>CM067216.1:81061402-81400232 GCA_034190945.1 Octodonta nipae
TTCAAACCAGACACTTGCACACGCTTTCAGAGATGATTTTAGAAAATGTGTAATTCAGGGAATTACCAACCAAAAATTCTTATAAATCAATCGACCCTCGTCCTTTAATTTAAAAGACCCACACAAGGTTTACATCTGCAACCTTGATATAGAATTCGACGGTTTGTTAGGCTCTGACTTTCTCGAGCACTACAACTGCATTATAGATTTTGACAAAAAACAACTAATAACGAACTTTAAGACACTTCCTCTGTATAAAGTGACAGACGATACAATCAATGCCACTAAATCTATACAATGTCCCTCTTCTTATACGTCCATTAATACAATTTCAATTGAACCCCGTACCGAACAAATCTTTAAACTTAACTGTGAACTAAGAAACACCGAAGCCCTTCTAACAGGTATGGAAATTGAAAAGGTTCACCTCCCAAACGCTGTTGTTACAGTAGACAGCAAAGGCCATTTCTAACCTCCATTCTAAATGCGAATGCCATCCCTAAACTAGTAAATTTTTCAAATCTAAAACTCGAACCGTTACAAAACCTTTCTGTGAATTCACTCTCACAAAATACTCCTTTGAACTATAACGAACCCGACATACAAGAAGAAATCGTTAAACAACTCCGACTAGAACATTTAAACGACGAAGAGTCAGACTCAATCTTACAATTATGCCTTGACTTTTCAGACATATTCTACCTCGAAGGCGATCATTTATCATTCACAAACGAAATCAAACATAGTATTGATACCAACAACGCGAAACCCGTTTATACAAAATCATACCGTTATCCTCAAGTACACAAACAGAAGTTAAGTCCCAGGTAGCAAAAATGCTCGATGAAGGCATAATAAGACCCTCTAATTCGCCTTGGTCCTCCCCCGTCTGGGTAGTGCCAAAGAAATTAGACGCCTCTGGAAAACAGAAGTGGGGTGTTGTAGTAGACTACCGCAAACTTAACGAACTCACAGTCAATGACAAGTACGCTCTACCTAACATCTCAGACTTACTAGACCAACTAGGCAAATGCCAGTACTTCACGACTCTTGACCTCGCCTCTGGCTTCCACCAGATAGAAATAGACCCACAAGACATCGCGAAAACTGCATTCACTGTCAAGAACGGACATTTTGAGTTCGTCCGGATGCCCTTCGGATTGAAGAATGCTCGTTCTACTACCTTTCAAAGGGTGATGGATAACATTCTTATGGGAATCCAGAATGAGAGATGTCTGGTTTACATGGATGACATAATCATTTACTAGCCTACAATACATGACCATCTATCACGACTGACAGACGTATTTAAAAGACTCAGAAAGGCTAACCTTAAAATACAGCCTGACAAATGCGAATTTCTCCGCAAGGAGGTCGCTTACTTAGGACATCTTATAACTAAAGACGGTGTAAAACCCAATCCGTCAAAAGTAGACTGTATTTTAAACTTTCCACAACCAAAGAACCCTAAAGACATAAAATCTTTCTTAGGGCTTGCTGGTTACTACCGTAGGTTCATTTCTAACTTTGCAAAGATCTCCAAACCACTGACAAAACTATTACAAAAAGACCAACCGTTCAATTTCAACGAAGAGTGCGTAAAATCCTTCGATGAATTAAAACGAACATTGACTTCCACCCCTATACTCATTTACCCAAATTTTGACGAACCGTTTGTACTGACTACAGACGCCAGCGCTTTTGCTATCGGCGTAGTATTATCTCAAGGGCCAATAGGTAAGGATTTACCGATTGGATATGCTTCTAGGACCCTTTGTAAAGCCGAAACCCGGTACTCCACTATTGAGCGAGAGCTCTTAGCCATTGTCTGGGCGGTTAAGCATTTTCGTCCGATAATCTATGGCCGTAAGTTCCTACTACTAACCGATCATCGCCCGTTAACCTGGCTATTTTCTATAAAAGATCCGGTAGTAGACTTGCCCGATGGAGACTCAAACTAGAAGAATACGACTATGAAATTATTTACAAGCCTGGTAAAGTTAATAAGAACGCTGATGCTTTATCACGGATTAAAATTAACCATCTTGACGAATGTTCATTTCAGTCAAAATCGAAACTAACACCCTTCAAAGTCCTATCCCTAAACGACGAATCCGAAGACGACAGTCCTGAACCCGAACAAAATGAAACATCTCTTGAAACTATGTCCGAAGAATTTAAAACCTTTATAGAACGTTATAAAACCACTTCTTTAATTGACTACAGCAAAATTGAATTCTCCAACTGCCAACTACTAGACAAAACAAATAAAAACATTTTAATTTTCCCCCAATCTTCCAATCTTCAGGAATTTCATCATGACATCTTCGAAGATATTTTCGAAGAAGTCGCTGACTTCAAAACCTTTAATATTAATGTATTCGCCAGTAAAACCGTAAGCAGAAGGCAATATTTCATAATCCCACTTCCAAATGATCCTGAAATTGTCAATGAAGTTCTTTTTGCATCAATATATAAACATCAAGATACTTTATCTCCATCTAAAACATACTGTGTCGAAAACAATCTCGATCTTCCGATTCTAGAGATGCTCTCTTTCATTTTCGCTGAAAAGGAAATCAAATGGAAAATTTGCCAAAACGTTACAAAAACCCCCGAAAAGGACGAAATACCGCTGATCCTTGAACGATATCATAACGGGAAAAATAACTTGCACCGCGGCATTAACGAAACCATCCGACGTATTAAGGAAATGTACACCTGGCCAAGTTTCACAAAAGACATTGAAAATTTCGTTAAGAACTGCGAAATTTGTCAGAAAACTAAAGCGTGTCGCAAAAACCTAGACAATCCCCTCGTCATTACGGAAACACCTAAAACACCGTTTGAGCGAATTAATATTGACATACTAGAAATACCTAACAGAAACTATATCTTATCTGTAAGAGACGAACTGACAAAATACTCACAAGCTTATGCTTTAGCAGACAAATCAGCCAAATCAGTTGTCAGTACTATGATGTTATATTTCCAACATTTTGGTACGCCATTGCGTATCCATTGTGACTATAGTAGGGAATTTGACAACGCCATATTCAAAGACTTGTGTAAACTGTACGACATTAAACTAACTTATTCAAGCGTAGGACATCCGCAAACAAACGGCTCTGTAGAACGATTTCATTCTACTTTGTTAGAATTGATTCGAATCCATAACGCCGAAAATCCAGATGAACATCCTCTAAATGTACTCCCGTATGCGGTTATTGCTTACAATAACTCGACAAACAAAACCCATGGCTTTTCGCCTTACGAACTAGTGTTTGGACATACGTCCAGCAGACCACCTGAAACCACTTACAACCATAAGGAACTGATTAGTAAATATATACGAGACTTGAACAATCGGATTTCCTATTACTACAAAGTAGCCCGCGAAAAAACTGACTTACAAAAGCAAAAGGCTAAAGAACGTTTTGATAAACACGTTTCGGACCAACTTCCCGAATTTAAAATCGGCGACTAAGTTTACATCAAGGAATCCCAAATTAAAGACAAACTTCATAATAAATTCAACGGTCCATTCCAAATTTTAGACATTCACAATAATTCAGCCACACTCTTAAATCTCAAAACAAACCAACGAACGAAAGTTAACTTCGACAGAATGAACCCCATTCTGAAAACTAACTTTCTTTTCAGGTTACTACTGTTGTTCGGATCAGCAGTCTCACAGTTCAACATCAAACCAATTAACAACACTCTTGGTATTTACTATCACGACGAAACTAGAATAGTCATCTCCAACTATAAATGGACATTACTAGTTCATCGTCACTTGACGATACTTAAAGAAATCTTTGAAAACAACAACAGAATCCTCAAAACATTAGAAAACACTGTCGATCCCATCCCAGGTTTCAAATTTCATGACACAAGTGCATTCCGAATTGATGTACAAACTCACATCAGTCTCTTATCCCAAATTTCAGATTCAATTAAAACTAAATTTTCAGAAATATTCATGGACATTAAAAGATCCAAACCAGGACTAATTAACGGTGTAGGAACTATCTTTAAAGCCATCACTGGAAACCTTGACGCAACCGATGGCGCATTTTTCACAGATAGTATCAACAAACTTAATCAGGGACAATTACAAGTAGAGAATCTCCTAAAAAATCAAATAAGCGTAACTACTTCTATTATCAAAACTTTCAATGACACCATTCAGAAACTCCAAATTGACGAAGCAAACTTTAACAAAAACATTGACGCAATCAATTTGGCAATACATACTCTAAACGACAAAATAGCCCTTATCCAAGCAAAACAGTCATTTTGGGAATATGCGAAAAATTATGGCAAGGCAAGCTATTTATTTCTTGAGGATAACCTCAATGATATTTTAAATTCTATAACATTTGCTCGCTTAAAAATAATTCATTCCTCAATAATCACACCTGATCATTTGATAAAGTCACTACAGGAAATTTCGCAAAATCTTGTCAAAAACAATCTACCGTTACCCGTCAGATATTCAAGTGTCGCCCAATACTTGGAAGTAATCGAATTAGAAGCGTTTCAAACTAATTCAGATTTAGTCTTTATTTTGAAAATTCCTCTTGTAGAGCAACAACTCTACACCTCTAACCATTTATATCCTATCCCAATTTTAGATGACAGAACTGGTTTTCATCATATTCTTTCATTCACACAAAAATATATTGCCCGAAACGATGATTCTCTAATGTACATACCTATTAAGGACTTGACTGTATGCAAGCCACTAACTCCACAACAAAAACTGTGTTCTGAGTTATATGCCTACCCCATCGACTCCAACGCACCCTGTGAAGCTCAACTTCTGAAGAACATCCGTAGTGTACCCGAAAATTGCCAAACCTCCATTGTATTCAGTGAAGGATACAATGTCCAGAGACTAGAAACTAACACGTGGATTGTTATAGTGTCCGAGCCCTTACATGTGACAATTAATTGTGCGGGAATAGATATTAAGACAATAGTTTTAACAAACAATCCCATTATTCGCCTACAATCAGACTGCAGTGCTTTCGTGGGAATCACAAAAATACAAGCGGAACCTCAAAAACTTATAAACATTTCCGACAGTTCATACCCTGTATTAATCCCTTACAACTGTTGCCATTTGTAAACAGAAACATATCCTGGTTTACATACGTTACGATTACAATAATCATAATCACTGTTGTTTCATACGTTTCAGTTAAAATCGTAAAATACTTCAAGAAGCCACCAAGGGATGAAAACTCCACTGCAGACAACCGAAGGACCTTCCCAAAACCACTGTCCAGACTCGTGCCAAAATTGAGGCCTGTGATTCAAGATGGATCCCAGATGGACAGCCCAGTTTGATTTAAAAGTTGATGTTATAACATCAACTTTTCTTTATAAGGGGGAGCTGTTAGGTGTTAATTGTACACACGTGTATGATGCAACGGTATCATATTACGCTGACAGCTTCCTGGTATTTCAATGTTAACGTGGGAACGCATCGTGTGAATATCTTTTCGCTGACTTCAGCTTTTATTAAATCATAAATAGAACCGAAGCGATCCCACTGTCGTCATTATAATATTTTATTTTGTCCAGTTAGTTTTAAGTTCAATTTACATTTCATTATTTTTTTACAAGTTTAAAGTGAAATCAAAGATATAATATATATATATATATATATATATATATATATATATATATTTTGTATTTAAGTTTTCGCGGGCACTAAATGTTTTAGGTGGTTTCCGGGAATTCATCCGCGTAGTTGATAACTGATCCCTGCCGGGATCGATGGTAAAATGACAACGTTTCGGCAGAGTTACATCTTCCCTCTTCAGGTCGGTTCGTATAATTCTCGTAGCCTTCTGCTTTCGCTTCTAGTTACTCGAATACTCGAATTATATATATATATAAAATATATATATATATATATATAATATGGGCAATTCCAATACTTTTCGATGGAATTTTTTTTCACCATAGTATCTTGTTTGACATCAAAAGATAATACCTTTTGCCAATTTTCAGCTTTCTTGGTGTCCCTGGGCCCGATTAAACGCCCTTAGAAGGGCCAAAATAGGCCATTTTTACCTTGTTTTTAAATTCTGTAACTGGACTATTTCTTATCCGATTTCAATTCTGAAAGCGTTCGTTTATTTGTTATAAGCTCTAGTATTTACAAAACAACATTCAGAACCGTTAGTGTTTAGGCATGTTTTTAGGTAGTAATTAAGTAAGGAGGAAATTTTGAAAATTTTGCTATTTTCTGATAGCCGTCAAAATTGCACCAGTATACTTAGGTTTTTTAATAGCGCGTGTTTGAAACGTGTTTTGGTCCCATTCAAACTACAAGTTATAAAATTTAATTCTATTTAGTGGGTTCGGAGATACAGTCGTTTGAATATAGTGAGTTTCATAAAAATCTCGTTTTTTCAAATTTTGAACTGACGGTAGTCATTTCTTGTTAAATAGAATAAGGTAAAAATTTAGCACAAGGTAGCTCTGTGCAAATATAACACCCTGCTTATAGACATTTTCTTGGCCCAAACCTTTGTATACCCTATATGCCCGTCAGAAAATGGAGTATTTTGCCCAAGTTGGCCAACTCACCTTCTTGTCATGGGTCCCGTCCCCTTCATCATTTTTAGAGCACTAAGGTCGTTGGTGTGCTAGAGACGAAGAAAGTAGATAGTAAAACCTTCAATATGTGTGGTAAGAATGGAATTTAGGTAGCATATAACCAAACTTATGGAAATATAGAAACTCTTTAAAATATCAGCTATCAAATATATGAATGGTAGGTTTGGTGACTTTGATATTCAAAGCGTAATATCATCCATTCTAGAGAGTAAAAAAGCTTGTTAAACCAAAGGTCCGTACTTATTTTATAGTTTAATAATTTTTGAAGAACTAAAGGATTTTTTAAATTTAATTTTTGAATTTTCGCTGTCGCATTAAGTACGTACTAACGTCCTTATTAATAATGATACGCTATGCATATATTAAGCCCAACCTCTCATTTTCTACAACAGTTTCTAAGTGCATGTTTATCACAGTACTCAATATCGTTAAGATGAAAATAAAGGTGAATATGACAGATGACATTCTATAATTGCTGTATTTCTTGCACAATATCCAAATTGCTTTTTTTATATCGGCTTGAACTATGGTTCATACTAGCCAGGTAAAAGTTTATCCTATATATGTTGATTCGCAATAGCGCATAGGCAACAACAAACGGCCATATGCCAGAATTTGCTATGCCAAACAGAACAACGTTTAGAGGCAGACTCTTCTTGTGCTGTGCTTACTACATATATAATATATAACAAAATATTATATACATAGCGATAATATAATTTTAGGCTAATTTTGTTTTTAGTCTATAAAAAAATAGCTAAACGGCAACGGACATGCTAAATAAATTTATATCTAGTAACGTTACATATGTTTATAATTTGAAAACCCCGCGCAATGCGGCTCAACAAAAAATATCATTCAAGAAATCAGCCATTGATATTAAAACTTAATATTAAAATTCGTTTCATGCAAAGTATAAAAATTAGGTAATAATCAATTTCATGTACCTACTAATAACATATTTAAAAAATAAAATATTGATAATAGTTTTATTTAAAATTTTCTGAAAACTAATTGGGGTATATAGTTCAATTTTTTAAATTCCACCACTATCGTAGTTACGCAACAGCAACTCTCAACACTGTGTAATTTGTAGATTATCAATTAAAATCAGGTTGATGCTGCAATTGACCTATTTTCTTCTGATAATTATTGAATACTGATGAGAGCATTTTATAATTCACATGTTTTTGTATTTTTCTGGCTTAAATTTAATTAACTTTTTAAAATAGCAAATGTTGAAATTATATAGATATGGTGAGATTTACTTTAAATCGTCAGATTTGGCAACTCTGCGACAAACACTAAACATCTGTTCTCCGCTTTCTATAGTAAACCGGAAATCAGTGCAAAAAATGGCGGAACCAATCAGCATTTAGCCTCTACCTTGGCAAAACTCTTCTTATACGCACTCTGGATTTTACGGTCTATACCCTTCGGATTGGAACCATATTTGAGGTCTAAAATATCCCAAATTGCTATTATAAATCTTAGGACTACCGAAAAAATATAAATATAGCAACTAACATGGAAACTATAAGTAAGTAGACAAAAGGCAGAAGAAGAAAAATTAAGCTGAGATGTGAATAAACACACACCTTAACTACTACGTAGCTTGATATGCAAACTTGATAGCTTCAAGTAGCTCTGTGAAGGGTCTTTTCCGGTTTGATAATGATTAAGTTTGCGAAATTTTTGGTGTGATTTCAATTGTCTTTGCGGAAAAACTTTTTGACCACCCACCACTGCGCTTCCATCCGTGTGTGCATTCCATCAAGCGCAACAAAAGGATTGTCAGGATCCGAATGGTCCCCCTCTTTGTGGATGTACGGACGCGGCGCGGGGGCTCATTTTTCCTGATGTTCATCGAAGATGTGAGTGAGGACCTGAGCCTTGAGTATGCCCAGAAAATGTAAAATCTGCCGAAGTTCTGCTGCCACTAATAGAGAAGCATGTGGAGAAACGGACGACGGTGCACACTGATTGCTGGCGGGCATATGACAGCCTTCCAAATCATGGGTACTTAAAGTACGAACTTATATAAATACAAGTCAAGCAAGCAAAAAAAAGTGTTTTTTCATATGTATACAAGAGGTTGGGGTTAATATATGCATACCGTATCATTATGAATAAGGATGTTAGTAGGTACTTAATGCGACATCGAAAATACCAAAATAAAAAGTTCAAAAAAAACTTTAGTTCATCAAAAATTATTAAACTATAAAATAAGTACGAACCTTTAGGTTAATGTTTTTAACAAGATTTTTACTCTCTTTGAATATCAAAGTCAGCATACCTACTGTTCGTATAAAGAGTGTTCCAATTTGGGGTTGATTTTTAAATATTTTTTGTACTAGAATATCATATGTTATTTGACAGATGACAAGTAGAAATATTCCGTTTATTAAAAATGGAGAGATATTCGATTGAGCAACGCGTGCTTTTTATAAAAATTATTTTAAATTTGGTGAAAGTTGTGCAGAAGTTGGAAGAAGATTTCGTTCAACACCCAACCAAAAATCCAATTTGTCATCGTGCACTGCAACTGAACATTCCAAAAACCACTTTATTCTGAATTTTGCACAAAGATCTTCATTTAAAGGCTTACAAGGTTCAGATAACGCAAGAAATAAAGCCAACAGACTTTGGTTTACGTCGTTAATTGGGCCATGCAACAGAAACTTGAAAATGTGATTTTTTTTAACAAAATCATCTTCAGCTATGAAGCACATTTTGAATTGGGTGGATTTGTTAACAAGCAAAATTGTCGAATCTTGGATGAAGCAAATCCGTGAGAAATAATGGGAAGACCGATGCATCCACAAAAAGTAATTGTTTGGTGTGGTTTTTGGGCTGGTGGAGTGATTGGTCCATGCTTTTCTGAAGATGACAATGGATAGGCTGTCACTGGGAATGGTGATCGATATCGAACGATGATTACCAACTTTTTGTGGGATGAATTGGAGCATATTGATGTGCAAAATATGTGGTTCCAACAGGACGGTGCAACATTTCATTCAGCAGCAGAAACAATCAATCTTTTGACACAGAAATTTGGTAATCGAATAATTGCTCGAAGAGGAAACATTAATTGGGCCCTTAGTTCTTGCGCTCTAACACCTCTAGATTTCTTACTATGAAGCTATTTGAAAGAAAAGGTCTATGCCAACGATATATAAACAATTGATAACCTAAAGGAGAACATTATTGACTGTTTTTAAGTAATTGAACTGCTGCTATGCCAAAGAGTTATCGAAAATATGGCAAAAAAATAGAAGCTTGTAGTACAGCAGCAGCATATTGTTTTCCATTACTAAACCGAAACTATTGTACTATCATTTGAAATAAAAGATTTGAACATTCTCAAATAATTTGTGTATTTTATTAAAAATTTAAAAATTAACCTCAAATTGGAACACCCTTTATTTGATAGCTGATATTTTAAAGATCTTTTAAATTTCCATAAGTTTGGTTATATGCTATCTAAATTCCTTTATTACCACACATATTGAAGGTGTACTATCTACTTTCTTCGTCTCTGGCACGCCAAATACCTTAGTGCTCTAAAAATGATGAAAGGGACGGGACCCATGACAACAAGGTGAGTTAGCCAACTTGGTCAAAATACTCGATTTTCTGACGGGCATATAGGGTGTATAAAGACTCGGGCCAAGACAATCTCTATAAGGAGGGTGTTATATTTGCACAGAGCTACCTTGTGCTAATTTTTTACCTTATTCTATTTAACGAGAAATGACTACCGTTAGTTCGAAAAATTGAAAAAACGAGATTTTTATGAAACTCACTATTTTCAAACGACTGTATCTCCGAACCCACTAAATAGAATTAAATTTTATAACTTTTTTTTTATAGTTTGAACGGAATCGAAAAACCTGTCAAGCACGCACTATTAAAAAACCTAAGTATACTGGTGCAATTTTGACGGCTATCAGAAAATAGCAAAATTTTCAAAATTTCGTCCTTACTTAATTAGTCCCCAAAAACTTGCCCAAACACTACCGGTTCTGAATACTGTTTCATAAATACTAGAGGTTATGACAAATAAACGGGCGCTTTTAGAATTGAAATCGGATAAGAAATAGTCCAGTTACAGAATTTTAAATACAAGGTAAAAATGGCTTATTTTGGCCCTTCTAAGGGTGTTTACTCGGGCCCAGGGACACCAAGAAAGCTGAAAATTGGCAAAAAGGTTTACCTATTGATGTCAAACAAGAAACTAAAATTTGGTGTCAATCCGTGACCGGCCCCCACAAAATTCATCGAAAAGTATTGGAATTGCCCATATAATATATATATATATATATATATATATATATATATATATATATATATATATATATATATATAATAAGTAGAGATAAGTTGAAATGTACTAAAAGAATGACGTAAACTATTCGAAGAAAATCTGGAACTACATTATTTTATTGTGTAAAATGTTAAACCAGACCAATAAATAAAATTATAACAAAGTGCCGTGTAAATCCTTCTGATGAACTTGTTTACTTATGTTATGTCCTTCCATAAATGTTGAAGCAGGTTAAATTCACAATAAAAATTGTTAATGTATAGAAAAGGACAAATTGCATGTCACACAGACCTTGAAATATACGTATAAAGTGATTAGTGAATCTCTTAGATTTACTATATTTAGAAAATAAACAGATAATAGACATTTCCTTTTACATATGTGGGTTAGATAAAAGTAAATGCGTTACGTCATAAAATTATTTAAATAAACTATTTATTTTTTAAGTGTTAGGTCTATGTTTCGGTGATACCTAACTAGGGATGCCGGTTGCTGGAATTTTCCGGACAAGTCCAGAATTATAGGTCTTTGTGCGGAATGCGGGGGGAATCATAAACCGTCCGGAATTACTACAATGAAGTGATGAGTGATGAGAGATTATTACAAATTAAAGTACTTTCTGATATCTAATGCTCCTAGAAATATTGTTCAATATTTCCGAATCTTTAATAATAGTTTTATAGAACATTTCAAAAGTCATATTTTTCAAATTATGCTGAGTTAAAAGAATTGACTTGACAGACTCTACAGAAAGTCTATTTCTTTCCTTTGACATTAGATTCCCATTAAAGAAAAGACCGTTTCAACATTGGCATTTTGTGCCTGCATGACACATATATCGTGGTTAATTCTGTAACTTTTCCTGGTCTAGCTGCCTTCAGAATAATGGTCCATTGGTTATTAGTATTCATCTCAAAAAAATCCTGACTTGTGGCTTGATCTAGTACTATTCAAAAATGTGATTTCGTCAAACAATTTGCGTGCATGCATGATATATAACGACATTTATATTAAATTGTATTGGGGTTGTAGATGGAAAGCAAAAGTATATCTACTTCCTAATAGTCACCGTGTAAGTTCCGTGTATATACGGTGTGTAAAAGGTGTATACATTTAACGTTGTATGGATTGTCATTAGTTGATTTCGGTTTAGAATTAGTGCAATTTTATCAGTAACTGCTCAAATGAATGGGAAGTAAGGTACGACCGAATATTAAAAAAAAGCACCTTCGGTCTCAACTTCGGCTTCGGCCAAAAATTAGCATGATTTGTGAAATTAGCCCCAGTTTTGCCCGCAGCCCAAGGTTTGTATGGACACCGAAAAACGGACGAACTTGAAGCACTGAATGCGAGTTGCATAACTTTTGGGTGTCGAAGAAGGTGGTAACCATATCGTAATATTGTATAACTTAACAGAGTAAAGAACTTAGCACTTTTTAAATTCACAGGTATATTTCTTGAAGAACAAATATCTTATAACACATAAGTGGTTTTACAAATTTTTTAGATGTTTCTTTTTTATGACTTAAATAACCACCCAAAAAATTTAACTTTAGAGCTTTGCTGATTTCTCGCAAATGTAATTTTTTCGAGAGCATTTCATTTCATGTGATACATAGTTTACTCTCATTTAGTGACATATTATTGTTTAACCACAGACCTATGAATTAAGTCTGTGTTTTTAACAATGAAAATATATCTACATATTTATCAAATCTTACAGTACAACACATCATTATTTTTTTATAGTTTGATATGCCGAAAAAATTTGTTCATTTCTTTATGTCATAAAAAATGAACCATTTTTCCAACACACATACAACAGTTATGCGCGATGAACATTTTTTGACTAATTACCCAATTGGATCGACCAACATCTCATTGTGTAGGTTTTACAAATGCATATGAAACAAACTGATATTTAATACGAAATTTTGTCTGTTGATGAAATATTACCAAAACTGTCAGGATTACGTTTTAGGCGACATTCAAAACTTTTTATAATTTATTAGGAAATAAGAATTTATTAACACTTTATGAAACGAAAACTAGTTAAATACCTCTGCTTTTTTTGTATACAGAAAATACCAATTTCACGAGGGTATATCTACATCTACATTGCATTATTAACACTGTTATATTTTGTTTGTAGTGGTTGTAGTATTAAGTACTGATATCTTGTTTCATTTCAACAAAGAAATACATGCAAACATTTTTTGTTTCTACTATCAAGCATAGTATTAAACACAATTTGCAACGATATTGTTCTGGTTTTGGCCAGTAATTGTTGAATTTCTTACTAAAGTAAAATATTCGAGTTCGGCCGAAGGTGAAGGCTAGGGCTGAACAATCGGCTTCGACCAAATTCTGACCTTCGGTCGGACACTAGTGGCAGGAACGATTTCCACTCTACATCTTTTTCCAAGGAAGATGTAGTAATCCCAGGTTTTAGAGACTATCGAGTTGTAATTACCGGTGATGTGGGTCATGAAATAGCCAATTTGTTTAATAATTTCTTTGGACTATTTATGCTTTTTGTATATTGTCAATATAAGCAAGTCAGATAGATCTAAGAGCTGAGTTTTCATGAAACAATTCAATTGGGCTGGATGATGGTGCAATTGGGCAGTTACGTGTGCTATTGAGATGTTGTTGAAAGGAATTTAGGTAATTTGATTTGTGAAATAATATGATGAAGTTTCATCAATGTAAATAAACCAAGCGGAAGCCTTTAAGATCGATGAGCTTAGATTTTGATTTGTTCCATGGAAATGCTAACAAGTCTTGTGGCACCATGAGATTATTTATTTTATTTTGAAAATGACGCATCAAAGCTAACTATATATATACCGGGTGCTTCAAAAAAATGTATACACACTTTAAACTATTGTAGTTTTCCCGCTCTACAAGGCTAATGTTATATTTCTTCGCCAGGTGCCAGCATAATCGTCTCTCTATGTTATATTATCAGTTGGAATTTGTAATATCAACATGGGGGACATACGTTTGAGTTTTGAAGAACGTAAGCAGGTTATTAAGTGGTACTGGAAGTTTGAGAATGTAAATGAAGTTCAAAGACAGTGGAGAAGGGAGTATGATACAGAACCACCTTCAAGATTAACAATTACACGCATACGAGACAAATTCGAAGTTCATGGAACAGTGTGTGATATGCATAAAGGTCATTCAGGTCGGCCTCGAACAGCTACAAGTGATGAGTCATCAACGGCAGTCTTGGAACTGTTTCAACGCTCTCCTAACAAATCTTCAAGGCAAGGGGCACGTGAAAGTGATGTAAGTGCTAGCAGCGTGCTACGCATTGTGAAGAGAGGCAAGTACCGTGTTTACATTCCAAGGCTGGTGCAACAGCTAAATGACGGCGATCCTGATCAGTAAAAGATGAGGTGTACAAACGTAAACCACGTAACCTAGACATTATTTGGAATGAGATTCAAGCAGTGTGTAGAGAAATCTCATTGGACGTTTTGATACGATGTACAGAATCTGTGGTGACTCGTACTCAGAATTGTATTGATGCTGCAGGTCACCAATTTGAACAGTATTAACATTTGTTATTTGTGTTTCATTTACATTGGACTTTCAGCTTTCTATTTTCCTGAAATTTAACTTTGTAGAACGGTAAATAAATTTTCTATGGAAGTTCAAAGTGTGTATACATTTTTTTGAAGCACCCGGTATATATATATATATATATATATATATATATATATATATCATTTTCTGAAATTCTATCAGAGCCTAACGTACTAAAAAGTAAGAAGGGTGTTTTACGGATGCTTGCTTCTCGATTATGGAATGATAAGTTTTTGTGAGAATCTGGTTAATTTAGAATAACCCGGCTTATAAATCGTGGACAGCAGTTTGAGTGTTGTTTTGAACACAATCGGAAGATGGGGTTCTGTCAATGATTTCTTTAGTGTTTTTCTCTAAGTGTGCAGTGGGATTCTTGTTAAGAATTTCGTATTCTTAACGTAGTTTGAAGTAAACTTAAAAAAGGCTTCAAAGTAAAAACTGAAACTTCGATTAGCTCATAAATGTGGACGCGGTTCCCACATGGAACTTAGCTCAGTTCATAATAAAAACCCTACCAGGTCAAGCATTTATCTTAATACATGGTAATATCATGATTGGATTCCATTATTTCGAAAAAAGTTTCAGAGAATGTGGTATCTGGGTAATTCTCAGAATACTGTGATTTTTTATGTCTAGTACTTTATTTATTATTCAACATGTTTTTTTATCAGAAAATTATAAATTTTGTATATTAAAGCATAAGTATTCATGGATCATGAATAAATTACAGAAGTATGGCATGTCTGATTTTCGTTTTTCAAACTAAATATAAAAATTTCTATAGAGTCGACTTTTAATCTAAAGTTTAGCTTTCATAACTAAAATCTATTGTATTGTTATAAAATTATCCACTCTGTCCCTGGCGAAAGCAACGAAAAAACAGTATTCATCCCAAATAACATAAAAACACCAATTTCTAGAGTCTTCAAAATGAGCAAGAACTATAAATCTGGACACTGTGCGAACAAAGGTAGAACGACCAGAAAGATCGGCTTACGCTATATAGTACGATATTAATTTCAGTAGTTAGTTAGTAGAGCTTGCCTATTGTTATGATCTCGATGTTATTGTATCAGAATCAGCTGTTGAGAATATCTGATGTTTACGTGTGAATAAAAGTTCTAGAAAGTGAAGTGACTGTCAGTTTTTAAAATTTAATTAATTTGAACCCACGAAATTTATAAAAATTTGGTGTCGAAGTGCAGGATTAATTGAAGTTAAAATCGCAATTTGATTTATGGAAACCCAAAGTATGGAAAAAGAAAAAATGGACGAGACTACCAAAAAATATATTCAAACAGATTACAGATGGACTAGATGAAAAAATTACCCAGATCCTGGAAAAACGTGACAAGAAGGAGTAACATCAAGAGAAATTTAACAAAGGTTAGTGAAATCATTTGATGAAAAACGTAAACTAGAGTTAGAAAATCTTGTCACTGCCATGGAAGAAAAACAACAAAATTTAAAGGAAGGATTATTCTCGAAATTTGAAGAGAAACAAAAACAAGTTGAACTGTCCAGAAAAAAAGAATCTCAAATATTAGAAGAAAAAAAACATCTGCAATTTGACCAATTAATGCAAATAGTATCGCAAGTTAATGAGACAGTTAATGAAAGAATGCAAATAGTGGAATCAGACGTAAAAGAAATAAACGACAACATAAAGATCCTAAAAAGTAATGTCGACACTCTTGAAATCAAAGTAGATAAAATCAGTGCTATCCAAAACAAAGTAGGGACAGAAATTTAAAAAATGCTACAGGACTTACAGCGAGGAAAATACCAGAACACTACGAGTTCCAAAGGTTCCGTCAGCAAACCACGCAGATTTGATGGCAGTTCATCTTGGCCCATGTATAAACGGCAATTTGAAGCCTTGGCTACAGCTAATGGATGGGATAACCAAGAAAAATCTACCTCTCTTGTAATTTCCTTAAAAGGTCTGGCCTTTGAACTCCTCCAAAGCATTCCAGTGAATGAACAAGGCAATTTTGACAAGATCATCGCTATCCTGGACAAAAGATACGACAATCAATCCCTGAGCCAAGTATACCAGGTGCAACTAAGTGGAAAAACGCAAAAATCCGAAGAGAGCTTCCAAGAATTCGAAGCAGAGATTAGACGGTTAGTACACTTGTCCTACCCAGACGTGCCAGAGGAAACGAAAGACCAGTTGGCCACACAGAGTTTCACAAAGGGTATCAGAGATATGGAAGTCCAAAGAAATCTAAGACTTAGTGGCATCAAGAACAGTAACACAGCTTTGCTCCGGGCTTTGGAGGTAGAGACCATAATGAACATGTCCAAGCCGAGGGTGCGAGCAGTTTCCTTCTACCAGGAAGAGTCAGAGTAACCATTTCAAGCGGTCTGAACAAACTATTAGAACGGTCACAAAGAAGGGGCATGTTACTGCTGTGGATGGACAGGACACTTTCAAAGTGACTGCAGAGTAAGGTTACCGGAACGATCACCAACCAGGGGAGGTCAACAAACAGACCTTACCAACCAGGGAAACTCCAATCAGTCAGCATAAGGGGGTGAATGCTGACTAACCCTCCACCAGCCCCCAGGACAGTATCCATCCGTGGATTTTGCCGAGATAGCAGCAGCGTAGTCACCAGGGGCACCATCAATTACCGTTACCATCGACACCGGCGCCGCTGTGCCCATTGACAAGTTCATGGTTTTGCGAGCATCAGAAATCCGGCCAGTTACCAACAATATCCAGCTCAGAACAGTCACCGGCGAGTCTATGTCAATACAGGGTGAAGCAGATATAGTACTGCAGATAGGGGACAACCGAATCCAGCATAGGGTCCTGGTAGCGAATACAGAGGACGATTTCATATTGGGTAGGGACTTAATCAGCCATCATCGATTTATGTTCGACCCGAGATATGATGTTCTTCTGTTTCTAAATGAGAAATTTGTATTAACACGGCCCGTCCATAAAAATTGTGGCAAAATCCTCAGCCAGAATTCCCGGTCGAACGGAACAGATTGAAAGCTAGAAAGCAATCCTAGGAGCTGCGTTGGAATGGTGCAATTATACCCCTATATTGATTGGTAGAAAGGAATAATAGATTTAACTAATGTTAAACTTTGTTTTATTCTAAGACTATTATAAAAGTTGTTATTTTAATTCTACTGTTAATACGTTTTAAAGATTGTTAAAATCCAGAACGAAATTACCGTAAATGTCTCTGTATGATTATCAAAGTACTATAATTTATCATTTGTTTAATTATTTTAAGAATTTAAAGAGATTTATTAGCCAAGTATTTTGAGTTTTTCATTTTGGTGTGAGTACCGTGGCCGTGAAATTTGTAATTTCTGTTCTGGTTTCTTTTCTATTGAAGTTGTAGTAGAACTACATTACAGGCTTAATTTTGAACATAGTGAAAGGCCAATAGCACACGGAACACAAATTTAAAGTATTTTTGATTTTAAAAAACCTTGGTTTGTAAAAATCACAGTTATCTGAGAATCACCCATCTACAGTTTCCGCAACGCCATCAAATTTCCGAAGTGGTTATTTTCAATTATAAAAGCATCTAATTTTTATCGCTTCGAATGAAGAAAGAATAACAAATGCCATTTGTTTATGTCATATTTTGGCCAGAATTTAGGCATAAATAGTTTCAAATGCTTTATTTTGAGACAAGGAAATATCTCCAGTAGATTCTATTATTTCGATCGGTATCCAATCGAACGAAATGGGCAACTCACACTTATAGGGTTTCAAATAGGCCATCCAATATTACATTACATTACATCTTCCAGTCTGGACAGGAAATGAACATTTCCGACCGGATACTGTTAAAAAAAGTAGGCATATTTACAGCAGATTTTGAAAAAAGAACGAAGAAAAACAAACACATTTGGCTCTTCTCATTTTTTCAATTTTACCCATGTTTTGACCAGAAATTAGCTATAAATGGTTTCGAGTGTTTTATTTTGAGAAAAGTGCATATCGTTTATTTTTAAAAAAGTCAGACAAAAGTGTAGGGTTTTTAGTGGGCTATCAAATGAACTATATTATTTTCCTTACCTGTTTTACACGTGGAGTAAACGCTGCTTAGCATTATAAAGCTAGTAGTAAAATATGGGTTGAATTCAAAAAATGCTAAGACCAATACCTTCTATAAAAATAACCAGTTCTGGTCGAAAAATGTCATATCATGTCCAGACTGGAAGTGATAATACTTGATGATCCTGATTGCGTCGTTTCAAAATAAAATAGAGCAAAAATAATAAAAAATATTAAGAGAACCAAAAAATGTTGCCAACATAGCATAACAACTTACTTTTAACTAAGCCAATGGTAAATTACCATCAATCATTCACTAACAATGAAAGTAACGATTTTATTTTCCTTGTAGCAATTAATACCAATTCATATTATTTAATCTTTCTTATAATAGTATTATTTTTGAACACTTTCACTTCACGAGTTCTTTACAACGTCTAATCCATACAACTAAATATTTGTTTTACAAGTATGAGGTTTCCAGACTATCGTACTTCGTATAAATAAACGCATCACAGCTGGAACAAATGTCTATTTTTATAATCAGGAATATGAGCAATTGTTAAATTTTAACGTTCGTAAAATATAACATCAAAATTGCATGGAAATCTATGATTAATACTAATTTGGGGATTATGATTCAGATTCGATAAAAAAAAAAATTTAACTAATAAACTAAGAGTGGATGCTTGGAATCGAAACCAAACAGACAAATATTGACAATATGCAGAAAATAAAACATTAAAAAATATATTTTAACCGACTAGAAGAACTAAACACTCGAAAATAATTAACAAAACATAACACTATACAACAAATACATTTACTGTAGTAAGGTACGTACTCATAATACGAGTATAAAGTCATTTGAGGTTGAACGATGGAAGCGAAAGCTTCTTAAGAAATATACTTCCATTTTCTCGTTATCTCACTGTCTATATTTTTCTTTATTTGTGTCACTCTTAGTAATGGATATAAATATCAGGTGAATTAAAAAATAATTGTCACTATTTTGATAGGAGTCAAGTATTAATCCTAATTTAATTCTTAAATTAAATATATCTGCAAAGAAGAAGTAAAAGTTTGTAAATAGTTTTGATCCTCTGAATAAGTATTTGAAGACAAGATGTCAAAGAAACGTTCGTTTTGTTCTTATCTAAAATCATTACAAACACATAACATTTATACAAAACAATAAATTATGTATCTATATATTCAACGATAGCAACAATTTAAATTTTTCTATGTAATATTAAAATGAGGTTTACACATTTGATATTTTATGTATTGTATTGTATATATTATGTTGAAAATAGTACATAAAATTAATTAATAACTTAATATTTAAAAAGAGTATATTAGTTCTCGGTTTTGAACCCGAGAACTTCGGAGTCGTGCGCTTTGATACTGAGCCACTTGTCTTTGGTGAACATAAACGCTCCCGATGTATATAATCCAACAGTCCCTCTATTGAGTACTTTGTTTATTATTACGATAACAAAACGATGTAAATAAAGGACATATTTTGCTTAATATGTATCCTTCTATGAGTCTATATTCGTTGATAATATGAAAGTTTAATTCCAAGTTACCTTTTTGTGTGATATTATTTTTAATTTCTGACGTATGAGACTTATCACAAAGAGAGAATTGGAGGGTTTATTAAAACGAAAAGCAAATTTTGTGAAGGTATTCTATATTACTTGGATGTTATATTGGTTTGTTTCCTATTTATTATTGATTTTCTATAAAATTATTATTCAGAAGTCTTAATGTAAAATGTTTACTTGATAATATGAAGCTAGTCAATACATACATTTAATGGCAAGTTTCTTTCTCATGTCTGACGTATGTCAAGTCTCTAATTTAATGTATCGGAAAGAACAGCAAATTTGGTGCAGATATTGTATATTAGTTTATTTTCCATATGTAATTTATTTTCTATATGAAAGAAGAGACTCTTAATATATTATCTGGTCCCTGTTTTTTACACAGAGAACTAAATTGGATGGCATTTCAAGATCGAGGTAGTGTGTAGTGTCGGTGTCGAAACAAATGAAATCTCAAGTTATCCAATTCATTCCCTTGCTCATCCATTTTCATATGTGTAAATGTGGGCCCCCGATAAGAAGCTTTCCCTTCAACAACTATAGCTGCTCATTCTGTACAATTTAATTACCTACCTATTTAGCATATTTTTTATGTAATTGCCCAGGACCAGGTAACACCGAAAGCTTCAACAGTTATACGATTAAAATGAACTTTGTACGCATTGACTTGATACGCCAAAAATATGTAATTAAATTAATTGTTATTAATATTGGTTAATATTAGATTACTTTGCTTGCTATAATAAAGTAACTAAACACCCTGTGTATAATGGCATCGAATAAAAGCAGTTTAGAGTTTGACACGTGTTGTCACTGACTTGCAAAATTGAAAAAAATTCATGTAAATCCATATTTAATAGGTGTATTTACAAAATACGATTAGTACTCGTTAGTTTATTCAAATAGAAGACAAGTTTTGGATACATAATATTTCTTATGCTGTTACATTAAAAACAATTTAAACCCATAGAAGTTAATTCGTTTAATGCTTTGTGCCTTAAAATTCCCTTGTTTAAGTCTTAAACTATTTTAACATATCAGGCCACATCACCCCCCCTTCTAAATTTCTTTGGCTCTATCCAAGTGTGCCTCGCCCACTGTATAGGCGAGTTGAAGCGATCTACCGGTTATAATTGTTCCTAAATGGTTTGAACCAAACACATTCTAGCAGTTTTGGTTAATACCAATGACGTCACAAATTAGCCCTTTGTTACGTCATTGTTTGAAATATCTTCAAGCGCTAATAACCCAAACCAGTAGTTGTTTCTGATAGTCTGTCTCTTTCTTAAATGACATTTGAGGTTAGGTATTTACTATTTTACATGTTCACGTATATATTTAACAATAACTTTTGATCAGTCTTGCAAAAATCACTTAAGTGCCACTAAAGCACCACATAAATAAGAAATTTATTGATTCGTACAAAATTTGAAAGAAACAAAAACAAAACAATTTAACACATTGTTATAAAATTTATCTCACTCCGTCCCTGGCGAAAACAATGTAAAGCGTTATTCATCCCAACTAAACATCAATCGCTGGAATAGTAAAAAGAAGAGCTAGAAGGTTCGGATGGGTAAAACTGCGAATCTGGACGCTGTGCGAACAAAGGTAGAACTACCAGAAAATTCTTCGTACGCTATATAAAGCAAGGATAATTTCAGCATATTTAGTGAGGTTATTGCGTTCAGCTTATTTTGTTGTTATGATTTTGGTGTTTATGTATAGAATCAGCTGTTGGAGATATTTAATGTTTTAATTGTAAATAAAAATTCTAGAAAGTGCAGTGAATATTAGTTTTTTAAAATTAACTGAACCCACGGAGTTTATAACAATATTATTTTGACGTTTACTGGTTGAACCAAATTGCATTCTAGCCATTGAGTTTTGGTTCTACTTCAATGCTGATAAGAGAAATGTCAAAGTACAACCACTGTCAACCAAGGGTAGAACCAAAGTTATAACCGGTAGATCACTGCAAATCGGCGTATGTCTATGGGCTTTTGGTAAGTAATAATATTTTGGATGGCTGCTATACTAATACAATTAATAAATATTTGCATAACTGTTCCCGTTAAAATAACTTATCTATGTTTTTACTCATAAAAGAATTTTAGAAGAATGATGATAAATTTGAAAATGAATGAATAACGAATAAAAATTTAATTAATAAATAGACAATAAAAACTTCTGTGCCTTACTCAAAATAAATATTTACCAGGAACACAACGGGTAAATATTAATAATAACGCATATGTGTGTATAGAATCATTTGTTTGAATTACTTCACCGAGCAATAGACTTTCACTCTCAGTCTAAACAATGTTTTTAATAGATTGCTAAGTTACAATGTCAAAGGCACTTTCCCAGAAGTGGAATTTATTTCTTCTATATGATCGGATAATAAGTGTCAATTAATAAATATAACCGTTAATCTATTTCCTTAAGGTTATTAGAAATGTAAATACAATTATTTCCAAGTAAATATTTTATCTTGGGAATTCCACATGTAATAGACATAATTACCACCCCATGCGGAAATGAAAAATCATAATCCGGATGATCTTAAAACTTTTATGGTAGATCTGCAAAGTATATAAACTCTATCGGGTCAAAAATTAAACTAGCAGCTAAGTGGATATAAACTCATCTAAATTTTCAATTACCGTACAATATTTGCAAAACGAAAATATTTCATGTATAGAACTGAATGTAAACTTTGAAAATTGAGGTATTGCAACTGTTCCATTGATGTAAATGAAGGTACCTACATCTCGTTAAGGAAACGGTGTAGTGAACTTTTTTTTAAATAATAACCGACTTCCAAGTAGAACTAAAACAGTAGGTACCCTTACTATTACGATGGTATTTTTGATAAGAATTTTGGATTTTTCGGCAATTTTCTGAAAAAAGGGATGTTATAAATCACAGAAGAATATGTGGGACCACTTCTGGATCTTCCTTTATAACATACAACTAAACAAACTATACAAATCTGTAAGGGGTTTTTGGAGAAATCGACCATTATATTAGATATATGGGTCAATTTCCTTGCAGGTATCTGACCAATTCCAAATTTCATCCTTTTACGAATAACAATGCATTTGTCAAATTTGGAATGCACCAATCCAGATGTACACTCTATTAAATAAAAAATAATTGTTCAAATCAGTTCACAACTGAAGAAGAAATCAGGTAACGAGAATTTAAAAAAATACACGCCGAATTGATAACCTCCTCCTTTTTGGAGGTCGGTTAATAAAAAACGCTACCTACTAGTCTACCTACCGCACTTTGGAAATCCGTCATTAGGTAATAACATATTACCATCGAATTCTATATGTTCCGGTTGATAAGTTTTAACCCACTTCCAAAAAAGAGAAGGTTATCTATTCAGCCTGAATTTTTTTTATATGTATGTCACCAAATTTCTTCTCCGATTATGAGCCGATTTGAATAATTACGTTTTGGTATAATAAAGTGGGATTGATAACATATTGGTCGTAAACTCTTAATGAACAAAGCATCAAATTTAACTAAAGTAATATAGAATAAAATTAAGCAACAATATAAATAGAGCTTACAAACTATGAAGTTGATAAAGAGTGAACCTGAACCTAATACTACAACATTGGATCCAATGTTTTTGCGTTTTTTTTTTGTATGTATGTTACCTGATTTCTTCTCCTGTGGTGAACCGATTTGAATGAATATGGTCTTGTTTAATAAAGTATATATTCGGATTGGTGAAACTTCAAATTTGGGAAAAAAATTCTATTGGTAAAATAATGAAATTTGTGAATGAACACATGCGTGCGTGGAAATCGACCAATATCGGTCGATTTTTCGATAACAGCTTATGGATGTGTATAGTTTTTAACGTTTAATCCATTAAGGAAGATCCCTTGGTGATCTCATATACTTTTCCGCGACGGGCAACTTGCAGTTTTGCAGAAAATCGCCGAAAATTTCATCGAAGTGACGTAACGGACATTTCCTCATAAATATTGTAGTTCCAACGTAATAGTGCGGGAATTGTAGGCACTGGAAGTTTTAATTGCGAATTTGAAAATTTCCTATGTTCATCTCAAGCATATAGATTGTAAAGCATTGTATTTTCGACTCCTTAAATCAATGAGTACCAAGCTCGTTTTGTTTGTATACCAGGCAAATACCTATTTAAATGAATTTTTTTCCATTCTTGGAAGACGGTGCTTTTGGTGTCACATTCTCACGGCCTAATACAAAATTCAGTGACAACACTTGTCTCTGAACTGCTATTTGGTGCATTTATACACAGGGGGTTTAATGATAGAAAAAAAATCATAAAGTAAAGTGATAGAAGCAGTTGCATTGTCCATAGGCAGCCGTATATACAAGATGGTTGGAATATAGGGCGGAGTGGACGTTTGGTGGAATAAAAAAGTTGGAAAAAATGTGGAATTACAATTATATAGGGTGATTAAAAAACTGTTATATGATGTGGACGTAAACAAATTATGTACAGGATGGTTGAAATATATGCTGGAGTTGAATTATATTATACAGTGTGATTAAAAAAATTATTTCATAGCCCATATGAAGTTGCATAAAGTGTTGAGAGGAATTAATGTTACACGGGACGATAATATAAAATGTTAAAAAAGAAATAATTTATGAGGTAGTCCACAAGGAGTTATATACGCTGCTTGAAATATAAGAGGGATTTGACTCCGTAAATATGGGATGGATTCTCCGTCCTATAATTTACAGAAGGCAGCGAACAAATTTATGCTTGTCCGTGGGCAGTCGTATGTATAGGATGGTTGGTACATAGGGTGGAGTGGAATTATCTATAGTTATACAGGGTTGTCAAAAAAAGTTGAAAAAAACTTACATGGCGTGGTCCATAAGGCATAAATATATTTTGGGCTTATTAAGTCAACGCGTACTAGTACATTTTGTTCGTAAACATTTACCTGTCGATTTAAATGAAAATGTATCATTGTGTAATGTTGCTTTCGATGTTACCTGGTCCTGTCTATTAAGGTTATACATACAAAATAAAAAATGAAGAATGAAAACTGATTTCAAAAAAACTAAAAAGTTTAAAATAAAACATTTAAAACATATATATAACCGAAGCAAATAAATTACACATTTATATTTTTCGAAATCTATTTTCTCTACGTAATTCGTATGTTCACTTATTTTTACATTGAAAGGCGTAGACATTTCTTTAATATTAAATTTATTACATTCGCTAATGATTTTTAAATGCAATTTTTTGTGTTGGGTATTACATGGAGAAGTTTGATATTGATTGTCAAGGATCTCTTGTGTTCAACTCTTTGTTAATGACAGTTTTACCAGCTAGCAACATTTAACAAGTAAATAAAACGCCAGAATAAAGAATACATTTTATGTTTCTCAAAAGCAAATATGCATATACCAAACAAATTTCGAAACTGCCAAATTTTGTAAATATTACTCTAGGCAGTATCAAAACAAAAAAAAATATTTTTTTATGACAATATAATAAGCATCAACGAAATCTTGAACAAATGAAATGTTCATAATCTGTGTGCAAAACATTCATAACTGTAGGATCATTTTTTTGTTGTGGTAATTTGGGCACAAGGATAACTGTGCAATTTTTTACCGACGATCACAATTCTTGAGGGTTATTCGAATTTACTGCAGCGTAAATGGATGAAATGAAAATCAATAACATTTTCAAGAATATTTATCAAATAAATTTCCTTACAGATTGATACGTTTTCTAGTCTGCACGATCGGTGGATCTGACCCTTCTGAATTGTTATCTACCTCAAAAACTATGTGAATGTGTGTAATTTCCTAACGGAAAAGAATTACGTTAAGATAATGGTCGTTCGTTTGCACACTTTTTCTAATTAAGTCCGTAAACGACCATCAATATTATTAATAATTCGAAAATGGAAACAATGTTAACAAATGTTTTTTTATAGATGAAATTTCAAAATACAAAAAGGGTACTGTATAAAACGAATTTCCAAAATGAAACGTGTCGTACTCAAAATCTGTAAATGTTATTTTGTTCAGCTTAAAGCGTGCCAGTGAGAAAATATTTATTTTGCATTTTTTATTTTTTTTGCATTATAATGTCACAAATAATTAAGCACTAAAATCTTCAAAACATCCAAATACCTACGTATCTAAATATTGTTGACTAGTTATATAGGTAAAACATATTTAAATTGTAGGTATATATTTTCCTAATTTAACCAACATTAAAACTACTATGTGTTCCACACTGGACACACTGTATACCGTGCAGTAATTTATTACCAACCAAGATTATTTCGACAGTTCAGCGTCGAACTACTGGTTGATTTCCGGTCATATGTTCCCTGAAACTGAAGGCTTTATATTGACAATTCAAGATCAAGTCATTCCAACTAAGAACTATCTAAAGTACATCGTTAAAGACCCTTCTATCAACGACGACAGATGCAGATATGGTTGCAAACTATCTAAACCTATCCAGCACATCACGGGAGAGTGTCAAGCATTTGCTGCAACTGAATGCAAAGAACGGCATGATGATGTGGGAAAAATACTTGACTTGAACTAGAACTGAAACTTGAACTATCACAGTCGCTAAGAATACCCTACTATATATAAAAACCAGAATCTGTTTTAGAAAATAACAACAGCTATATTGGGACCGCACGATACTGTTTAGTAGTATATTAAGTCTCTAGGAAAACAATATTAATCTACCACAATAATATATAAATTAAGGAGGCTCCAAAAATAACCAAATGCAGGTATTTGGAATTTCAAATAAAGAGACAGTGGGACATGAACAACACACGAACTGTACCAATTGTTATGTCAACAACAGGTGTAGTCCCAAAACATCTTTTAAACATTATACAATACTTCGGTCTAGACGAACATCTTTACAAACTAATGCAAAAAGCCGTCCTATTAGGAACATCCCGGACGGTAAGAAAATTCATGGGAAACTGCAGCCACGACGCCAACCATGTGCCTGATAACCTGACAAGGGCTCCTATAGAGCTAAGCCCTCTTAATATGTAGTATATCTGGGGTTTATTGAATTTTCTCCTAAAGGCACACTATGCGTGCCTTGGAGGGACTGTGATGCCATGCATTGTATGGTCAAGTCGGGGAGATAGTACCTAATATCAGGCAGATGTTTTTTCGTCCCAGAAATGTTACTTGAGCCTTCTTGACCTGCATATGATTCTTCGAAATGTTACACTTTGATTATAGCTATTTGATAAAAACATTGCAATGTCAATCAATAAACTATCAAACATAAAAAGCAAACACGGTGTCTTTATTAGAAAATAATTATGTTGGGGCATCGCACAATTGGTTTGTTTTCTTTTAAGGCTGTGATATGAAAACAACGCACGCCCCGCACCGCGCATATCGCGTTTACGTTGGACATAGCCTAAGTTTGGCATCGCTGTAAAACCGTAAACAGTAAATAAAATTTGCAAAAGTTTGTAATGAAAATTACTATTTGAAAACCGCTCTAATAAAATGCTTTGATATCATTTTTGTGCGAAATGACCAGACAAAGGTTTCTACTATAAAATTTATTATAGAATCAAAGCTGTAGAGAGTTTAATTTGCAATAAAACATGTTTTTACAAATTTTCTGTGCGACAAATAGTTTGACCCCCATATAGCGTAATAACCAATTGCACTCCTTTTTACAAGATGGTTGCTGCGGGACAGAGATTGCGACCCGCAAACTTTAGGTACACCAACCTCCTTGACATCCAAAAAATAAAATTGCGTATTCTTACTTTTGCAACCCCAAATGTAACTTTTCAATGGACTAATAATCGGTTTAGCGGTTTAGGCCTAACAGTCAAAAAACAAACTTAGTTTCGCATTTATAATATTAGAATACTTGAAGAAATATAATTTTCGTCTGGTAAGGAGAAGGATAAACGATGATCTCTCTCCGGATCATGTACTATTAGTTCATTTAATATTTTAAAAATATAAAAGTCTCATTTTGGCTTTAATCATATTTTTAATTTAATATTTAATTATTGTTTCTACCTACCATAATGATTTTATAAAAAAAATTTACTCGGCAATAGAATTTAATGAAACAAATTTTTTCACTATTTTCAGCACTACAGTTTACTTTAATCGATTATTATTGTCATATTGCCTTCTCATTTCGCGTATTTCTTAAACTGTTCGAACAAAATAAAAAACTGAAAATCATATACTTTTTCCTAACAAAATCTAATGTACAGAATATAATTTTTAGCTTCAAACACAAACCCAATGAAATTTTATTTGTACATTATAAAAACATAGAGAGGGAAATATAAAGAAACCCTCTAAATGCAAGTTAGTTCATATTGATTTTTATTTATTTAGATTATAATATCTAATACTCAGATAAAAAGATAGGAAAAATGTCAAGTCTAATTTGAGACCCAAAAAAGATCCAACATTAGTTCACTTCAGACGTATACTCGTTTGTAAAGAATAAATATTATAATTGTTATGGGCACCATTTGGAAACAAAATTTTCACATTTATTTCATTATTTTGATAAAACACTGCAGTTGTATTTATTATTCGTTGCATGTAAACAATAGATGCCTATCACAAAATATTACTCTTACCTTAAACAACAATTCTACAAACTTTCTCTTGAAATTTAAATATCGTACTGGTAATGTGAAATTACTTTCATTTTATTCACAGAAATTTGACTCGCGCCGGTGTTGAACTGATTAAAAATGTTAACACACCTTTTTGCGACCTTATCATTCACCTCCGTCAATGAAAACGAAAGCGGTTAGTAGACGCAAGTGCACAATAACCGTTAACTGAGATAACTAATAAAGCATTACCACCAGCGTCCTTTTGTAGGACAGCATTAGAGTTTATTTACAATTACACAATCTATCTATAAAGGTTCCACAAAGTCATATTTTTTTATATACGACGAATCCGCGCAAAAATTACATAACTTGTTAATTGTTATCGGCGATCAATCAACAATTTTAACTATTATCTAGGATTTTAGTCAAGATGGTAAGGATTTTTTCCAATGGGATCAAGCAACTTAAACCGTAAAACATATATTAACTAGGATATATTAAAAATAATTTGGTCAACTGCGAGGTGGACTCGCATACTAAGGGTTCCGTACCACCTTTAAGATTCTAATATTCCAGTTTGAGACAAGCAAGGAATGAGTGCATTTTCTTATATTTACCGTAATATCTTTTAAAAGAAGCCTTTTAAATTTATAAAAATATACATTTATTTTCCACACTAGACTTTTTATTTTATCGGCTACATGATTCGCTTGATTTTGATAAAAATATGTATTTAATTTTTTTAATTTGGCCCCCAAAATTAACATTCGGATTTTATGTTACTAATAAACTTTCAGGGAAGCCTTTTATAATGTACTGTCGGAATTTTAGGCTCTTTAGTTTGGAAGATAAAGGGGAAATTAGGTCGTTTTAAATAATAAATTATTAAATCTTTTAGACAAATTATTTAAAAATAAAATATTTTTTCAAAATTTTACATAGTGTAGTTTCTAAAGTGGGAATTAAGTCGAGGTTTAATATTTTTGTTAGTATCTTTTAAACAAATGATTTAAAAATATGCTATATTTGTAATTTACATAATGAGCCTTTTATTTGATATATTACATGATGCCTTTGAAAATTTAATTTTTATTTTCTATTTAATTCTATAATTTGTCCCCGAAATTAATATTGGGGTTTTCTACTAATTTTGCCTATAAATTTCAAGTGATCCCTAGTACCCCTAATTATTTTCAAAATTTTATGTAGTATGGTTTTGGAAATAATGCGGGAAATGAGAATTTTTTATATATTTTTGTTAATATCTTGTAAACAATTAGTTTTAAAAATATGAAAAATATATTTTGTATTCCTCATAATGAGCCCTTTCATTTGATGTATTGCATGATTTTTTTATTTTCCGTTTAATTCTATACTTTGGCCCCCAAAATTAATATTAGAGATTTCTTTGTATTTTTCCTGTAAACAAAAAATTTTAGGTTTTATAGTTTGGGGAATAAAGGGGGAATGGGTAATTTTTTAAAATATTTTATTAATATATTTTAAAATATAAATTTAAAAAATATGAAAAATTATATTTGTATTCGTCATAATGTGACCTAATTTGATATATTACATGATGCGTTAGAAATAATTTTAATTTTATGTTTTCCATTTAAAGCTGTAATTTGCCCCATACAATTAATATTAGGGGTTTCTCGTTATTTTTCAAGTACAGTTCAGGTGAGCCCTTTGATTTGTTTCGGAGATAAGGTAGGGGGAATGGGTAAAAATTTTTATATTTTTGTTAATATCTTCAAAATAATTTATTTTAAAAATATGTAAAAAACATATTTGTTGTCGCCATAATGAGCCCTTTCATTTGATATATTACATGATGTAAAATTTAGCTGAGGCGCTATATCTCGATTTATTTTTCAAAATTTTACCTTTTATAGTTTTGGGGGTAAGGGGGGGGGAACGGTCAATTTTTTCAGTTTTTACCCCTAAAATCAAAATTTGTTCATTTACGATATGTACTGATCGAGTCACCAAACTATTCACTGATGCCAAATTTCAAACTTTCCCGTCCGGTAGTTTAGGAGAAAATTGCTGTGATGTGAAAGAGGGAGAAATTTGGAGTGATATTATAAGGGTAGCCGTATATTGTATATACGGAACCCTAATAAATCGATGAGTATTTTGTTTTAGTAAGACTCTACGCCAATCCTAAACCTTGGGCCTCATCCTATAAGGAGAAAGGATCGAGGACTGACAACTAGCAAAATACAGAGTTTGGCTAGCACCCTATAAGGGTAACGGATGAAGAGCACAACGTCGAAATAAGCAGAGGTGGTAAGTGATCATATTTACGGTCTATTAGAAGGTGGACCAATATGCAAGCTAATAGCGTAATAGCGTATGTATGGAGTTAGCTCCCCATACTTGTGAAAACTACGGCTAACACAAACAAGAGGTACGATCAAAAATAAAAGAATATTTGTCCTAAGGTAGAAAAGTCATCCCATCAGCGTTCTTCTTTTGTCGATTTCTTTACATAATGCCTCTCAGATCCATGTCAGTCCATTGGGGATGCCCCCTATAGGATGTTTAAAGATATTTTGGACAACATCAAATGTCTAAGAAAAGAAGCCCTACTTTGTTTATCATTTTGCTCAAATTAATCAGGGTCAAGTGATTGGTAAAAAAATAGATATTTGATAAAAATCTGATTTCAGACTCTATGTAGTCCGAAACGTTTGGATAATATTATACAAGGCAACAAATCGTTATCTAGGACTGAAATTCGTGCTGAACAAAAGAACGCGGACAAATCAGTATTAGTAACATTTTAAAAGCCCTAGCACCACTACTGATCTTGTGTTTTTTTTTTCGAAATTTTAATAATACGAAGTAGCTGAAATGGGTAAGTGATCCACGTATAAATATCTTATACTATTATTCATTTCAATTTAAATTTTACTTTTAAAATAGCCATTGAAGTCTTTGGTAGTGTCATTAACTAATTTCTGACTATATATTAGATTCATATGTTTACAGTTTTAAGAGTTTTATTAATAAACAGGGGAACATGGAGCTGCCAAAGTACTACTTAATTATACACTTCTGTTCAATGGATTGAGGTATATTAATTTACCTACTTAACTTGTTTATTTAATTTGTATTTCATACTGTTTATTGAAAGAGAAATTTCGTATAAAAAATTAATACGTAAACCCAGTAGTACTAAAATTTGAATATTATTTCAGTAAATGAAATATGAATAATGTACCCTTGCTTTATGTTTTGAAATATATTGATGTAGCTGCTGTTAAATAACTTAGTAATGTAAATTTGTTATGAACAGTTAAAAAGATTTTATATAAAAATGCTTTCCAGGAGGCATGATTTCGATAAAATTTTTTAACGAAAACAAAGGACGTACACCTCTACGTCTAAAAGAGAGCCCCCTATGGTGCCTTAGTTCAGAAATGAATTAATTTTAGTAGGACTTGTATCTATTGTATAATCTGTGACTTGTATCCTTTTCCGAAGTGAAGTGAATATCTATAGAAGTGAAATCACTTCTTAGATGTAAGTAGACGGCCTTAAAAACAAATCTAATCTTCACAGGGTAAAACTTGTACAATTCACATCAAGTATAACAATATCAAACCTCATTCACTGAAAACAGGTTACGATTTTTGCCAATTGGGGGTATATGCGGGTGGGTTTGACCCGTAGGGGATGTTCTTGGTAATATTATTTTGTTCCACATTTAAGTAACAAATTAGCAACAAAATCATGCCTTTATTTCATTTTTATAGCCAGCGTAACTAATGTCTTAATCTACGTTAGCCACCGTTTCTCGGAAACAGTATGAGCAACAAAATCGTAATTGACATCGCAAACTAGTAACAAAATACCCCGCAAACGCACTTTACGAAATATTTAGTTTTACGATTTTCGCCATTTAGGGGTACATGGGGTTGCGTTTGACCGATAAGGCATGCTTTTGGGAATATTATTTTGTTCCATCTTTAAGCAACAAATTGGCAACAAATTCCGGCGTTTATTTAGTTTTGAAAGCTATTTTCTTTTCTTGAATACCCGCATGGATAATGTCTTAATTATATTAGCCACCGTTTCTCGGATACTGCTTGAGGAACAAAATGGTAATGTCTCAAATAATCCACAAACTAGCAACAAAATGCAAACGCAAATATACATATAGTTTTTCTATTTTCGCTGTTTCGGGGAACATGGCGGGTGGATTTGACCCGTAGGAGATGCTTTTGGGAATATTATTTTATTCCACCTTTAAGGCTCATTTATTTTATTTTGTTACTTTTTCATTTCTTAAATACCCGCATGGCTAATGTACCTTAAGATTTAAACTAAGTACATAAGCCACCGTTTCTAATAAACAGCTTGAGCAACAACAAATTTTTTGACGGCACAAATTAGAAACAAAATATGCGCTTAGTCCCGATGCGGCACTATGAAAAAGCTTTTCAACTTAATAAACGTTGGTATCGGGAGTATTTTAAAGAATTCTTTATTTGTTAAAAAAATCATAACGGAAAATTAGTTGGAAGTATGTTATAAAGTATATTGCAGTAGAATAAAAGCAGTGCCAACCTAACATTTTTCATTGCGAAACATTTCATCAATAACTGCTTTTAAACATCATAAAATATGCAGTTCACACTCAAAGTTGCAATGAACCAAACCAAGTAATTAACTCATAAGTAGATAAGCAAAGAGAGTTCTGTACCTGAAGTGGGCATAAAGGTAACCAGTCATCGAGTTCTCGCCGGGAGCTGCTACCGAGCTGTTGGTAGTTGTTGTTTGGATAAGAAGAAGAAGCCATTGGGAAGAAGAAGATATTGGGGGTGGTCGTAGGGGTGCGCGAAAGACATTTGGGTGTGTCGCAGAGGTGCGCGCCATCTGTTGTTAATAAATGAAAGCCATTGTATTGTGGGTTGCAGGGTGTACGCCATCTGTTGTTGGTTATGGTGGTTAGAAAGAAAAAAAGCTTGGCCGGGTATCGAACGCTGCTTGCCTGATTACAAAGTCAGGTGTCCACCGAGCTGCGCTAATGCGGTTAATCGAGAAATGTTTATTTGAAAAGGTATAGTTTATGCCCGTTGGGCAGGCGCGTGTTATTGGGCGTTGTTCGGTTGGATATTTGGGGGCTGGATGGGGGGATATGGTATTTTGTTGTCTGTAAAAAAATTTAAAATCTTGGTATTTTGTTGCCTGTAAAAAAATTTAAAATCTTTTGGTTAAGCCTGCATGCGCGAGAACGTCCACTCCTTCGAGTCTATAGTTTTCGTAAGCAAGCGCCTACCTGCGCAAGAACGGCAACTCCTTCGAGTCTCTGATTTTGTCGGATGATTCAAGGCATTGAACGCCTGCATGCGCGAGAACGTCCACTCCTTCGAGTCTATAGTTTTCGTAAGCGAGCACCAGCCTGCCCAAGAACGGCAACTCCTTCGAGTCTCTAATTTTGTCCGATGATTCAAGGCCGAGCGTAATAATATTGAGACTTGGAAATTTTTTTAAAGATGAATCAAGAATTTGATGTTATGGTTTTTAGTAGACTGCTAATAATTTTTAGAATAAAGTAACGAACGAGGTGCAAGATGAGCATAGTGTCTCACCAACTACTGTTGAATGCAGATAGATAAAAATGACTTTACTTAAATCAAGCTTTATAATATTCTCATTAATTTTGAAAAATGTCTTGTATGTTAATATACCTTATGGACATGGCTGTATGCCCTTCAGGGAACTGTTTGAACCGCTCCAACTATACATTGATGGCTCGAGATAGATTAAGCGATGTATATTTTGCTTGCCTGTCAAACGCAACAACAAATTTCAAACTGAAGCTGATATTTTCTGATGACACTGAAGGTGACACTGACTGGATTTCAGCAGCATCTTGCCAAGATGAAAAAACTTTACTATCGAACAGCTCAATGACTATACGTGATGTCAACCTACAAGAGGAGCTCCACAAAGTGATAATTCTTATTTGTGTAACACTCTCTACAATTACAATATTATTACTTAAATTAATTGTGAAATGTATAAGGAAAAGAATGAATAATCAAAACACATAGTTATATACAATGTTTTATTTATGTAAAATACTATTCAGAAGCCAATAATAAACTACATAAACATTTTCTTTTGCACATCGAACTGGATCATTGCAGCGGCAGTGAAAAATGCATGGAGAGTCAGAAGGTTCCAGTTCAACAGCGCCTTTGAAATTTTCCAGATTGATTAGGTGATAGTGTGATTCTCCATCTTGGTTAAGCAGTTTTCTCAAATTGTGAATTTTCAGCTTTTCAAATAACTTGATAAATAAAAAGTCATATTTCTGATGGCCTCGTACATATATGTGTGTGCATTTGGTTAGGAAAATTCTCAAAATGTCGTTCATAGTATTCAAATCGTAGTGGCCATCAGAGTAGTGGAGTCCATGTAGCCGTTTTTCCAAATATCGTACTTGCCTTTTGTCTGCTGCTGATAGATAGTTAAACGGTTTGGGTGGTTTAAACAAAAACACACCTGTGCGTTTACGTGTCTTGATTACCAATTCTTTGGGAACAAATCTTCCCTCGATTTCGAAACCTTGAATGTCGACAATTGCAATTTCCATGGTGAACCGTTGAAAAGCTGTACCGAAACTGATTTTTAAACAGCTGAGTGATCTTATATAAGCTTCGAACAATTTCGCTGAGTGGGAGAAATTCCATTAGGCAATCGTGGATAATTATGCAGAAGGCTCGGGTCTTATCGGGAAATCCCGTCTGGCTTTCAATATCCAGGCGAATATCTACAGTCGAGGATTTCATGGTGTCCTCACGTCGGGAGCAATCGATGACGAATAGGGTGTGCGTCTTGAATGCAACATAATCCAGTAGAGGGTGTTTGCCGCCGCCAAAGCTGGGATAAAAGTTCGTATACCTTTTGTACGCCTCACCGTACTCACTCTTTGAAAAATCTAAATCAAATCTCTCCATAGGCCAAAATTCGCTGATGGCGAATATTGGAAATGTGAATATTATCAAATTCCGTGAGATCTTCTTTGATGTTGCTGTGGCGATCCGTTTGGAAGGCTAAGATAACGTAACGAGGGCTTTCCAGTGCGGCATACGTCTTCACAGCCCAAATTTCACGAGTAGCACCTGTTTTGAGAGCAGACAACTCATTTAACTCCCATTTACGAAACGGTAAAATTATACTGGAATCCGCTTTGACGGCTTGCAGTAAATCCAATTTAACGTCATCGTTTGGAAAAATGTGACGGACTTTGAGTTCGATGTTGTTTATTGTCACTTTGCCCTTGGTAGCAGCATCCGTGATTATAAGCCAATCATCATCGCTACGACTTCGCACCAGACGAATTGTTTGTTTACCACACATCACCTGCTTGTAGTCGTTGAAGATGGAAAACAAATATCCCAATGGAATGTACATGTGAAAAGTTTTATCGGCGGCATTCATATACGCTTTATGTGGAAAATTCCACCCGGCTATGAATAGGTCCTTTGAACTGTTGGGGTCGTCGCACAAGTATCCACGAATTGTACTCACGCGACCAGGGTCTCTCACGGTTTCAATTTCCTTGCCGCACAACTCGTACGTAAAGCTGTCGAAGAAGAAAGCTCCAGCATTTGGTGATAGAGAAACATCTCCATTACCTGCTGTCTTCACCACTTGTCCCTGGATTGAGATGCAGGAATCAGCCATGGAAAACCAACAATCTGTTTGATTGACGGTGATTTCAACGATATCATTGTTGCCGAATGACTTGACGTATGGATAGTAGGTTCGCAACTCCTCGCGTCTTACACTATCATCAAAATTTGGTTTGCGGAAGATATCGAACATTTGAGGAGTTGACATGGTAGCCGAGCGTTTGTAGAAACAATCTGTTTGAGAGCGTTAGTGATCTCTTGAGAGGTTTCATAGAAACTGATGGCGGACGAGGAGCGGTTGACCTCTTATATGGTTCTTCATCAAATACAAGTCGACCCATTATTATTGTAGTTGTTTCAGCTCAAGTCGAATGATGATTTCTTCACCACGAAAATTCACAAGTTCAGAGTCTTGATTCAAAATTTGCAATGTGAGGTTATGTATTTCGCTTCTGTTAATCGGCAAATAGATTAAATGCTGAGGTGTTTCGTCGATGGCAAAACCAGGATCAACTGCAACGGCAAACTCGTAAATGGTGTGTGAAGGAGTGTTATTGTAGAAGGCTCCCGATGTGATGTTGCTATCGAGATGAATCGTTCTAACTTTTATAATGTTCACTGGTAAATCGGAACTGTGAACTTGATTGCGTGGTAGCAGCTGTTTAGAGAAGCCCAGAATTTCACCGATGCTCTCTTGCGGTTGAAAGTCCACAGCGTACTTGCTGCTGAAAAGCTCACACTTGAGAGTATTGTTATTTGGTTTCAATGAGAAAATATTCTCAACGTCCTTTGCCAAATGAATGCCAAGTGCCTTTCTAATATAAGCTTCGATGTCACCAATTTCGTATGAACCTTCAGGCAAGTCGATGAATGTTTGCGTGTTGTGATCGTCGAACTGGTAGATCTTGTCACCTCTCTCAATGTTTGGGATGCTGTTGTACGAGTGAAAACTCAATAAAGCTAGTCCGTAGTTGTAGTTGGAATCCAACTGAATAGGTGGTTGAAAATCAATCGACAGTATTGGGCTGCGACCTTTCAATGTGATGATCACAGACATGACTGAAAATTGACTGCTTGTTAGCTGCTAATATAGGTAAAGGTAAAACAACAATAATGCAAAATATTTATTTTTTATTATAGAGAAATTTCAAGCATAAATGGCCACAATTTGATTGATTGTACGTCTGATAAGAGTCATTGTTGTAGAGGATTTTCACTCCATTGCCAAAGTAGTTGGCTAATTCTCGGGGTGGTTTAAAACATCCAAAGCTATCAAAGTACTGAACGGTGTTTCCATTTCGCACATAAGCTACTCAATGCGTACCGTGACGACTGCTGGTATCCAAATTAACGATGGCAGACTCCCTTGTTTGTGAATGTTTAGGTAAGGCGTCTCGCATAAATACTCCCCTAAAGTGGGGGATCTTCAAATGTTTGGTATATTGCTCAAGCTCGTGATTGTAAAGTGCTCGATTGGGTAGCTTTATTGGGAGTTTTTTGCTTCTTTAAGTAAAGCCCGAAGCCGTTGCGGGACTTTTGAAGAAAAATACCGCTTCCTTTCTTCGCAAGCTCTTCCATGGCTTGATTATGGCGCTGGTCCTCCTCCAACTTCTTGCGGGCGTTCTTTACATCTACCACGGCTTTGGCTACTCCACTGGCTCCCCGGGCAAGAGAGAAAACCACCAATTTTCGACTCAAGAGGAATGACTCGAGGTACATGGATTTTCTTGCGACCACCTGCCTTCTTAATGACTGCTCGGACTGCTCTCAACGCCAATAACGATGTCTTACGGACATCACTTCCAGATCCGACAATAGCTCTCTTGATTGGTAGAACCACATTCTGTCGAAAAGATTTTTTTCCACATCGTTTTTTGATTCCAAGCCCCATCTTGCGTTTAGCCTTCATGCCTGTAGTTATAAGCCAAAAAGCTGCTTTTTCTCCAAGTGAAGCGTCCTTTGACTTGAATCTCTCCCAGGCTCGATTTTCCAACTCGTAATCAGCCTTATGAGGATCCGCCAAAGACTTGTATTTACTGTAGGCGATATCGTGCGCTCGACAAGCAGTGTCTGTCTTATTGATTCCCTGCTGACCCTTGGAGAGACGGTCTTGAAGTTTTGTACCGGGTCCACAAAACTGATAACCGGGTAGATGTAGTTCAAATGGTAATTTATTGATTGCGCTATTCAGTATACCACCTCCTTTGGGAGTTAGCATGATACTGATTGAAACTGAGATAAACTGCTGTATTTAATTAGTATCCGCAATAAGGATGATGTCAGTATATCGTAAGAAGTATATGAAGCAACAAGATGTCCAACTGCCTATCGAAAATTTGGACTTTGTCGAAGAATCGTTGTCATCAGCAAGTAGACACGGACAATTGTTACCAAATTCCGTACGAGCAGCATTCTGCGGACCTAGTGGTTGCGGAAAGACCAACGCATCGTTATCACTGCTATTCAATGAAAACGGCCTACGATTCGAGAACGTCTACATCTATTCCAAGTCACTCTACCAACCAAAGTACCAGCTCTTACAAGCTGGTTAAAGGTGTATCGTATTTTCCCTTTAAAGACAACGAAGAAGTAATTGATCCGAGTGAGGCACGCGAATGTTCAGTATTCATTTTCGATGATGTGAATGGTGATAAACAAAACAAGATTAAGAATTTTTTTTCGATGGGAAGGCACAGGAATATCGATTCAATATATTTATGCCAAACGTATAGCAAAATACCTAGGCAACTCATTCGAGACAATTGCAACGTAATTGTCATATTCAGACAAGATAAGGTAAATTTGAAGCACGTCTTTGATGAGCACGTGTCTCCCGACATGGACTATGATAAATTTAAGACAATGTGTTCGGAATGCTGGCAAAATCGTTATGGCTTTATTACAATAGCTAAGGACTTCAATGATGGCCGCTACCGTAAAGGATTCGATAAATATATAAAGATTCAATAAAGATGATTGCTGTTAGTTGATAAAAATGTCTTCATTGAGTAGCAACATTGCTGCCACTGCTCGAAAGAAAAAGATCAAGCAATTGGCACGTTCTATTCGCAAGAAATATCTTAGTCTGAAGCTGGGAAAGTCGGAACATGATGAAACATTGAATAAACTTTTTGTACCGGTAATGACACCGCTACAAGATATTGCCTCAACTACAGCAAAAGTTCTCACTAAGATGCCAATACAGACCATTAAACGTGAAGTAATTAAACAAGAAGTGCAGCAGCTGCCACCAGTCAAAAAACATGAGTTGGAAGAGACACAATACCTCGATGACGAACAAATTTCTGAAACTAGTATGCAATATCGCTGAAACTAGTATACATACCAATGATGATGATGATGATGAGGTGGAGAACGAAACCTTTTACGAGGAACCCGGTAATCTCTCTAAAGAAGCAATAGAGGACTACATGGATCAGTATCCTCCAGTTGCACACAAGTATCTTGAAGACTATATCACTAAAAGCGATGATATTGACAACATATATGGACCTATATATGACGCTGCAAGTTCCAAATGGTTTCTTGGGCAAAAAGAAATCAATTTCAGTCGTAGTACAGGTCACATTATCGTTGGTGGGCTACAGTTTCGAGGTAGTCCAGGGCTATATCAATTAATATTTTACAAGTCACCTGATTATGCTCCCGATGATTTAGAAGCATACCGAAAAGTATTGGTAATGACATCAGCACACAAGAATGCAGCAGGTCGTTTGAAAGCTTCAAGTCTATATAAATATACTGAAATTATAAAGCCAATGTTTCCTCCTTTGACAAAGAAGCAACGTTTTGCTGGAACTGGAATGAAGTTACCTTACAATAACAAGCCAATGGAATACGTCTACTGGGATGATCCCAACGAATTGGTTGAACGGCTGAAACTACTGATTACCTCCAAGGAAGCAGGCAACACCTCTCACGACAACGAATTAATTGCCATTTTAAATGAACTTAAGGAAGCTAATATTATACGAGATAAATAAATTTTGAAATTGAAAGTTTATATTATTCCTTATCCTATGGCAAACATGTCAGTTTCACGATGACTTTAAACAAGTTTGGGCGTAGTGCCCATCAGCAACTAATGTCATCAACATCACATAACCTAGCTTTTATGAAAGTGCCATTTTCCTTTACCGCGGAGGGAAATATCACCAATAAGCAGTACGTTGATAAGAAAATAGCAAACGGACTTCAACAACTACATAGTGATTTTTAAATAGCTTTCAGCAACTACACTGGTGAAGTTCAGCAAACCTTATCTGTGTTTAAGCAAAACGAAAAGGTTAGCGAGGAACGTGGAGCTCAAAACTTTGCTGCAATGAATACTCGCATGTTGAAAACCGAACAAGCTATGGAAACCCAACTACAAAATATATCGCTTCTCATTTCAAAATTCAATACATTAGAAGCTCAGTTGGAATCTGCCCGGAAAGAATATAAGGAAACCATCACAAAATTTGAAGCCTCGTTTAAAGACAACCGTATAACACAGGAAAACCGTATAAATGATCTGGAACTTTGTATGAAACAAGCTCCTAAAGGTGTTGATGCAGCAGGAGTATTAAATATTGTTCGAAAGGATAAGGCTAAAGATCTTTCTGATCTAACTCAACTTAGAGACAAGATGACAAAAGTAGTACCTGACCTATACCGAGACATGCAAAAACTACATGATGATATTGCAAATCAAATGTTGGACCAAAATCAAAAACTTGAAGCAATCGCAGACAGTATTGCTGCAATTAAAAAGCATCATTAGGGTCAATAAAAACATGCCTTTGTCTATTTTTAAGCAGTATACAAGATGGCTCCTATAGCGTTAAGGAACTGTATAGACCTGTGAGAGGAAAGTTTCCTCGCCGACGTGTAATAATCAAAGGTTTCGATGACTCCTGGCAGTCTGACCTCGCACAAATGGATCTCTATGCAAAATCCAATCGTAATTTCAAGTTCTTCCTCGTGGTGATTGATTGCTTTTCAAAGTACGTGTGGACGAGACCGCTGAAAACGAAATCCGGTGTAGAGGTAACTCGTGCCTTTGAGAGTATTCTCAAGGAAGGTCGGCACCCGAAAAATCTCCAAACCGATCAGGGTAAGGAATACTACAATAGTTGCTTTCAGAAATTAATGAAGTCAAACGGAATCAATCATTATAGTACATTTAGTGGACTGAAAGCCGTAATAGCTGAACGAGTAATTAGAACGCTGAAAGGCCACAAGGTTAAAGTTCGGTGGCTTGGGTTTGATTCGAGCCACGACAGTTGGATTGGCACTGCAAAACAGACTATAACACCATGGCCAATCATAAATTGATAATAAATTATCATAAATATAGATATGTGCTTGCATTGCAAAATGAAGACTCAGGGTGAAAACATCACTGTAAAGTATTCGAAAAGTTTAAGCCAACATATCACCAAACTTAAACGATTACAGAAAGATATCAAATTTTATTGTGAAAAACAACAAGTGATGCAACATTTAAAAGCCTTACATATATGATGATGGTGATGGGGAACAGAGGAGCTCTTAGCAACAAGAGATTTACTTTTTCATCTTGGCGTAGGGACACATAATTGAAATCAACAGCAATCAGGTAGTGGAAGGGGTAGAACTATAAAATTGTGAAAATTCCCTACATATATTCCCAGTCCCAGTTTACCTCTCGAGTGATTTGTGAAAATGAGTAGTATCAGCAGTTTTGAAACCATGGATAGTGGTTATAGTAGTGATTCCACTATCAATTACAGTGCGGACTTGGATAGAGTGTTACAAATGTATGATGAAGCTGCCAAAAAGGAAGACTATTACTTGCTGCATTCGAGGTTTCCATTACTGAATTCAGAGTATGATATTCAATGTGCACTCAGTCCTGCAAGATCCTATTCTCCGGTAGTTATCTTGCAAAAAACACCTGTAGCCGCTGGAACAAGAACGAAAATTGTAATGACTATGAACGAGTGGGAAGATGTCATCATTGAGCTCAAGCTCCTGAAAACAAACTTTTTTGAAAATGCTGCACCTCCAGAGTTTGCTGCCCCAGTAACCTGCGGAGATTGCCTACATCTATCCCAGATCCAGTATGAAAATGTGAAACAAGTGATGCTGATGAAAAACATTTGCGTACTATATTTGGATTATAGTGATGTCGTTGAACTCTTTGCTATTAACCTCAAGTAAAATAATTTGTTTGGAGCGCTTAAATTTCAGTACTTTTTATTATAAAATAATAGATGAAATTTGTTTATGGTCAAATTTACTAAATCGTTTACCGATTGAAAAATTGTTAAAACCATTTTGTTGAGATGACAGGTCTCCATTATGTATTGCATTAAAAGAACATATTTATTATTATAAAAACATTATTTTGCGAGATATTGACATTAGAAAAATTGAATAAATGCTTATGAATTAAAAAAATTGTTGTTTATTTCATCAGTTCTACACCATGGAGTGTCGAGAATACTTCCAAATATACGAAAATCGATTACGTACCTTTGAAAACTGGCCTTCCGACTTCCCTGCTGAAAAGTTAGCAAGAGCAGGGTTTATCCACCGACAAGATGCAATAGAATCCGATGGCAGCTTAAATGATGCTGTTGAATGCCCATTTTGTGATATACGTGGTTTCAACTGGAAAGATGGTGATGACCCTGTTGCCGATCATCTGGACTGGAATCCATATTGTCGCTTTTTTGATTTTGATGACACTTACCACATCACCAGACCTACCAGACATAAAAGCAAAGTGACATTTGAGAGCAGACTTGAGACGTTCAAAGACTGGCCTATTGCCTTGAAGCAGACACCCACCGAGCTTGTCAACGCCGGCTTCTTTTACACGGGCTACGGTGACAGGATCACTTGTCATTGCTGTGGCTTAGAGCTAAAGAATCTTTTACCTTGTGATGATATTACAGAGCTTCACAAAAAGGGATCAGCTAAATGTTTATTGCTTAGAGACTGCCCACCAAATCCCCACACTGACTCTAATAATAATACTTGTAAAATTTGCTTAACTAATGAAATGACAATTGTTTTTATGCCATGCAGACACTTTGCTAGTTGCTTTGATTGTTCACTGAAAATAGATCATTGCTGCATATGTAGACGGAAAATTGCAGGTAATTTAAAAATATATGTATGCTAAAAATAAAAAACAAAGTTACCAATATGCTGTTTTATTTAAAATAAATAAACATAGACTAATAACATAACTACATCAAATATTACTTATACATATATCTTGAAAGTAAAAATGAATTTAGAGGCTGTAGTGGCCCCAGGGTAAAGTATCATATGAGTCTTTTAACAGATAGCGCTTGTCATCAAAAAGACTGAGGGCGATTTTTGTCTGCTCTACACTAAATATGTTATGAGCATATGATCTAATACAGCGTTGAGAAGCAATAGTTTTCTTGTTTTCTTGCAAACAAGAGAGGTAATCATCAAACGTAATACTTTTTTAACTACATTGTATTTTTCACCTTTTGACTGTTTGATGCATTTTCCCCCTAGGATTAGATAGGTGTACATTTTCGAACGGAGGCCTACAAAATGTGCAATAATGTAGCCTTTAGCCTCATCCTTCATTAAACCAAGCACCTTTTTATTAACTAGTGGGATGTTGTAGATATTATCGGGGGGATAGTCTGATGTGTCGAAACGATGGATATTGGGTTTGACGAGCTCATCATATATATCATCAGAAATGATCTCAAGCAAAAATGAATCAGTATCGATGTATAGAAGTTAGATGACGAGGGTACTTTTTATAAATGAAATCATAGAGGAAGTCATACATTAGGATTTTTGAAAGTTACAGAATTGCGCACCCGATATACAGAGGTTTATTGAAGAGCAAATCAGTTTTGTTTAACTCAATTGCCATCAACTCATCATCGAATATGGTGCGACTGTGAAATGCTGGGGAAGCAATAAGATTTTTAGCACCGTATCGACCTTCCCAATGGTTGACTAGTTTAACGATACGATGCTTTCTAATATTCTCCATAGTTTTACCGAAGACTGCGTTATTCATCAATTTGAACAAATTCTTCTCAAAATAATTAGTCGCCTGAGCTCTTAGGGAAGTATTTAGATCGATATAGGACTTGAGCCACGGAGACTGTTTGAATTTCAACACCCGGTGAATGTGTTTGAGAATGATACCATTCTCAAGAGCTTGTTTCAGATTTCTATAGTGAATAATATATTTTTCCTTGTCATGCAAGGTAGTCATGAGTTTGTGGAGTTTTGAGCCGGGAGGGGTGCGGCGCTCCGGACAAAAGGGCAGGTCTTTATGATGATCATACAGATGCTTGGGATACTCCAGATCAACTTCCAAAAAATAACCAATGTCTGAATCATGGGGAATTTGAGTGACATCGATGTTGGTATCAGCAGACCATTGGAATCCCCCGTAGGGTAAGGGTTTACTTTGACTATATCCATATAAATTATTAGCGTCTACGTGGTAAATGAATTTGGAGGGTTTATTAGAATTATAATTGGGCATATACTTGTTATTCGCCTCGGAAAACCTATTAGAACATTGGGAAATACTTCCACGTATTCCACGTTCAATGAACATCAGGATGTCAACATTTTGAAGAATTTCCAATTGGCAACTTGTGTACTTGAGCATACACTGCCAAGAATATCCAGGTAGAGTGTAACAATGGGCTGGATCTAAGCCATATGTTTGATGGGCCCTATCACGGAAATTTTCAAACACGTCAGATAAAAGAAGAATGTCCACTTTCATGTACAACTCCATGTAGTTGCGAATGGTTTGACATTCAAAGGAATCCCATACTTTTTCAGCATGTTCGTAATCAGCTTGAGAAACGTTCTGGTCATTCAATTTATTATAAAAATTCTCTATAGACGGTAATTGGGTTTCACTTAATTTTTCCAATGAATCAACATAATCATAAGGAAAGATTCCCTTTCGTTTTAGCATCTTTAGTTTCGCTAACGATACATGATTGAAGATTGAAGTTAAATTAACAAATTGATCGGATTTTAAAGTGGGTGCCAGCTCATCCAAAGAAGATCCTAGGAATCTAAATGAGTCGATAAATCTAAATTTTATTTTGGTGTCCTTATCATGTTTAGTAAAGGCCATATATTTCTCTTTATTGAGTGTAAGAAGAGTTATTTGATCATGCTTGGCGAGATCCCTAATTATAAAGTAGGAGTCGTATCCACTTAGGTTGTGGAACACCACTGGAACTATGAAAGACTCTCGGTACCTGAGGTTACAAGAATTATGTGAGTAGCCTCTAAATGCACCGGAAAGGTGAGAGTGTTCTCTAACGATTTTATCTTGAGGTAAAAAGGGCTTCTCACAGATATGACATGTGCTAGATGCCAAGTTAGCCATTTCAGTGGTGAACTACTCCATACAGTTAAAGCCCATGAAGCTCCTATAGTACGAGAAAGAGTCATCATAGGAACATTTGAAATAATAACCAGCACATATGGCTGAATGCTGCTGATATTTATGAGTTTTGGTAGAAGTAGTATCGGAAATTGGTAAAAGTATCGACTCAAAATCTGCATAAACAATAAAAGGAAGCCTTTCCTTGAATGAAAAATTATTAAACTCAACTACCGTTTTCTTAGGAAAAGATATTTTGCAATTATTTACATTTTTACAATATTCAATGTGACTGTCAAGGCTGCTGGAGTCAGTAAAATAATTTAGACAACGGTCACATATTAATTTTTTACCATTATGCTTGCTAAATTGATTTGAAACAAGACGTGATAAATTTTTAATCAGGCAGAAATGATATTTTATTTCCACGTCATTTACTGTTAATTCTACATTTTCTAAATCATTGACTTTAGGAACATATTTATTTTGAATCATTAAGAGATTGACATGTTTGTCTAATTTACATTTAGTGATTCGAGCTGGAACTGTTTGATAATACTCATTATCTTTTGTTTTTATCAATTCTAAGACATATACACTAATAGACATATTATTAAGTTTCTCGAACTTAGTAATTTGCTGTAAAGTCATAGGAAATGTCAAACCAGTTAGATTTAATACAGTAGATGGCTCGGGGTAAGCTGATGTTCTATCAGAATGATTTGTTGTAGGGTACAAATAAGCAATAACGCTGTATAAAAAACAAAGATCATCATCATAGTTCTTAATATTGATTACAGCATGTTTCTTAGAAATTGATTCTGGTAATCTTATGAAAGATGAGGCTCCATTTCCAATTTCAAATTTATTTATGTTTATTTCTAAGTTTAGAACTTTATACAAACTCCAACCTGATGCCTTTTCCTGAAATTCCTCTAATTTACGTAAAATTTCGTTCCGAATGTGTTCACCACCCATTCAAATCTGTACCCCTATCTATTATCGCGTTTTTCGTATTAAAATATTTATATTCCATAATTTCCTCCATTCCAGATTTCTTTATGAATTCACCACAAAAGGTCGTATTTACTTTAAGAGTAGGCATTGTTTTCAAAATATTATTTATGCGCGCCTTAAAACTGAAAAATGCATCATCTAAAAATTTAAAAATATTGATATGAATGAGATTAATGAACACTTGAGCAAAACGCTGATTCTATATCATACCATTTAACGCGATCACTTCTTTTTGACTTCTCACCAATTCCTCCACCCCTTTTGATGTTAGAATGATTTTTCAAATCATTTCTAAATCTTTTTATATGATTAATTTGAGATTGAAACTTATTCAAAGTTCCTATATGTAAATCTGATTCCCGAATAGCTCTGTTACATAAAATTAATTGTTTTTTGCTTAATTTCAGCCAGTTAGATATTTGCTCTGAAGAGCAACGTTTCTTTGAGAAAATTATATTTGATGCTTGTTAATAATATCGGTACTAATATTCGCTATAGCCTCTGTATTCATTTTGACTCTTATAACAATATAATAAACTATTACAAACGTGAGAAATATCAATGGAATATTAACAGTAAAAGTATAACTGAAGCATGCAAAATTTAAAATAATAACTTACAACTAAATTTTTTATGGTCACTCCGCAGAAATTTGAAAAAGCACTCGGGGTTGTAGTTTGCCTCCAAGTTGCTGTAGCCCAATGAATTCGATGTGGAACTTTCCACCGTCAAATTTGTCTAGGTGTGGTTTATATACCTGAGTGACCCGTTTCGACAGGAAGGTTACGTGGTCCTCTAATTCAAGTAAGATGGTTTCACCGTATCTTGGGTTGACCAGTTTGACTGCTACAATTAGATACTTCTGGTTAAGCTGCAAGTCTTGATTTTTTATTGCCGGCTTGTTGTCAATCTCTGCGGAGGAAACTGCATTAAGTTCTTTCAAAAAATCCATTTTCTATAACAAAAATAAAATACTATGAACTTGGTTGCGTCTAAGCTCTAATAATTTTTGAACGACAGGCACAACATATTGGAAGCAAATTACCAAAAATTTAGAAATAGAACAATGAAACTTTTAAGAAAAGTAGACAGAAACTACCTGATTCGAAAAACAAAACTACAAATTTATAATGAATCTAAACACTCCTAATAATTTTTGAAAGACACACACAAAATATTAGAAGCAAATTAACAAAAGTTGGAACTAGAACATTGAATTGAAAAGCAGCCCCTATGAACTTGGTTGCGTCTAAACTCTAATAATTTCAAATATTTTGAAGGGCAGTCACAAAATACTAAAAGCAAATTAACATAAATGAAATTAAGTAAATACTCACATAATGTTTTTTGAACAACACACACTATCACTAGATACACTTAAGAAGTAATCTCTTTGAAAGTTGAATTAGCAGTTAATTTAACACAGCATAAACACAATCACTGTAGTTGATATGTGATCTCTTTGAGAGTCGAATTAACAATGAAATAAAAATTCGCAATTATTTTATTTATCAGCATCGAACTACGTCATTTGCGTATAACGAAATTGCTGTTAGTTCTAGAAAAACAACTAATTAATGCTTATCATATGGGAACTTCCTGCAAAAGTTTATTGCTGCAAACAACATGATAACTTTATCAAACCACAGCTTCCTGTAAATTTATTTAGCTCGGTTTCAATTAGCTGCGGTCATCCTTTCCGTTGTGGTTTCGATATCTAAAATACCAGATATAATGTGAATTTATTATCAGGAATTTTTAAATAATTACGGATTCATGATTTGAGAATTTATTATCAGGAATTTTTAAATACATTTATGATTTTATTGGCATGAATTTTTAAATAAATACAGATTTTTATTCATCCCTCAAGACGTAAAAAATTCCTGGTTCCACCACGAGTAAACTAATCGTATCTGGAAAGCCTTCCATTTCTGAACGTTGAGTTCTAGCTCCTCCACGGGCAAACTGAGCCTCTATGAAATCAGTAAGACCGCCCATACCTACACGTTTCATTTGGGGTGGTCCTATATCTATTTCAACCCCATTTGGTAATCGATGGCTAAACAAGCAAGTATTTCCAAACGGACATTTGGATTTGCTTTTTCGGAAATACCTACATCGAATTTTCTTAATTTTTTCGTTTTTCTCAACTATATAACTATCTTTTTCCGCTTTCTGGTAATAAACCTCAGATTGATAGACATAAGGAGACACAATACGGCATTCTGGACAGCCTCTGCGAATATTCAATTCAAAGTCTTTATTTTGATGCCATCTTTTTACGCATGGGAAGCCGAAACAGTGGTTACAATTTGGCAATAGCCCAAAATTATTAGTGATCTCTTCCAAACATATTCCACACATTTTATTCATAGTGAATTGAATAAGACTGCACCTATAGCCACAAAAATCTAATTACAAATATTAGATTGTATGTGTTTGCTGTCGTCACATACTCACGATATGTCGTCACACACTCACGATAATAAGTTAAAAGAATTTATTTCTTTTATTCAGTCTTGAGTTGAAGCTGTAACAATCCAGTCATGAATTTGGAAAGTTTACTTGATGACCAAGAAAGATTTAATATGAGTGCAGTGCCAGCGAGAACTATACAACCGAAAGATTTAACTAGAAAGCTAAATCCCAAAAATGGATGTTACGTGGTACCAGACGTTTTAACAACTGTGATTACCTACAACGGGCGCACTTGCAAATATGCGGCAGTACCAGAAATTGTAACAATTAATATTACCGATACCGAGACCACTCTCAAAATTGGCGAAACAATTCTACATTTAACGGTGGAGAGTTACACGGTGCTTAAAAAATACTTGGAATTTGCATATGGTTTCCATAACGATCCTTCACATGGAAAGGATGAACCTGACACTGTATGGGATGATTGCCAGCTTTGTTCTGATGGTATTTCTTTGGATCTGTGTATGTGGTTGGATGATGGCGGCCTTACTATATATTGTACAAAAACAAAACAAAAAATAGCTTTAATTATTAAGGATGCTCTGAAAATTCATAATATACTATATGCTAATAAACTTATTTAAACAGTTGTCTAGTTTTAATATATCCATTATTTTCACCTTAATTAAAATTCAGACGCTTGAAACAAATTTTTCCAAGTCTCAATATTATTACGCTCGGCCTTGAATCATCCGACAAAATCAGACTTCGAAGGAGTTGCCGTTCTTGCGCAGGCTGGTGCTCGCTTGCGAAAACTATAGACTCGAAGCAGTGGACGTTCTCTCGCATGCAGGCGTTCAATGCCTTGAATCATCCAACAAAATCAGAGACTCGAAGGAGTTGCCGTTCTTGCGCAGGTAGGCGCTCGCTTACGAAAACTATAGACTCGAAGGAGTGGACGTTCTCGCGCATGCAGGCTTAAGCAAAAGATTTTAAATTTTTTTACAGACAACAAAATACCATATCCAGCCCCCAAATATCCAACCGAACAACGCACAAAAACACGCGCACGCGCAACGGGCATAAACTATACCTTTTCAAATAAACATTTCTCGATTAACCGCATTAGCGCAGCTCGGTGGACACCTGACTTTGTAATCAGGCAAGCACCGTTCGATACCCGGCCAAGCTTTTTTTCTTTCTAACCACCACAACCAACAACAGATGGCGTGCACCCTGCAACCCACAGTACAATGGCTTTCATTTATTAACAACAGATGGCGCGCACCTCTGCGACACACCCAAATGTCTTTCGCGCACCCCTACGACCACCCCCAATATCTTCTTCTTCACAATGGCTTCTTCTTCTTATCCAAACAACAACTACCAACAGCATCTCGACTACAGTTTTTTTTAATTACTGACCCCAACATTTTTATTAATATGAAATATTCTGCAAGTGTTGGTTTAATTTGGTGGGCATAAGATGAAAGAGAGATGAAAATCCATCAAATTTCATTCCAGATATAGTTTGTATGATAAACTTCAAAAGCAGACTGAGGAAATTAGAAGGGAAAGTACCGAGCACTACAAATAGCCGAAAGGCAATGAAGCTTTTACAACAGTATGTAGCGGTGAATGACTTCACTAAAACGTTGTCCATACAAACCAGGTAATGCTGGTGTCCTAGAGTGCATGCATAGTCCGATACACTGATGCGGCCATTTCTATGACTGCCATCGTAGTGATTGTGAAGAAGAGACTATCTTTTTAAAACAACATTGGTTTTAGTTATTTTGAATGTTCATTTGGAATTTTCACGCCTCACAATGTAGGGACGGATCCAGACGCGTGTTTCCAGGAGGGGGCGATTTCATTCTTCAGGAGGGGGGGGCGATCCTGTACTAGATTTAACTAAATATAATTTTAAACTCAGATTTCTTGGACTATTACATTAAAAATAGTCGTTTCGAGGTTTGAACCCATAGAAGTGATCTTCTTCTACGCTCTTGAAATTATGATTACCTCGTTTTAATATTAAATTCATTAACTTTGGGGCTCTCGGAGGGGGCGATCTTCCTCCTTGGATCCGCTCATGTCACAATGGTTTCTGAAAAACAGATAAGTTAAGTAACTGAAAATCAAGGAGCAGTTTGTGGAAGCTGCCTGGAACACTAGTTGCCTTCTTATAGAATAAAACTCTCTCGCAGGATTCTCAGTGAGAATGTAGCTCTACACACTACACAAACAACACACATTACATAAAATTTAAACAACAAGACACAAACTGATATCAACTTTACAATTATAAACGTTATTCCCTATGTTTCCGGTCTATCCGCAAAAATTAAACGTATTGGTGATAAATAACTGGTAAAAAGATTTATAAGATAAAATTTGACAAAAAAAAAGGGAAACCGTAACTCAAAGTTCCAAAATTGTGTGTACAGTGTACTTTGCCCCTGCGGAAAAATATATACCGGTGAAACATCAAGGCCTCTCCAAATTAGAACAAGAGCACCAATACAACGTCTCAAGAAGACATATAGACAGATCAAGATTGGCAAACCTTGTACTCACGTATAATGGTATACACAAAATGGACTGGGATAAGACAAAAATATTACTTAAAGAAGAGCACACCAAAAAAAGGAAAATCAAAGAACGTGTCTGCATGTTGTTAAATAATGGAGAAATTGGGAAAGGCTCTGTAGAGATACTGGTATCATGGCAACAGCTCCTTTCAAATGAACATCAAAAAGGAAACTTCAAAGTCAATTAACCAATCAACTGACATTGCCAAAAAGTCCAGCTAGGAATATAGTGTAAATCATTTCAAAAAATTGTCCGAGGGTGACGTTTCAATTCCTTATCTCAAACAGATAAGTGTAACACAAAATACATCCAAACATATTATACAGGAAAACTAGTTGACAAATCCGTAGATCTACTTTCTCACAGTTAATCCTGCGAGAGAGTTTTTTCTATAGGAAGGCAACTAGTGTTCCAGGCAGTTTCCACAAACTGCTCCTAGGTACTACACCTTGATTTTCAATTACTTATCTTTATTTTACGGACCCCATTGTGAGGACTGGAAATCCCAAATAAACATTCAAAGTATAACATTAATGCGAAAATTGTCTGATTTATTTGGAGCTGGTATATTTCGTAACAGCTTTAGTTCCTTCGCTAACTGCGTGCTTGGCTAGTTCACCCAGTTCACCGGGCAACAATAGACAAACAGCAGTTTGAATTTCCCTGCTTCTAATAGTGTCGGTTACAGGGTTTTGATGTTAAATGTAGATGTCGACGAAAGAATTATTCCAAATGCACCCCTGTAGAACGACTTTTACATAAATTACTTGCAAACTACAATTTTCTTCATTCGAAGACTGTTGATCCTCCAGATATACGTCCATTCTCCTCCTCCAGAAGTACATGCTCTAAGTATATTGCATCTTGACTCATATGAGGAAGATTCACGGAACGTCAACCGCATGGTAGCGCCACGCATATAAGGGTACAATGGCCGCCACAAATACAAAATAGGCGTTATTCCGTCGCTTGGTGTCGTTAATGGGCCAAGGGGTACGATTCCGCCAAATTTAAATGAAATGAGTCGGAAAAATATTATTGATTACTGAAAATAATAAAGTAAGTCAACAGAAAAAAAAAGAACTTGATTCGAGGTAGAAGATTATTTTATAAAGATATAAATAATTCCATGGCTGGAATGTCTTCGATGCACATTCCATAGAGAATATCCAAAATAAAATGTATGATTTAGATGTTGCGGTTCAATGCTGGTTCAATGCAAGTATATAATTGACGAAGGACCTTTAGCGGAACAATCAATAAACACGTGCCGTCACATAAACGAACCACCAAATAAAAGTTATCACTAACCTTTTATGTCGAAACTCTGGTGTTTTCTTGGGTCTTCTTTCTTCAGAGGCTAGCCCCGTAACAGCAGGAACAGTTTCTTAGAGCTTCGTCTGGACAACACGTAACACAAAAAATAGCGACGTAATGTTCATTGATTGAGCATACAAAAAATGCGGGTTTAACAAACAAAATGAAAGCGGTTTAGCGGTCGTTACGAATGGAGCTAAGAACTCGCTGACTCGTAACACTATAACAACAAAAAGCGGCGTCTCTTCAGACGGAATCAAAAAATGTGTCCGAATAATTCGGAGCACAATAACGAACCTCCCAAGCGTCCTAACAGCTAGGGAACCGAAACACGAAATGTCAATACTGTCTATATTTTACACGTAAAAAACACTTACAATTAGCATTAGCGCGACGGAATGTTTTAGAAAAGGTGCAGAAGTTTAAAAATCAATGAAGTAATTCAATCAAATTGAAAACAATACACTAAACAAATTGCGGGAACGCACCATTCCGCCAGCCTTGAATTACTTATTTCAAAACTAAGGGTCCACTGGCAGTGGACAAAGCTTTACAAGAGGTCGCTTCAAAGTACCACTTGCAGTTCTAACTGTAGCAACGCGCACAACACCATCACCTCCAGGATGTACGTCAATAATGCGCCCTAATGGCCAATTCAAAGGAGGGGAAGTGTCTTGCTTCAAAATAACAAGAGTACCTGGCTTAACAACCTCCGAGGGATCAGTCCATTTACTCCATTGATGAAAAGTATGTAAATATTCTTGCGACCAACGTTTCCCGAATGCCTGATGCAAACGACTCAGTAACTGCCATCTGTTGAGACGATTAGATGGGACAGATAAGAAATCAGATTCAGGAGGTGCTGTTAAAGGTTCCATGGTAAGAAACATTCCAGGACTCAAGTCTCTTTAGAAAAATATTGATCTTGAACATAGCGAACAATGTGAAGCTGAGCCTGATATAACTCAGCAGCCAAAAATGATCCAGAGCCCCTACGGTCTGGATTGCGGGCGTTATCAACAAAGCGACAAATATGAGCTATAATGTGGGTAATGGGATTACTAGAAGAATGTTTTCTAACAAAGTACCAAATAAATTTGGTGAAGCGGTGACTTGAAGCGCCACTATACGGGCTTCAGTCATAACTAGCGGTGACAGCTTGAGTCTGAGCAAGCATGTGGCAAACAAGCGGTAATCAACAATTGTGGGCCTTTCCACCAAAGTGTATTGCCTAACAACTCTGATAGCAAAGTGCCGCGGGAACCCAAGTCAGCGGGGTTATCACAAGATTGAATGTAAAACCAATGCGACGAAGGAAATTTTTCCTGAATGTAAGCAACTCGATTACTGACAAATGTCTTCCAACGGTGCGGGGAAGAACTAAGCCATGAAAGGACTACCGTGGAATCTGACCAGCAACGAATCACCTTGAACAACAAACGACTATTGAATTGCTCATAAACATAATGAGCCAACTTAGCGGTAAGAACTGAAGCACACAGTTCCAATATGGGAAGTGACAACACAAAAAAACTTTGACGAAATCCAGATGCGGTTTCGAACAAAAAATAAACAACAGCGGCATAACCTTTCTCAGAAGCATCACCAAATGTGTGAAGTTCACAACTAGAAAAGTTTTCTATTGCAAGCAGGTGAGCCAAAACTAAATTCTGTAAGGTCAACAAAATAGCGATAGCGTCTTGCTGCAATTTGGGACCGATAAACAAACAATCATTCAAAGATAACCGATGAAGCATCTTAGCGGATGCATTAAACACCACACGAAGCCTGGTTGTGCCACCATCAGGCTTCAAAACACAATGATGCGGTATGTAGTAACAATCAGAAGAAGTAGATGATAGATCTGGAACGATCTCCATATGTTCAAGCTCCAAATACTCTTTGAGAAAATCACAATATTGTTTGTAAAGATCTGGTTGCTGTAGAAGACGTCTTTCTAAAGAGTAGAAACGTTGTACGGCGAGATTATACATTCCATCAAAAGCAGGAAGTGTATTTCGAAAAGGAAGAGGCACAACGAATCTACCTGAATCCAATCTCCTGCATCCCTCGGAAAATATTTTTTCGCAGATAAGATCATCAGGGGACTGAACCAGTGCGGTAGGAACATCTTCAATTGTCCAGAACCTTTGGAGTGAATCATCTAATGATACTACATCTTCAATTTGACAAAAAAGCGAAGTTGGGTTTATGACTGACTTAGAGTGAGAGTTAACAGAACTCGAAGACACTCTACCCATAAGGATGTAACCAAACACAGTGTTAATAGCATCAGGAACACCTTCCTTTCCCAGAAGGCGTCCATCCAACAAAATTTGAGAAAATATATCGGCACCCAACAAAAGGTCAATAGCGCCTGGGCTATTGAAACCAGGATCAGCAAGTTTCAAATTGGTTAGATATGCCATATTAGCCATGTTAATGGGCGCAACAGGCATATCATTGCAAATGCGGGGTAAAACAATAGTATCAACAACAAAATTGCACTCACGGTTTGCTATAGAGCGAAGAGAAAGGGTAAGAGAGCCCTCAGCAGAGGTACTCTGCACAGAACCTAGCCCGTTGAGTTGAATCGAAGCGGGCATAGGTCGGAAGCCAAGGCGTTTCACAGCCTTGCTCGCAATGCATGATGTCATGCTACCAGAATCTAGCAGACATCGCAAAGTTTGAAAGAACCGTGCTTATCCAATACCTCAACTAAAGCGGTAGATAACAACACATTTGAATTGTATGACAAAAGTGAACTATGACAAGAAGTCTGCGGTAGAGAAGTTTCGGGACTTTCAACAGTGTTAATGGTACTGGATCCACCAGATGTGGAAGCCAGGTTTGCGGGGGGAGCACTAGATTCAGACCGAATGCCTGAATCACCACGATTTACAAAATGAAGCAATGTGTGATGGCGTTGTTTGCAGTTGCGGCAAGTGGATAAAGATTTACAGCGATTCGACTGATGAGAATCGCTCAAGCAATTAAAACACAGTCTAAAATCTTTAACAAACTTAAACCGCGCGGATACTGATTTGTTCAAGAATTCAGAGCATTTGTAAATCGCATGATCGGATTTACAAACTAAACAATTTCTATTCTTAGTGACAAACAAAGATGTAGTGAACCGGGAAGAATGTTGCTTTGAATTCAATGGTAACATTTTGTCAACACTTCGCTTTGCCTTGCGGGATAATTCAACATGTTCAAAGGCATCGCAATGCTTCGACAAAAAATCAACAACTTCCGAGAGGATCGGAAAGTCATCTTGAGCGGTCACAGTACCATGGTAAAGTTCAAACTTAGCGGCTAAATTCTTTGGAACTCGTTTCAACATCATCTGAACGATACAAAAATCCCACTGATTTACTGGTAAACCCAAATTCTTCAGTGCTTCCAAATTATCACTGAAGTCATCCAATAACTTCCGAACCTCTGAAGGGCTATCTGAAGTTAGTTGGGGGAATTGTTCTAAAGCTGACCAATGAGACTCCGCGATTAAACGAGTTCGCTTGAATTTTTTCAAGTGTTTCATAAGCACTCACGTAATTGTTTTGTGTTAGTTTAAAATTCTTAATAGCCTCAAAAGCAGACCCTTTTAAAGCTAACTGCAAATATTTGAACTTCTGCATAGCACTGAGTTTTTCATTAATGCGAATTAATGAATCAAACAAATCAATAAAAGTACCAAATTCTAATATGTCTCCACTAAATGAAGGCAAATCAATTCGCGGCAAAGCAACACTTTCCTGTTCCCCAGCTATATTTTGTGGCGTAGAATTCTGAACAGATTTCAGTTTAGCAAAAATAAATCTAATTGAATAAAACAATTTTTCAAATTTATTGCGAATGTCATCCTCAAAGTCAAAATCATCGGTTGCATCTGAAATTAATCCAACAATGGAATTGTGATGTTTAAAAAATTCGGAATGGATTGAATCAATCATATCAATCATGCTAAAAAACAATTCAACGTCGTCACCTCTTAAGGCTTTCTCGGCAGCAAAATAAAAATCTTCTAATCTTTTAAACTCTGATTGTCCATGATTTTTAAATTTACGTAAATTTTCAGCGGTTTTTGACATCTTAACAATAAATTAAAATCACTGTAACGCAACTGAACCAATCTAACACGATAGAACGAAAACAAAATACTATTCCAAAAATGTACAATTTTTTACTGTTGAAGTCGAAAATATCTGACCAAATGTCAAATAAATTCAAAACAATTTAGCAAATAACCAAAACAATCGAAACGATCTCTTGTAAGGTTTTTAACGCGACAAAAAAAGATACGTTTTATTTCCAACGGAATGAGTGAATATCCCGAACTTGCTTTCTCTTCTAACAAATAAAGAATCGAAAATTCAATGCGGTTTTCAACAATAATTGCAATGAGAAATCAATGGTTTGATCATTAAACTTTGCACGAAATTAACTCAAATGTATCCGGCCCGGAGTTGGACCAAATTATGTAATTTATTCGATAAACTTTGCACAAAATTAACTCAAATTGCATCCGGCTCGAAGGACCATATTATGGAATGTCTTCGATGCACATTCCATAGAGAATATCCAAAATAAAATGTATGAGTTAGATGTTGCGGTTTTAGTTCAATGCTGGTTCAATGCAAGTATATAATTGACGAAGGACCTTTAGCGGAACAATCAATAAACACGTGGCGTCACATAAACGAACCACCAAATAAAAGTTATCACTAACCTTTTATGTCGAAACTCTGGTGTTTTCTTGGGTCTTCTTTCTTCAGAGGCTAGCCCCGTAACAGCAGGAACAGTTTCTTAGAGCTTCGTCTGGACAACACGTTACACAAAAAATAGCGAGGTAATGTTCACTGATTGAGCATACAAAAAATGCGGGTTTAACAACAAATGATGTGCTTTTGTAAACACAAAAGAAACAAAATGAAAGCGGTTTAGCGGTCGTCACGAATGGAGCTAAGAACTCGCTGACTCATAACACTATAACAACAAAAAGCGGCGTCTCTTCAGACGGAATCAAAAAATGTGTCCGAATAATTCGGAGCACAAAACACGAACCTCCCAAGCGTCCTAACACCTAGGGAACCGAAACACGAAATGTCATAGCATTAGCGCGACGGAATGTTTTAGAAAAGGTGCAGAAGTTTAAAAATCAATGAAGTAATTCAATCAAATTGAAAACAATACACTAAACAAATTGCGGGAACGCACCAATGGCATTATTTATATAATTTTATAGGTATGATACAACTTTATAAGTTATTTATTAATAGCCATGATAACAGACGAAAATTACGTATTTATCGTACCTGATCTTATCAATTATAAAAAATTCAATGCATCTTATGACATTCTATTAGAGGATGGTTTTGAAACATTATTTTTTTAAGCTGTTGTGGGAAAAATACACAGAGAGAAAGGGAGGAAATGTACCAAGAATAAAAGTAATTGCCTTTCTGTACTTAGAACCCACTCGCCCATGTAAATAAGTCACACCATCGATTCAAGCCTATCTCAAACTCAAAAAAACTGTTCTTTGTATATTCCCCCCTGTTTTTGTGCATTTTTCCTCAACAGCATGAAAAAATACTCTCTATACCTTCATCTAAAAGAATGTCATGAGATGCATTGAAATTTTTTTTATCGATAAAATCAGGAAACATAAATACGTAATGTTCGTCTGTTTGCGTGGTTATTAATAAATAACTTATCAAAATGTTGTAACCTACCTGCAAAATTATATAAATTATACCATGGAATTATTTATATCTTTTTTTTGACTTCTTCATGCCCATTTACCATAATAAATAATATTATTTCAACTCATGTTCTTTAAATTTCACGGTATCCTACCCCTTGGCACACTAATGACACCAAGCGACGGAATAACGCCTATTCTCATAAAAAAAATAAGAACAGAGTATTTTATTTGGCACAGAACAGGTATACGGAACTACAAAAAAACGATAGCAGCGCACGAAGTTCATGAGGGGTGGAACTAAAACAGTGGACCATATAACTAGTCGTCTAAGATAATATTTATTAAGCATACTCAATTTAAATGGTTTACTATATCTGTCATTAATGTCAATTTTGTTTATTTGTGATAAGTTGTTAAATTTAAATTTGAAATAGTATAATCTGAAAACTTTTTTTATTTCAGAAAGAATTTTGAAATTAAACAAAAGGTGCCTCAGGAATGCAAATTCAGTTGTATTATACATAAACTTCAGATTTACATTGTAAGAACTAAAGTTTATTTGCATTCCCAATCAGTTGTATTCCAAAAAATGTGATGTAATAAAATTAAAACTCATGGTAATGGAATACTTTGATAACAATTCATTCATATGCGAAGATCATTTCAAACCAAAGTTTTCATTAATGCATTAAAATATAGATTACATGCTCAATAATCTCTTCTTCACACTATTTTTTAAATGGTAAGTAAAGTTTGATGTCAGTAATTATTAATCAATCAGAAAAAAGAAAGAACAGGCATATTGTACATTATATTAATGTAAAAAAACACATGTAAAAAAGTACTGGTCAATTTAATAATGCACATAAGTTTTGTGTCTAAAGAACAAAAACAAAAGCAAGATAACACATTTAGACTATAATCTATAGAATTACCAAAATTCGATGATCACAGATATGCTATTTTTTTAAATAAATGTTATATATTTATGCTACAGTTGCATTGAAAATAATCCAGTTTAAAAAAATACATTTGGGGGCAATCCTCAGTTCAATTGGTGGGCAGATTTGCAGTCATGAATGGTTGTTTTCCAATTACTAGAGCTCAAAGTGTTTTTGTGTCGCACTGTACCGTAATTTTCGGACGTTATTTGGAACATACTTCATGTTTTATGATAAAGTTTTATGCTTACTTGGTAAACCTACATAAAACATCCCAAAGGCACAGTTATTTCTTGTGCTCAATTGTGCGAGCCAGTGCTGTAATTGGAACACTCAGTGCTAGCACTGTGCCGCACTATGCTTAATTGTGCGCTAATTGGAAAACAGGGGTTCACTTGTGCTCTGCTAACTGGAAAACAGCCAGAGTGTATCTGCTGAACGCACCCATTTTCAGTTTTCAAGTTACTGTTTTATGTTTATGTACTTGAGTTTTGTAGGCTGTTTTCCAGTTAGCAGAGCACAAGTGATTTTGGGCCGCACAGTGCGGCAATTTTTAGGACGTTAATTGGAACATGGTTGTTTTAAAACCAACCGGTAGAGTACACTGATCACCATAAGGTCAAAAGTGTATTACTCATAGGTTATCAATTGACGTTTATGTGTACGTAAATTATTTACAGAATAATTCAGTAATGACTGTTTTCCAATTATTAGAACTCAAAGTGTTTTTGTGTCGCCCTGTACGGTAATTTTCGGGCGTTATTTGGAACATACTTCATGTTTTATGGTAAAGTTTTATGTTTACTTGGTAAACCTACATAAAACATCCCAAAGGCACAGTTATTTCTTGTGCTCATTTGTGCGAGCTAGTTCTGTAATTGGAACACTCAGTGCTAGCACTGTGCCGCACTGTGCTCAATTGTGCGCTAATTGGAAAACAGGGTATGTCTGTGATTAAATTGACACTGACATTCTTTATTGTATGATCTCTGACTGACATTTGACATTAACTAAGAGGTTATGTTGTAATATTTACTATGTACAAAATTTAATTTTTAAAAAGTAGTTTATAATTATAGTAAGCCCTTGATAGAGCAGAAGTACTGATATAACTATATTTAATAAATTATAAACCATGGGTGAAAGAAAAGGTACCAATAAATATTATCCCCCTGATTATGATCCTAAGTATGGGGGATTAAACAAATTTTTGGGTACTCATGCCCTAAGAGAAAGGGCCCGAAAAATAGATAGGGGCATAATGATCATTAGATTTGAAATGCCCTACAATATTTGGTGTGAAGGTTGCAAGAATCATATTGGAATGGGAGTTCGTTACAATGCTGAAAAAACAAAAGTTGGGATGTACTATACAACACCAATCTATGAATTTAAAATGAAATGCCATCTTTGTGACAATCATTTTGTTATTAGAGCTGATCCAGCTGTAAGTACAATATTATTCTATCAGTATTTAACTAAGTACTTTGTTGTCATATATTATTAGATAAATATAAAAATTGTTTCTAAAGCAGACTTTTGTTTGTTTCAGAATTTAGATTATGTGATACAGTCAGGAGCCAGAAGACAAGAAAATAGATGGGATCCCCTTAAAAATGATCAAATTGTACCAGAGACTAAAGAAGTCCAAAAGAGATTATTTGATGATTCAATGTTTAAATTAGAATTTGGCAATAAAGACATAAGTACTGCAGAAAGTGCTAAACCTAGACTTGTTCAGTTATATAATAGAAATGAAGACACTTGGTCAGATTCATATACAGCAAATCAAAAGCTGAGAGCCATTTTTAGAGTAAGTTTTGTATAAACTTGAACTATTAGTTTTCTGTACTTTATCTTCTTTTTCTTGATATTCTTGGGTCTACTGCATTAATAACTGCTTTATGTGTAGTCAATTGTTCTTACTTTTCCTCTAAATATTTGACAATTAAAACAATGATTAAGATATCTGCTATCTAAGTATATTAAGCCTTTTATTATTCCAATCTAACTTCAAAAGATAGTTTCTAAGTTGCGAATACCTGTGGTAAAATAGTGTTGCCTTATCTGACTCCTGATGTCCTGATGGGAATTTCTGGACTGCCTTCAATTATGGTGATTTTGACTTTAGTTTCCTGTATATATTGCTTTAGCTTCCTGTAAATATTGCTTTATGTGGCTATAGATGGGTTATGTATACCTTGCTCAGAGGTTAACTACCTTCACTAATATAATTCAATGATTTTTCAAGGTCTGTAAGGCCAATGAAAGTGGTATTTGATATTCATTGGTTTCACTGATGATTTCCCTTACAATATGTATATGATCATTGATCCTTAAGCCACTGCAGAATCTGGTATGTTCTCATGATTGATCTTAAGAGAAAACTTTGTACACTACCCACAACAGACTTATTGGTCTGTAATTCCAGATATCTTCTTTATTACCTTTGTTGTCAATTTCAATTAATAGTATGACAGCACTATACCCTTGTTGTTCTCTACAAGATAATTGTGGCATCTCTGGTTTGTATCTTTCTATTTTTTTTTTTTTGGGAATAACATCACAATTGTCTGTATATTTCAAAAGTCCAAACATTTCACGGTCTATACAGACCCCATTTTCAGTGGTTATAAAACTTAACACAACTGATCTAGAAAATTAAAAAATAAGTTATAAGTTAATTTGTAATTGCAAACCTTTTAAATTATTAATTTTCTTGTTCAGTTGTGTTGTTTTATTGCCATTGATACATTTGGACTTTTCAAATATACTGACTTTACAGCAATTATAGTGTTATTCCCAAAAACAGAAAAATGTATACCATTGTTCTTGTATGAGTTTCCTCTAGCATATTTTAATGTTTTTTTTCTCTGATGTTTTGCCATTCTCCATGTACTTGACTACTGCTTCCACTCCTTCCATGAGTATGTTGGCTGTTTCTTCTTACATCATCTGTATCTCAAGATTTTTTACCATTTAGTTAGTTTTAATAAGCTATTATTTTTATCTCTATTTGTAAACCTCATCTGTGTATTAGTTAAGCCAGGTATATATTTTCTTCCTTTAGCCCCAATATTTCTTTATTTATTATAACTAAATTGGCAATGAATCAAGCTACATTTAATGAAATAGAATCAGGGCAAATACTTTATTAGATATTTATTATATAAATGCATTTTGAATGTTCAGTCAATTTCAAAAGTATTGAGTTCAGACAGAAAAGTATATATAACTTATATCAACAGTAATAAGGCAAACATGTCTATGAACATTTTAATCTGGAATTAATTGCTATAATGAAATTTTTAACTATAACTATAACAGCTGGGAACCCTTTTTCAGTTCAGTTCAGTACTTTGATTTATTTAAAAACACAGTCCAACTCACTCTAATTTATTTCCACTACTTTAACACAATTTAGATTCACAGAAACTACTATTTACATTTTATCTTAACTGTACAATGATGGCAGATTGCACCAGCTGTCAGATGAATTCTTGTAACATTGCCCCCTCCTTAAGACCATTTTGTCCCGGAATGTCCTAGAATCCTTCCTGGTGTGACGATATTTGCAAGACTCTCCATTTCGACAATGGGAAGTTTGGTGGAAGTAACAGTCAATGGTGTTCGAATCTGGGCTGCGAATATTGAGACAGCACACCAGGATGTTGATGCCACTGAATCGAAAGATTGTTTCCATCATACTTCTCACCACCCTCCAATTCAGTACACCCAACCCTCAGGCTATCTTTGGGACCCCAGAGTCTTCCAAAGATCGCTATATGTTGGCTTGTCCTACGTGAATGTTTTCATTACCAAATAAAAGATGTCTCTGGTACCCACTGGTTGTTTATCTTCGAGATGAAGGACCTTCCCTACCACTGGATCTTGCTCCCGTAGCTTCTGGAACTGGCCGTACGTGTTGGCAAACACCTTGGCTATTCCTCTGGACATCCGGAGATCTCGAGCCACACAATGAGCCACGGCATATTCTATGGGCACCTCAAACAGGTCTCGGGGTTCCTCTGTGGTCACGTCGTGCTGCACTTTCTGCCCATTAGAGTACAGTGCCATAAACTGTTCGAAGGTCATCTCATCATCGGGTGTTTGGATGCTGCGGACTTGGACTTGGTCAACTTCGCCGTCATGACTTCCGGCATAAGGGGCTAACCTGTTGAAATGTACCACCTTTGGTTTTCCCCGAGGTAGCTTCTTTATTCTGTAGACAACATCGTTGATTTTCTTCACAATTTGGTACGGCCCCTCCCAAGATCTCTGTAGCTTGGGCGAATATCCACGACGACGTTGCGGGTTATACAACCAAACAAGATCATCAACTTGGAATTCTCCGCTCTCGGCTTTGATGTCGTAGGCTTCCTTCATTCGGGCACTGGCATTCTCGATGTTTATCCGGACTCGTTCATGGATGTCGTTCATCTTTTGACATAGCTGGCTGACATAGTCTTCACCTGCGGTCTCTTCTCCTGGGGGATATCTAAACTTCAAATCGCATGGTAGTCTTAATTCTCGTCCCATGATAATACTGGCCGGGGTCTGACCCGTGGACTCGTGCACAGACGAACGATATGCCATTAGAAACAAGTGCAGATACTGGTCCCAGTCTCTTTGGTGGTCAGAGACTACCTTTGACAAATGGCGGTTAATGGTTCTATTCATCCGTTCTACCGTGCCATCGGATTGCGGGTTTAATGCTGTCATCCGTGTTTTATTGGTCTTCAAGAGCTTGCAGACGTCTTGGAAAAGAGTGGACTCGAAATTTCTTCCTTGGTCTGAGTGGAACTCCAAGGGAATACCAAAACGACTCGAAGTCGAATTCTTGCAATCGCTCAATCCACCTGACCACTTGTCCTTCAGGGTTTTTAAACTGTAAGAGCCACTTCAGTGCTGCATGATCAGTCCTCAGGAGAAATCTTTTACCATAGAGGTACTTGTAGAAATGTTCTACTCCCTTTACCACAGCCAAGAGTTCCCTGCGAGTAACGCAGTAATTCCGTTCAGGCTTGCTCAAGGTCTTGCTGAAATAGCCGATGACTTTCTCCTGGCCGTCTTGGATCTGCGAAAGCACCGCACCAATTCCGACATTGCTTGCGTCGGTATCCAAAACGAAGTTCCCATCTGGCAAAGGGTAACTTAAGACGGGGGCACTCGTCAATGCTCTTTTCAGTGTCTCGAATGATCGTTGGCATTCCTCGTCCCACTGGTACTGCACCTTCCCCTCTGTGAGTCTAGTAAGTGGCTTGGCAATGTTGGCAAATCCGGCGACTTACCGACGATAGTACGTGCATAACCCCAGGAAACTTCTTAACTGGTGGATATCTTTAGGTATCTGCCATTCCTGGACAGCTTTGATTTTCTGTTTGTCAACAGATATTCCCTGTGCGGAAACTACATGTCCAAGATATTGCACCTCTTCTTGGAACAGCTGACACTTCTTCGGGCTTAACTTTAGTCCGGAACTTCGAAGTCGCCGAAACACCTCCTCCAGGTTCTTGACGTGGTCTTCAAATGATCTTCCAACCACGATAATGTCATCAAGATACACCAAGCATGTTTTCCATGAAAGCCCTTTTAACACTGTTTCCATCAATCTTTCAAACGTCGCTGGAGCATTACACAAACCAAACGGCATCACCGTGAATTGGTAAAGTCCTGAGCCGATGGTAAAAGCAGTCTTTTCTCGGTCTTCTTTAGCAAGTTCCACCTGCCAATAACCGCTCTTCAAGTCCAGGGTGGAAAACATCTTCGATCCAGCCAACGTATCTAGGGTGTCTTCTATCCTTGGTAGGGGATAGCTATCTTTCTTCGTTGCGTGATTTAGTTGCCGATAGTCCACGCAAAATCGAGTGGAACCGTCTTTCTTTTTAACCAATACAACTGGAGAAGTCCAAGGGCTATTGGATGGTTCAATAACACCTTCTTCCTCCATTTCGTGGACTATTCTATCGGCTTCTTCTCTTTTGGCTAGGGGTAGTCTCCTCGCCGATTGTCGAATAGGCTGAGCGTCCCCAGTATTAATTTTATGTTTCACCAGGTCAGTTCGTCCTCTTTTGCCATTCCCTACATCGAAGATATCCTGGTAGTTTCTAACGATGTCCCTCAATTTTACTTTCTGGTTTGGTTTCAAATTCTTAGATGAATCGGTGATGAGTCTTTCCAGTTCCTTAGTTAGTTCACCTGGTGGCATTTCTGCATGCAGTGTGCTTCTGACTACAGAGGAAACTGTTGAACAATGGCCCAAAGTTGTTCCTTTCTTTAGCACAACCGAATAACGATTCAGGTTCATTACTCTTACTGGAACAATCTCCCTGGCACGAAACAGAGTCTTCCCCAGTGCGACTCCTCTGCCTACATTTGCGTCGTTAAGTTCGGGATCAAACATCATTACTGTTCCAGCTTTAGCTTTCCCATCTAAGCAAGCATCTATAATGATTTCAGCTCTTTCCGGAACATTGACATCCTCTGCTAAGACGGCTCGCAGCATTATGTCATCTTTTCCATGAAGCACCACTTCTTCATCATTCACTCGCAGAATTCCATCTTTGAAGTTTAACTGGAATCCCTTGGAGCTCATGACATCCATTCCAATGATTACTTCGTCTTCGATGTCTGCCACTAATGCCCGATGTAGGAAGGTTGTGTGTGTGTGTGCTTCTCCTGTCGCTGTTCGCAGTTGCCATTTTGTTGGTTTTATCATTGTCTCTAAAACAATGTTGGGCCTTATTACTGTTTTCGTCGCACCTGTATCCAGCAGCATTGCAAATTGCTTCCTATTAACAAGGTCATCTACGAAGACACTGTTAACGTGGTTGCGTAGCGAAGCGACATATGCGTTGGTAGTTGACACTTGTTTGCTACAGGTCGACTTTACATTGGCCTTCTTTAGTTTCCCCGGCGAGGAAGTCTGGACTCCGTTGCCCTCCTTGCAACTACTCTGGACATGTCCTACCTTACGACATTTCCGACATCTCACTAGTCTTTTTTCGGTAAGGACTTCTTCTATTATCTTTCTTACAGAGGCTTCATCGTTTCCGCCATCTTCGGATTCTCCATCAACGATTCGGACTCTGGCTTGACCTCTGCAGGTATTTTTCGCAGCCTCGAATTCTAAAGCTCGAGCCAGTGCATCTACTAATTGAATCGGTCGAGCTAGCGTTAAAGCTTGTCTGGCTTCGTTGTCCATCCAAAAAAGCTTGCACTGCTAACCTCTCTATCACATTTTTCGGTGTGGCTGGATAGGTAAGGCGAACCAGACGGGCAATATCAGCTTCAAAATCTTGTAGCGATTCATTAGATTTCTGAAGGCGATTTTTTAGTTGGGAGTGGTACACGTGCTCCAAATGGGTCTGTCCATACCTCCGCTCTAAATGTTTAACCAGTTGTTCGTCGTCTTCTTGCTCCGAGGTATTCAATGTTTGTAAGATATCTATAGGGTTAATGCGATTGCCTTCTCTTCTGCCGACCATCCGTTTAGCTTAGCTGCAGCCTCGAATTGGCCACGATAATTAGTCCATGATGATTTCCCATCAAATTGAGGAGGTTTCATTTTGTGTCTTGTCCCCTCGAGGCCAATTTTTGAATCCACTACCTCTGTATGTACTGTTTCTGCTTTCGGTTTTTGATTGTGTTTCTCCTCTTTGCATGGGGACGACCTGTTCTTTTATTTTACTGACCTCACCCTCCATTATATGCTTTAACTCCTCTATCCGCGTTTCATTTTTGTCTGTCGTCTGTATTAGCTCTTCGACCATTGTCTGCTTTAGCTCTTTTATCCGCGTTTCATTTTTGACTGACTCTTCGAACAATGTTTGTTTTAGCTCTTCCATGCGAGGCTCATTCTCGAATATTTTTTCTTCCAGCATTTCTGAGTTTTTCTCTACCATGCTTTTCAAATTTTCTTCTAGAGATTTAGAGTTTTGTGCTAATCTATTTTAAGTTTTTAAAATTTCCAGCAACTTCTCTTCTAGAGTTTTAGAATTTTCTTGTTGTAACATTTATAGCTTATCCTCTAAGGATTTAGAATTTTCTAGCAATTTATCTTCTAGAGCCTCTTTCAGGGTTTTAGAATTATCTTGTAATGTTTGTAGCTTATCATCTAAAGTCTTTGAATTTTCTTCCATTTTCTTTAATAGCATACTCATGTCCCCATTACCGGAAACTTCGAACAAATAAGTATCGGGATCGTTACCTTCATTTATTAGGGCATCTCGTAGCCGTTGTATTAATTCACTTTTCTTCCCACTAATTTCTAAATCCCTTTCCTCAAGTCCGTCACTTTCAATTCACTCACCGCTTTGAACATTGTTGGTCTATTTATTTATCACTTCAAAAGTTCCACAAATACACCCCACACCTGACACCACTGTAATGTTTTTATTTTCACACTCGGGTTCAGTTCAGTTTTTGGATTTATTTAAAAACACAGTCCAACTCACTCTAATTTATTTCCACTACTTTAACACAATTTATATTCACAGAAACTACTATTTACATTTTATCTTAACTGTACAATACGACCGTCGAAAACCGAATTGGTTGATGGCCGATTGCACCAGCTGTCGGATGAATTCTCGTAACAATAATAATATTTGATGTTTATACTTCAATAATACACTTTGAAATCCTTTATTTGCGATTATTTGTTTGCACGTGTAATATCAAATTAAACTCATTTTCCTTAAAAATTCTAATATTTTCTGATTTTGTACTTTTTCATGTTATTCGTTTTTATTAAAAACATGTAATTTACGCTAGTGAAATTTCTTGCTAATTATCTTAAACACCTTTAGTCAAGTTAATGCAATAAGCCATCGCTTTCAAATCATAAAGTTATTAATTTGCCAGTCATTGATAAACATTTCTTTTCATATTATCACACATTTTTTTGTTAAACATCTTTTTGTGTATTTCAGGAACAAAACTGTGAAAGAAAAAGAAAAGCTGCACAGGATCAAGTACTACTGAAAAAATCGAGTCTAGACATACCATTACTTCCTGAAAGAGAGCATGACAAAAAAATAGCATCATTATTAAGTATGAAATTAACTTCTTCTAAAAGTGTGGCAGAAAATACAGATATTATAAGGAAAAACATTTTGTCAGAATCTTCTTTGCCCACCAGTAGTTTTTCTAGAGCTAAAGAAATGAAAGCTATTAAATTATTAAATAAAGAAAAGAAAAATTTAGGAGTAATTTGCAAAGTGAATAATAATATTAAAGAATGCAATAAAAAATTGAAATTAGCACATTCTTTAGTTGAAGATTATGAGTCTAGTAGTAATTCAGACTAACAGGATTAAAACAAGTATATTCAATTAATAAAGTCAGTCAATTTGGAACAGATCCTAGTAGTTGTAATTTACTGCTTAATTGTATGGAAATACGATTTTTCTTGTAATGTTCATCATAATGTACATAGATAAAATAATAAAAATATTTTATAAGAACCAAGTACTGCAGTATTGTTTATTTTTATTATTCACATTACACTATTAATTACTGACCTAATTATATCTACATGAATTGTTTTCAAAATTCTACATTGCATTGGTGTATTCAGACCCGTTTTTCGGGGAAGGGGGGGATTAGAATTACTTCTCTTCATTATGACCACTTATCAATGACTAACTGCAGATGTAGTGAATGTTTTGCATTATTTTGGGGTGGTTTTACAACCCATATCCCCGGGTATACCTACACTACATTGATTTACTACCAAGAGTAATTTAGAGAAGCATTGATTCACATATATATTAGTGACAACCAAGGGTGTCGCCTGCAGTTGATTTTGGTGCAATTGGCAAGCTTCAACCTACAGAGGAGCAATTCACTGGGTGCTCCACCCTGGCTGGCTAGTTCATGTTTGATCACTTGTTCAAGTCAATACTATTTAAAAAACAGAGTATTTATGTCTATCAGTATTTTTGGTACCTACTTTTTTACATTTTTTTGTCTCACCCGAAATTCAAATTTTAATTAGTTTTTAAGTATGAAACTGTCCAATGAATTACCAATTTACTGCATAGACATTCACTAATATAGTCACCACAAAAGCTTTCAGACTGAAAACCAATCAAATAACTTGCTTTGCAGCCGTGTACTTTTTTCATGAAAAATGTGTATATGGAATGTATATCTTATAAAAAAAAATTAGAAACTGAGAAGACTGAAGTAATACAAAACGGGTTGTTAACACATACCTATTTGTTTTTTAAGCCCCCAACTTACTTTATGCTTCAAGGGAAAATGTCAGTTTTAAAATATTCATAAAGGAAAGTAACCTGCCAACAATTTTTAAAACCCCTCAATGTTTCTTTCCTGTGAATACCGTTCTGTTATCTAAAGTCTAAAGAACAAAAAAAATCACATATTGTTACATATGACTCACAATTAAGTCACATGTACGTGATTATATAACCCTTATTTATTTAAAACTAACGTAACTTCATTAAGTAAAATTTACATAATTTTTACATCGACGTTCTGCAGAAGTAATTCATTTATGTAACTGTTACATATAAAAAGTAGTAGTGTAACCTAATTTGTTTTTCTAGACATTCGGCAGGTTATAGGTTTTTTATCGTTACTTAACTACTGACTTCTGTTTAATGTAACGTATTCGTTTGGTGTTCACTGTGATATATACATTAAATTTAGAATATTTGTATCCAATATTCTCAAGTCATATTTTGCCGGTTCTAAAATAAAAATTTAAAAACTGTGAAAGGTCTGCCATCCAAAACTACTTCTTCCGTTCTTAAAAGTTCCCATACCATAAGAACAATTTTACGGAAACATTAGTTAAAAATACGGCTAAAAGTTCATTTACTCTATTACTAATACCAACTAGTAACGAGCATTTATTCTAGGATGATGTTTAACGTTTAACTGCGTTTAAAGATGCCCTTGTATTGCAAATATGTTCAATATGAGAAGATTTTTTAAGTAACTATGCAATATTGAAACATGTAAAAACTAATTCCAAATATGTATTCTATTTATAGGCGACCAATGTATATAGGTGTATTTGATCATTTTGCGGTAAAAAGTTTTTTTTCGTTTAAATTCAGAGATAATTCTTATTTTCTACACTTAGTTTTGTCTCATATAAATAATTATTATTACTTTGTAAATTGTATGTTGAAAAAATAGGTAGTAATGATAAGAAGTGAGCCTTTATAGATGACATGGAAGGTGAAATTTTCAAAATAGGTAGTGATCACAATACAATATTATGGAATGTAGTTTCTCTGCAGCACATTCACAATTGAACAGGATACATTCATGATAGTTCCATCTGAATAGAAAACAACCAAATTAGCACTTTTTGTGATTTACAATATGGCCCCAAGAACAGTTCAAGAAAATGTAAATATTGAATTGAAATCTATGTTTTTTAAACATTCTTATGCAATTGTTTAATCAGAATGATTTAGTTGGAACAAATAATATACACTTAACATAAGTTATTTATTAGTTTTAAAAGATGTCAACTTTCAAAAATTATTTAAAGAATTCTAGAGATGTACTTTTGTGCTTTAGGACTGTTTTAAGCTATAGTCAAAAAATGGCTCAAGTCCAGTGTTGAATAATTAATTGCTAGAAATCTTTTTTGTGTTGTTAACTGTTACTAAACTGAAAAGTGCTTTCAATTTTCTAAAGAAATCTGAAGTGATTTCTGTGAAATGGCTTAATCAACTTGAATATTTTAAATTAGAGCCTATTAAGGTAGATCCTGAGGTGATTCCAATTAGTTCTCGCTATAACCCAGAACACGATGTTTTTCAGAAAATCTGAAAAATAACTGCAAATTGTAAACATCAAGAAAATGTCCCATAAACTTTTTAAGCAAATCCCAAAATTTAAATGTCATCAATATATTTTAGAAAATAATTATTGAACTGTTTTCATTTTTATTTATTTTTAATTTTTTAAAAACTTATCAATATATACTTAATAAGACATTTAAAGAATAATATATAACCGACTTCTACCTATAACTAAAAAGCTAAAAATAATTATAACAAAATACAACTCTAGCAAATAAATAACACATTCAATGTTGTTAGGTACCTACCCAGGAAGTAAAAAATGTAAACATTAAAATATGCTCATTCTGTACAAATTAATTACTTACCAATCTAGTATATTTTGAAGCCGGTGCCAAGCAAATCTAAAATCCTTCATAGCGTACTTATCTACTAATTCATCAAACTTGATTGTTGCGTGGCACCGACTTCAAAAATATACTAGATTGGTAGGTAATTAATTTGTACAGAATGAGCACCTTTTAATGTTTACATTTTTTACTTCCTGGGTAGGTACCTAACAACATTGAATGTGTTATTTATTTGCTAGAGTTGTATTTTGTTATAATTATTTTTAGCTTTTTAGTTATAGGTAGAAGTCGGTTATATTTTTTTAAATGTTTTATTTTCAACTTTTTAGTATTTTTGAACTCAGGTAGTTTTCATTCTTTATTTATTAATAGACAGAACCAGGTAACAACATCGAAAGCCTCAACATTACACAATGATACTTTCGCATTTAAATTGACAGGTAAATCTTTACGAACAAAATGTACTAGTACGCGTTGACTTAATAAGCCCAAAATATATTTATGCCTTATGGACTACGCCATGTAACCTTTTTTCAACTTTTTTGACAACCCTGTATAACTATAGATAATTCCAGTCCCACCTATGTACCAACCATCCTGTACATACTACTGCCCACGGACAAGCATAAATTTGTTAGTTGCCTTCTATAGGACGGAGTAGAATCCATCCCATATTTACGGAGTCAAATCCGTCCTATATTTCAACCATAGTATATAACTCCTTGTGGGCTAGCCCATAAATTAGTTCATTATTTACATTTTATATTATCGTCCGTTGTAACACTAATTCCTCTCCACACTTTATGCAACTTCTTATGGGCTATAAATGAAATATTTTTTTAATCACACTGTATAAATATAATCCAACTGCAGCATATATTTCAACCATAATGTATACGATTTGCTTATGTCCACATCATATAACAGTTTTTTAATCACCCTATATAATTTTAATTTCACATTTTTTTTCAACATTTTTATACTACCAAACGTCCAGTCCACCCTATATTCCAACCATCCTGTATATACGGCTGCCTACGGACCACTATCATTCTAGTCCATCCTATATTTCAATCTTCTTATAAATGCAACTTCTTCTATCACTTTACTTTTTGATTTTGTTTGCTATAACTAAACACCCTGTCTATAAAACTACCAAATAGCAGTTTAATTTTTGACATGTGTTGTCACTGAATTTTCTATTAGGCTGGGAGAATGTGACAACCAACAGCACCGTCTTCGCAAAATGGAAAAATTTGCATTTAAATAGGTATTTGCCTGGTATACAAACAAAACGAGCTTGGTACTCATTGATTTAAGGAGCCGAAAATACTATGCTTTACTACCTATATGCTTGAAATGTACATAGAAAATTTTCAAATTCGCAATTAAAACTTCCAGTGCCAAAAATTACCGCACTATTACGTTGGAATTAAAATATTTATGAGGAAATGTCGGTTATGTCATTTCGATGAAATTTTTGATAAGAATTTTAGAATTTTCGGCGATTTTCTGCAAAACTGCAAGTTGCACGTCGCAGAAAAGTATATGAGATCACCTAAGGATCTTCCTTAATAGATTAAACTTTAAAAAACTATACAAATCCATAAGGAGTTATCGAAAAATCGACTAAAATATTAGGGATATTGGTCGATTTCCATGCAAGCATGTGTTCATTCACAAATTTTATCACTTTACCAATAGAATTCTTTTCCAAAATTTGAAGTTTCACCAATCCGGATATATACTCTATTAAACAAGACCATATTCATTCAAAACGGTGCACCACAAGACAAGAAATCGGGTAACATACATACAAAAAAAAGCGAAAAAATACGCGACGAATTGATAACCTCCTCCTCATGACTCAATGTCATTGGAAGTGCCAAACTAGATATAAGTATTCTTCTATTCTATTATCTACTAGTAACAGAAATAAATCCATAATTTCTGGTAAAATGTAATAAAGACATTTAATGGTTTGTGAGTCCTTTATTATCTTTCTGATTACATAAGCATAATACCAATTTCTCAGACAAAAAGTGAAATATCTAATTAGAAATATTTGTATATGTTTAATTACAGTTTGTTATTTGAGCTAATGTTCATATTTACTTTGATGGTAGAGACAAATCACAAAAACCTGTTAATTTCCAACGTGGGCATATTTGTTTTTTGTGTAAAAATATCCATTGACAAAAGTTTAAGGAGTGACAACAATGCATGCGAAAAATTGATCATATTCAGATCAACCGTTGTGGCATCATCTGATTTATATTTGTAGTTATTTGGGAATTACACCCAGGCTCCGAATAAGGAGTCTCTATTTTAGAAAAATATGAGACATATTCAAGTCCATCATTAAGCTAAACGATTAGTTTATTTCCTCCACTTCCGCTCCTGTATTCCTATTACAGGTTAAGAATATCTTTGATTATCCAAACATGTTGCCTACCATTTTCCATTTTCTAAACAAATCAAATGATAATCAAAATAAAATATTCATTCATAATGTTAATTTATTGAAAAATTGGTACAAATCAAAAGAATAATAGTCATATAAATATAGTACTTTAGTACTGCCCTCCCTTTTTGACTATCAATTATACTCCAACCAGTTTGTTTTTCCTAGAAGTGAAACTCTTGAATTATTTCAAAATGCAGCTATATCAGTTATTGCTCTCCCTAAAATCAATGCATGGATGTCGTGAGTCCCTGTAATAAATATTAAGGAATTAATTAACATTATTTCTCTCTTATAAAACAGACTTATTTGAGGTATTTTGGAAGGAAACACACGTAGTGTCCATAATATCTCAAGCTACCCTCTATCCGGCAGCGAAATTAGTTTACTTTGCTCTGGGTCTGACGAAAATTTCGGTCGGCAAAATTATCTCCAATCTCGAGGCAACACTCGTAAATTTAGATGAACAAACAGTTAAGACAACAGGATATGAAAGCCCTCAAGATCCTCAAACAATCCGAAAATATCATCCTACCACCTGCGGTCCCGACCACCTACCTAGAGAACACAACGAAATCAAATATTAAAGATGAAAGAAGATATAATGAAAAGCCAAAATCTACAAAAACAGCTTCACACGTCGACCTATAGTTAGTGGTTTTAACTCACCAGTATACAGCTTAAAAAAACTATCTATCCACATCCTAAACCCATTGAGGAAAAGCAGACTCCTACGTAAACAGTTCACATGAATTCTCAACAGTTTTTCCCTAGAATCAGAAGTCATATCCTTATACCCAAACATACCGATAGAGGATGTACTTCAACAAATATCAGAGAAAGAAGATTCATAGCACATTTTGAGGAAATGCACTAGAGCTAGCAAAACTGAAGCCAAAGCTGACAATAACTTATTGGCCATTTGGCCAACGAAGAGTTGTTCAAATTTCTAGATCACCTAAACTCGATGAACCCAATTTACATTAGAACTTGAAGAGAACAACCTTTCCTTGATGTACTTGTAAGAAAAAACCTGGAACACACCATATACAGAAATATCACTGTTCTGAAATACGGGGAACTGCCACGTTCATTTCTAGATCTCCACGACTCACAGATGATAATAATAAAACACATGAATTCAAACCGAGGACCTTATTGGAAGACCAAAAACTGTCTTCCATATATCAAAGGAACAACGGACAGAATTGGCCGATTTTTCCCAAAGTATGGCATAACAGCGGCATACAAACCCTGCCAGATGCTAGGAATAAGTCTAAAAAATTCTAAATCAGAAGTTAAGCTAGAAATTCAAGTGTTATGCAGTACAACATGCAGAATGTGCGATAAAGTATTCGCCGAACAAAGCAATAGAATAGGAAAGATAACGTCTGCCCTGTTTCAACATCCATAACAATCGGGAAACAAAATCAATTTTGGTAACTGCAAACAAATAGCACAAACAACCTAATACACAACATGACTAGTCCGAGAAGCTGTTGAAATAAAAAAAAAGTGGACATTAAAGAAAAGAGACGACGCCCTGCACCTATCTAATACATGGGTTACAGTTATAAAACAATAAAATAAAATAACTCGTCACACACCAAAAAAAAAAAACGTCAGCAAGCGACGCTAAGACCTCCGAAAGAGGCTTAGAAATATATATATATATATATATATATATATATATATAACTAAAAATTACACATTCAGTTACCTTCATATGTATTAACAGCCTCTAAGTTCATTACATGTCTAATAATGTGGTATTCATCTTGAATGCCATTACCACCTAGCATGTCTCTGGCTGTTCTAGCAATACTTAGAGCCTTCCCTGCATTGTTTCGTTTAAGTAAAGATATCATTTCAGGTGTGTGCCTAAAAGTAAACTAAATAACATATTTTAAAATATCACATTAATACTTTGTTATTGGGTTAGTAAAAGAACTTTTACATTTTTTGGTCCTTTAATCTTCCAAGCTGGTAACAGCCCATAAGTCCGATGGATATTTCGGTAACCATATCAGCTAATTTCTTTTGAATGAGTTGATTAGCAGCTAATGGTTTTTTAAATTGATGCCTTTCCAAACAATAATTTCTTGCTATCTCTAAACAAGTTTCTGCTGCTCCTAACGCACCCCAGGCGATCCCATATCTAGCGTTGTTCAAACACGAAAATGGTCCTCTCATTCCAGTTACATTTGGTAACATGTGATCCTCTGGTACTTTTACATTATCCATAAGTATCATACCTAAAAACGGAAAGTTAACAAAACATTTTTTCATAGAAGTTATTTGGGTATATAACAAGAGTCCAAAAGAAATCAAAGCAAAGATTATAAATATTTAGATAGCAACTTATAAAATTGTCCTGGTAAACGATATATTTGCTTACCCGTGACAGAGGCCCTAAGAGAGAATTTGCCATTAATTTTAGGGGTACTTAACCCTTTTCCATGTTCCTTCTTATTGATAATAAATCCCCTTACTTTAGAATCGTCACATCTGGCCCATACGATGAGGATATCTGCTATTGGCGAATTAGTTATCCTAAAAAAGTTGGTAAAATTATTATAGGTATTGTCAAATATAGACAAAATAAATAAAGTGTTAAAAGTGGAGAAAAATCCAGGATCCCCCTTATCTCTCAAACTAATTTAGAGGAAAACTTTTTTTGGGATACAGATTAGGAAAGTAAAATATATATATATATATATATATATATATATATATATATATATATATATATATGAACTAAGCTAGGTTCCGGGTGAGAACCGCGTCTGAATTTATTGAATACTCGACGTTTCGACTCCTGCTTTGGAGCCATTATCAAGAGACAAAAGTGAAAAAGAGTTTCAGAGTCTAGATCGAACTCGGGGCCTCAATCTGCCTACTCCCCAAGAGTCACTAGGTAACTGAACTGAATTTGAGTCTGCTCTGCTTCTTTTATTTATAGTTAGCGCTGGGGTAGAAGAAGATGTCACGTGATGAGGCTGTGTTGTGATTGGTTGGGTATTGGTGGGCGTGTCTGCTTTGTTTAATCTGGCAATTACGGAGGTCCAAGCTGTGGGAAGGCGAGTGCTGTCATCGCGTCTGTTTAGACAGAGAGGTCTTTTCTCTATTTCGATGGCTTCGCGAATAGTGGATGCCCTAAGAGAATTGAGAGATATGATAGTCCGACTGTCCTCGAAGTTGATAGAGTGTCCTGTTTGGATATGGTGATGCGCGAGAGCTGAAGTCGGATCTTTTTTACGAACTGACAGAGAGTGTTCATATACTCGATGGTTAACGCGCCTGTTGGTACGACCGATGTAGCTTTGTGGGCAATCGCGACATGAGATTTCGTAAACTCCTCGATCCTCGTTAGGTACTTTGTCTTTGGGGTTACCGGTTAAGTTGCCTATAGTTTGAGTGGTGTTAAAGATAGTCTTTATTTGATGTCTTTGTAAAATCCGTGCTATTTTGTCAGTGACTCCTCGAATGTATGGAAGTACGGCTTTTTGATGTTGTTGTTCTGTTTCTGACGGGGTTGGTGTGATTGGGGGTTGTTGAGATTGATGAATTATACGCGCAATGTGGTCCGGATGATAACCGTTTTGTCGAAGGATTTGTTGAAGATTATTAAGTTCGTTTTGTCTATTGTCAATATCTGTTAAACGAATAGATCTAAGAGTCAAAGATTTCATTACAGAACTCAATTGGGCATTTAAGTATCGATTGGTATGGGTTGGTTTTCTATAGACGGTATGTGAGAATCTGTCATTGTTGGTTTTTGTTATGAGGACATCAAGAAACGGAAGAGAAGAATCGGACTCGATTTCCATTGTAAATTGTATATTAGAATGTATACCATTGAGGTGTTGTAGGAAGAAGTCTAGTGAATCTCTGCCATGAGGCCAAATGACAAAAGTATCATCTACATATCTAAGCCAACAGGAAGGTTTTAAATTAGACGAGTTTAGGGCCTGGGTTTCGATTTGTTCCATGAAAATGTTAGCAAGCACTGGAGAAAGAGGTGAACCCATGGGGGCCCCACGGACTTGTTTGAACAGAGTGCCTTGAAATGAAAAATAAGTGTTAGAAGAACAGTGTTGTACAAGTTTGATGATGTCAGAAGAGATATTGTGTTTTGTTTTTAGAATATCTAACGTTTCTGAAAAGGGGACATTGGTGAAAAGAGATACAACATCGAAGCTAACTAGGATATCATTTTCTGAAATTCTGTAACCACTTAGGATATCTAGGAAGGAAGAAAAATTCTTTACGTACGAGGATGCTTGCTCGGCTAGAGGTTGGAGGGTTTTGGCTAAGTACCGGGCTAATTCTTGGGTCGGGGATTGTACCGAACTGACAATGGGCCTAAGAGGAATGTCCGGCTTATGAATTTTGGGTAGTCCGTAAATTTTCGGAATTTTAGAAGACTTTTCACGAGGAATGATGATCTTTTTGACGTCAAGAGGAAGTTGTGTCCTGTTGATGATTTCCTTAGTCTTTTTCTCTAAGTAAGTAGTAGGATTATTGTTCATTATTTCGTAGTCTGCAGTGTGGAGTAGGGAATTCATCTTGTGAACATAGTCCTTAGTATTGAGAAGAACAGTCGGGTTACCTTTGTCGGCAGGAAGAATAGTTATGTCATCGTTGTTACGTAGTTGTTTTAGTGCATGTCTTTCGTTAGAAGTTAGGTTTGATTTTGGTGGCTTTGATGTGCGGAGTACTCTAGCAATGTCTTGACGAGTATCTTCAGCCTCAATATCTGTTAGTTCAACCAAAGCTACCTCAACTTGAGAAATGATTCTTTCAGTTGGAATAGTTTTCGGCGTCACTGCGAAATTGAAACCTTTGGATAGGACGTGTAAACTGGTAGAGTCTAAGGTGAAGTCAGAAAAGTTATGGACGGTCGTCTGAGGGGGTGAGGTGACAGCGGGTTGTCGTTTTGTAATAAGTCGTGTTAGCTTAAGTTTTTGAGTGACTGTTTTCTTTTGGGCCAGGTGTTCGGCTTTATCGCTCGAAATGCGATTAAAATTGTCCCACAGAATTAGATGAGGATTGAAAGTATGTAATGATGAATAACAGTGATACAAATTTCGGTTGGTTTGGTCAAGTTGATATCTGATTGAATGGATGGAATTTCGTAAGAGGGCTAAACTTGCTTTGTTAAGAATACTGGAAACTGAACGTGAAGAAGTGTGATGTTTTAGTTTGAAAGTATTTGGAATGACGTTATAAGTTCTACAAGATTTGAGGAAAACAAGATCACAAAGAAGCAGAGATTTTCGAATAAGAAGTTTGCTGTATGTTTTGGTGAGTTGGAAGAAATCCTCCCCGTAGAGGCGAATGAAATGTTCTGAGAGGCTTCCGCGGTCATTATTATGAACTAACCTAGGTTCCGGGTGAGAACCGCGTCTGAATTTATTGAATACTCGACGTTTCGACTCCTGCTTTGGAGCCATTATCAAGAGACAAAAGTGAAAAAGAGTTTCAGAGTCTAGATCGAACTCGGGGCCTCAATCTGCCTACTCCCCAAGAGTCACTAGGTAACTGAACTGAATTTGAGTCTGCTCTGCTTCTTTTATTTATAGTTAGCGCTGGGGTAGAAGAAGATGTCACGTGATGAGGCTGTGTTGTGATTGGTTGGGTATTGGTGGGCGTGTCTGCTTTGTTTAATCTGGCAATTACGGAGGTCCAAGCTGTGGGAAGGCGAGTGCTGTCATCGCGTCTGTTTAGACAGAGAGGTCTTTTCTCTATTTCGATGGCTTCGCGAATAGTGGATGCCCTAAGAGAATTGAGAGATATGATAGTCCTACTGTCCTCGAAGTTGATAGAGTGTCCTGTTTGGATATGGTGATGCGCGAGAGCTGAAGTCGGATCTTTTTTACGAACTGACAGAGAGTGTTCATATACTCGATGGTTAACGCGCCTGTTGGTACGACCGATGTAGCTTTGTGGGCAATCGCGACATGAGATTTCGTAAACTCCTCGATCCTCGTTAGGTACTTTGTCTTTGGGGTTACCGGTTAAGTTGCCTATAGTTTGAGTGGTGTTAAAGATAGTCTTTATTTGATGTCTTTGTAAAATCCGTGCTATTTTGTCAGTGACTCCTCGAATGTATGGAAGTACGGCTTTTTGATGTTGTTGTTCTGTTTCTGACGGAGTTGGTGTTATTGGGGGTTGTTGAGATTGATGAATTATACGCGCAATGTGGTCCGGATGATAACCGTTTTGTCGAAGGATTTGTTGAAGATTATTAAGTTCGTTTTGTCTATTGTCAATATCTGTTAAACGAATAGATCTAAGAGTCAAAGATTTCATTACAGAACTCAATTGGGCAGGGTGGTGGTGTGATTGGGCATTTAAGTATCGATTGGTATGGGTTGGTTTTCTATAGACGGTATGTGAGAATCTGTCATTGTTGGTTTTTGTTATGAGGACATCAAGAAACGGAAGAGAAGAATCGGACTCGATTTCCATTGTAAATTGTATATTAGAATGTATACCATTGAGGTGTTGTAGGAAGAAGTCTAGTGAATCTCTGCCATGAGGCCAAATGACAAAAGTATCATCTACATATCTAAGCCAACAGGAAGGTTTTAAATTAGACGAGTTTAGGGCCTGGGTTTCGATTTGTTCCATGAAAATGTTAGCAAGCACTGGAGAAAGAGGTGAACCCATGGGGGCCCCACGGACTTGTTTGAACAGAGTGTCTTGAAATGAAAAATAAGTGTTAGAAGAACAGTGTTGTACAAGTTTGATGATGTCAGAAGAGATATTGTGTTTTGTTTTTAGAATATCTAACGTTTCTGAAATGGGGACATTGGTGAAAAGAGATACAACATCGAAGCTAACTAGGATATCATTTTCTGAAATTCTGTAACCACTTAGGATATCTAGGAAGGAAGAAGAGTTCTTTACGTACGAGGATGCTTGCTCGGCTAGAGGTTGGAGGGTTTTGGCTAAGTACCGGGCTAATTCTTGGGTCGGGGATTGTACCGAACTGACAATGGGCCTAAGAGGAATGTCCGGCTTATGAATTTTGGGTAGTCCGTAAATTTTCGGAATTTTAGAAGACTTTTCACGAGGAATGATGATCTTTTTGACGTCAAGAGGAAGTTGTGTCCTGTTGATGATTTCCTTAGTCTTTTTCTCTAAGTAAGTAGTAGGATTATTGTTCATTATTTCGTAGTCTGCAGTGTGGAGTAGGGAATTCATCTTGTGAACATAGTCCTTAGTATTGAGAAGAACAGTCGCGTTACCTTTGTCGGCAGGAAGAATAGTTATGTCATCGTTGTTACGTAGTTGTTTTAGTGCATGTCTTTCGTTAGAAGTTAGGTTTGATTTTGGTGGCTTTGATGTGCGGAGTACTCTAGCAATGTCTTGACGAGTATCTTCAGCCTCAATATCTGTTAGTTCAACCAAAGCTACCTCAACTTGAGAAATGATTCTTTCAGTTGGAATAGTTTTCGGCGTCACTGCGAAATTGAAACCTTTGGATAGGACGTGTAAACTGGTAGAGTCTAAGGTGAAGTCAGAAAAGTTATGGACGGTCGTCTGAGGGGGTGAGGTGACAGCGGGTTGTCGTTTTGTAATAAGTCGTGTTAGCTTAAGTTTTTGAGTGACTGTTTTCTTTTGGGCCAGGTGTTCGGCTTTATCGCTCGAAATGCGATTAAAATTGTCCCACAGAATTAGATGAGGATTGAAAGTATGTAATGATGAATAACAGTGATACAAATTTCGGTTGGTTTGGTCAAGTTGATATCTGATTGAATGGATGGAATTTCGTAAGAGGGCTAAACTTGCTTTGTAAAGAATACTGGAAACTGAACGTGAAGAAGTGTGATGTTTTAGTTTGAAAGTATTTGGAATGACGTTATAAGTTCTACAAGATTTGAGGAAAACAAGATCACAAAGAAGCAGAGATTTTCGAATAAGAAGTTTGCTGTATGTTTTGGTGAGTTGGAAGAAATCCTCCCCGTAGAGGCGAATGAAATGTTCTGAGAGGCTTCCGCGGTCATTATTATGAACTAACCTAGGTTCCGGGTGAGAACCGCGTCTGAATTTATTGAATACTCGACGTTTCGACTCCTGCTTTGGAGCCATTATCAAGAGACAAAAGTGAAAAAGAGTTTCAGAGTCTAGATCGAACTCGGGGCCTCAATCTGCCTACTCCCCAAGAGTCACTAGGTAACTGAACTGAATTTGAGTCTGCTCTGCTTCTTTTATTTATAGTTAGCGCTGGGGTAGAAGAAGATGTCACGTGATGAGGCTGTGTTGTGATTGGTTGGGTATTGGTGGGCGTGTCTGCTTTGTTTAATCTGGCAATTACGGAGGTCCAAGCTGTGGGAAGGCGAGTGCTGTCATCGCGTCTGTTTAGACAGAGAGGTCTTTTCTCTATTTCGATGGCTTCGCGAATAGTGGATGCCCTAAGAGAATTGAGAGATATGATAGTCCTACTGTCCTCGAAGTTGATAGAGTGTCCTGTTTGGATATGGTGATGCGCGAGAGCTGAAGTCGGATCTTTTTTACGAACTGGCAGAGAGTGTTCATATACTCGATGGTTAACGCGCCTGTTGGTACGACCGATGTAGCTTTGTGGGCAATCGCGACATGAGATTTCGTAAACTCCTCGATCCTCGTTAGGTAGGTACTTTGTCTTTGGGGTTACCGGTTAAGTTGCCTATAGTTTGAGTGGTGTTAAAGATAGTCTTTATTTGATGTCTTTGTAAAATCCGTGCTATTTTGTCAGTGACTCCTCGAATGTATGGAAGTACGGCTTTTTGATGTTGTTGTTCTGTTTCTGACGGAGTTGGTGTGATTGGGGGTTGTTGAGATTGATGAATTATACGCGCAATGTGGTCCGGATGATAACCGTTTTGTCGAAGGATTTGTTGAAGATTATTAAGTTCGTTTTGTCTATTGTCAATATCTGTTAAACGAATAGATCTAAGAGTCAAAGATTTCATTACAGAACTCAATTGGGCAGGGTGGTGGTGTGATTGGGCATTTAAGTATCGATTGGTATGGGTTGGTTTTCTATAGACGGTATGTGAGAATCTGTCATTGTTGGTTTTTGTTATGAGGACATCAAGAAACGGAAGAGAAGAATCGGACTCGATTTCCATTGTAAATTGTATATTAGAATGTATACCATTGAGGTGTTGTAGGAAGAAGTCTAGTGAATCTCTGCCGTGAGGCCAAATGACAAAAGTATCATCTACATATCTAAGCCAACAGGAAGGTTTTAAATTAGACGAGTTTAGGGCCTGGGTTTCGATTTGTTCCATGAAAATGTTAGCAAGCACTGGAGAAAGAGGTGAACCCATGGGGGCCCCACGGACTTGTTTGAACAGAGTGCCTTGAAATGAAAAATAAGTGTTAGAAGAACAGTGTTGTACAAGTTTGATGATGTCAGAAGAGATATTGTGTTTTGTTTTTAGAATATCTAACGTTTCTGAAATGGGGACATTGGTGAAAAGAGATACAACATCTAAGCTAACTAGGATATCATTTTCTGAAATTCTGTAACCACTTAGGATATCTAGGAAGGAAGAAGAGTTCTTTACGTACGAGGATGCTTGCTCGGCTAGAGGTTGGAGGGTTTTGGCTAAGTACCGGGCTAATTCTTGGGTCGGGGACTGTACCGAACTGACAATGGGCCTAAGAGGAATGTCCGGCTTATGAATTTTGGGTAGTCCGTAAATTTTCGGAATTTTAGAAGACTTTTCACGAGGAATGATGATCTTTTTGACGTCAAGAGGAAGTTGTGTCCTGTTGATGATTTCCTTAGTCTTTTTCTCTAAGTAAGTAGTAGGATTATTGTTCATTATTTCGTAGTCTGCAGTGTGGAGTAGGGAATTCATCTTGTGAACATAGTCCTTAGTATTGAGAAGAACAGTCGCGTTACCTTAGTCGGCAGGAAGAATAGTTATGTCATCGTTGTTACGTAGTTGTTTTAGTGCATGTCTTTCGTTAGAAGTTAGGTTTGATTTTGGTGGCTTTGATGTGCGGAGTACTCTAGCAATGTCTTGACGAGTATCTTCAGCCTCAATATCTGTTAGTTCAACCAAAGCTACCTCAACTTGAGAAATGATTCTTTCAGTTGGAATAGTTTTCGGCGTCACTGCGAAATTGAAACCTTTGGATAGGACGTGTAAACTGGTAGAGTCTAAGGGGAAGTCAGAAAAGTTATGGACGGTCGTCTGAGGGGGTGAGGTGACAGCGGGTTGTCGTTTTGTAATAAGTCGTGTTAGCTTAAGTTTTTGAGTGACTGTTTTTCTACGAATCTTTAAGTTCTGGGAAACATTGAACCTGTACACATGTAAAAATGGTCAGGTGCGAAAATTATGCTGTATATATAGATATGTATATATGTATATATATATATATATATATATATATATATATATATATATATGTTTTAGTGCCCGCGAAAACTTAAAACATATATATATATATATATATATATATATATATATATATATACATATATACATATATACATATCTATATATACAGCATAATTTTCGCACCTGACCATTTTTAACATGTGTACAGGTTCAATGTTTCCCAGAACTTAAAGATTCGTAGAAGATAATGGACTTAAATGTCGTTCAATTTTTACCTCAGTCTACTTGAAATTTATTCAAACATAGTTTTTTGAAAATTGCATATCTAATTCAGTAAAATAAATTGTTTATATCTATGGATATATTAATACTGACCAAGTTTTACTTCCATTTAAAGTATAGGTTCTTGAAGTAGAATCATATTTCGCTCTTGTTTCCATTGATCCAATATCACTTCCGTGATTTGGTTCTGTCAAACCAAAACATCCAATCAATTCTCCTTTTGCTGAAACATTAGAAAAAGATCAAGAAACGTTTATCTATCTATATATAGTACAACGTGGTCCAAAAGTATTGAGTAATGCATTGATTCGGAAAGATCGGCGTCAGTCAAAGATCAAATGGATTTTTACAAACGGGAACTCCCATTTTTCATTTTGAATTTGTGGGGGCGCAGTATTGGATGACCAAACATGATACAGACCTTCAGTTGACCTTGAGGTTTAGAGTCATATCAATGTCGAATTTTTGCAAACGAGAATCCCATTTTTTTATTCCAAATTCGGAAACAGCATTAAATGTTACGTCCAAAAAGACCTTGACCGTGGCCTTAGTCATGACCTTGACCACGACTAAGATCAAATAGAATTTTTTCAAATGAGAACTCCAATTTTTTAGTCTAGATTTCAACGTCCAAAGAGGACCTTCACTTTGACCTTAATTTGTCCTTGACCAAGAACTTAACGATAATATCAAAGTAAAATGCACCCCCTACAAATCCAGACTAAAAAAAGGGAGTCCTTATTTGAGAAAATCCATTTGACCCTTGTCGTGGTCAAGGTCAGGGTCAAGGTACCAACCGTATGAATAATTAATGTGAGTACTAGTAAATCAAGAATTTTAGAAAACATTTAAGTCAGTCAACTGGTTACTTACCTAAGACAGGGATGTATTCTTGCTTTTGATCAAGACTCCCAAATTCATATATCGCACCCATAGCTAGAGATGATTGTACACTTACTGCTGATCGGTAACCACTGTCAATTCTTTCCACTTCTCTTGTAAGTAACCCGTAGGATACATTTGATATACCTGCACAACCATATTCTTTGAGGGTACAACCTAACACACCCAGTTGGCCGATTTCTCTTATTATTTCTTTATGAAATACTGTAAAAACCAGAGAATTATAAATTACAATAATAAATTATTTGAAATATATGATTGAATATTATAAGGTGAATGGATCAAGAATAAACTCCCTGAAGACGTCAGATGTAACTTTGGCATATAACAGGACTATTCCAGTCCTGTTTAACCTTGTAATGGATAAAATAATAACGGGATATAGGATGGGAAATAAGAATTTATCAATTCTCTGTTATGCCGACGACACCGTACTTCCAGCAGCCACAGAGGACAACCTCCAAAAGGCTACTACATAATTTTACCATAACAGCAAACAGTATAACATAGCTGTAGCAGTAGAAAAAAAGGTTACATCCAAGGAACCAGTGAGATGCAAACTAGAAACTGGGGGAAAATAATAAAACAAATAAATTAACTTTAAATGTCTAGGTACAGACATATCTAGCGCTTGTAACACATACAATCTCAAGTCGTCAAATGAGCTCAATTTTCAAGATTTTTGCAGGATATAATATGGAAGAATACATAAATAAATGCAGATAGCAAAGAAAAAATATATCAAACAATGATAAGACCAACAATGACATATGGAGCAGAAACTCGGGCCGAAACAGTAGAACAAAACAATTATCTCGTACAGTTGAAATAAAAACTTTTAAAAGCCATTGCAGGAAAGACCAAGGTGGACAGAATAAGAAATTCAGATATACGACAGTAACGCAAGAGAACTGACATCACGAAGTTTATAAAACAAGCAGATGATGCCAGACTGATAAAAATATCAAGAGACTACAAACCTCCAGGAAAAAGAAGCGTAAGAAAATCACAGAGAACATGGGGTCAAAGTTGGTTAATTTCAGTAGAGGGTACACCATGACAAAAGTTCGGAGCGTTAAGGAAAACAGGGTATTATCCTACAACAAAAGAACAAAAAGGAGAAGAAAATAAAAGAAAAATTATGAATTTCAGGACAAGCTATCACAGATTCCAGTTAAGTCTAGAATTTATATCATGTGAGTTTTAACATGCCCTCAAATATACGTAAAATAGGTACCTTCATTTCTGTTAGCCTCAATTACTCTGGGCAACAATTTCTCTTGACAATATTGTCTTAATTGATCTCTCACTATTTTTTCTTCCTCCTTTAGCAATGATTCCAGATTAAAGGGATCTTGCCAATTGAAGGTAGCTGAAAATATAAAATGACCATCAATGTTTAATGATGTTAATGAAAAACTTTACTTACCCGCTGTGGATGATTGTCTAGAGAACAAATCTGTTTTAAGTTAAGAATTATAATTCGAGAAGAATAAATAATTGTAGACAGTTCTAGTTGAAAGCAAAACAGTAAAACAGAAGAATATAAATTGTTCTTCTGTCAACTGGTGGAGTTAGTCGCATGATCGTAAGTAATATCTCCTGGTGCACGTACGATGCTTGATGAATTTACCTCCCCGGAAGCGTGCCCCCCGAGAGAAATGTATCCCCTCTTAAGGCGGGCATGCTCGAGAGAAATAGAACCGTAGAGCGTTGGAGCACTGATATGTAATTGGGACTCTAGAATCATAGCGAGCTCTGGTGAGTGAATATGGAGTGAGGGGGACAGAGAGTTGGGTCGCTGGTTTTCGGGCCAGGGTGCCGGATACTAAGCTTGGGCGAAACTGATAATGGGATGTGGTCGATAGGACATCCGTGTATTAGGATACATGACGTGATCTGCTGAGAGTACTACATATATGTTTTGCGACAGCTGATTGCATCGCGTGAAGTCAGTAACATCAGTGTTGGCACTACACTCAATGCTACAGATTATAATTATATTAAAACACTAACCACTGTGGTAATTTTCACAAATTTATTATTTTCTTGACAATTGTTTCGCTCTGATGACAGGCTTCGTCAGAATTAAATATTAAACTAAATGCTAAACATCTGAATATATTATATAGTGTTGTAAGATAATAATGAGTATATAGGTAGAAAGCACAATATGTTTACTGTATAATATTAGTGAAGGTAAATATTATAAATATAATTTTGAATTTTGTATTATGTAAGTATATTAAGATTAAGTAAAGGAGACATATTTGTATCAGTTTGGTCATTTAAAAAATGTGGTGAATTTTTATTTTTATTGATCTCAAGTGATTCTAACAGAGTTAATTTTTTACTTCTTTGTTCTAGATGTAAAATTTCGAAAGTAGTTTGAGGAATATGATTTTTTAATTTAATAAATGGTCGGCAAATGTAGATATGTTGTATTTCTGATTTTCATACGCTTTTAAAAGTTCAGACCATCTTGTTTTAAATGACCTTCCTGTGTGACCGATGTAAAATTTTGGGCAACTACCACATGTTAACTTATAGACTCCAGAGTTTTCATACTTATTAATTTTATCTTTATTATTTTTTATGTGTTTGGCTAAATTATTATCGGTTTTAAAGACTGAATATTTCTGTTTAGTAGAAATTGAGAAATTTTTTCAGATGGAGAACCTATAAATGTAATGGATTGGTGAAATTTTGAGTTAGAGTTGGGAGAGGAAAGGTATACTTGTTCTATAGCTTTTTTTCTTTAATTTTCTGGATAATATGTTATCAATGATTTGAGGGTTGTAACCATTATTGATAGCAATGAGTTTTATCCTATTGAGTTCATTGTCAAAGTTAGGTTTAGATAACGGGACAGTTACTAATCTGTGTACCATGGAGTGATATGCTGCAAGTTTGTGTTGGATTGGATGACATGAAGTATTGTGAATAGTGAGGTCTGTATGAGACTTTTTATGATATATCGAAAAATTGTGTTTATTATCAGATACTTTTATAGTTAAATCTAGAAAATCTATTGTGTTGTTTCTTTCTATTTCTAGTGTAAATTGAATATTGGGGTGGAGTTGGTTTATGTAATTATGTAGTAATTGTAATTGTCTCTGTGTACCAGTAAAACAAGCGAAAACATCATCAACGTATCGGTACCAATATAAGATTAAATATTAGAGATTCTAGGTTGTCCATGAATATTTCAGCCAAAAGAGGACTTAATGGGTTTCCCATAATTAAACCTTGATGGCTACTGTAAATGATACTGATAAATTGAAAATAATTATGGCTAAGACAAAGCTGCAATAGAACATATATTTCATTTTTTATTGTAGGGTTCGTGTTATTTATGTCTAGTAAGTTCATAATGAGAGAGATACATTCTTTTGGTGGAATACTAGGAAAAAGGTTAACAACATCAAAAGAAATTAGTTTGCCATTATTAGGGATAGTAACTGATTGTATTTTTGACACTAGATCAAATGAATTTTTTATACTATATCTTGCTGTGAACTTGGTATACTGTTTTAAAATGTTTGGTAATGTTTTAGAAATTTTTGAAGAAGGGGCTGAAAAATAAGAAATAATTGGTCTAATAGGATGATTTTCTTTGTGAGTTTAATTTGTGAGAATAAACGTGGAGGGTAAGGGTTCATCATAGTCAAGGTTCTTTTTTGGAAATCATTGAACAGGTAATTAATTTCTTTAAGTGTATTCTTTACTTGAAGTTGATATTTGTTAGTAGGGTCTTTATTAAGAATAGGATATTTGATAGGGTTTAAAAATAGTTTTGTTTTGCTGGTATAATCAAATCTTTCAAGAGCTACAATGCTGTTTCCTTTATCTGCGCTCGTAAAAACTAAATTATTATCTTTAATTTTGTTTTTAATTATTATATGTTCAGAATTATAAATTATATTTATATTATAAATATATATTGCATCCAATCTAATCTGCCAGTCTATCAACAAAACAATTTATAATTCTGAACATATAACTCTAAATTCAATTAAAAACAAAATTAAAGATAATAATTTAGTTTTTACGAGCGCAGATAAAGGAAACAGCATTGTAGCTCTTGAAAGATTTGATTATACCAACAAAACAAACCTATTTTTAAACCCTATCAAATATCCTATTCTTAATAAAGACCCTACTAACAAATATCAACTTCAAGTAAAGAATACACTTAAAGAAATTAATTACCTGTTCAATGATTTCCAAAAAAGAACCTTGACTGTGATGAACCCTTACCCTCCACGTTTATATTCACAAATTAAACTCCATAAAGAAAACCATCCTATTTGACCAATTATTTCTTATTTTTCAGCACCTTCTTCAAAAATTTCTAAAACTTTACTAATTTAAAACAGTATACCAAGTTCACAGCAAGATATAGTATAAAAAATTCATTTGATCTAGTGTCAAAAATACAATCAGTTACTATCCCTAATAATGGCAAACTAATTTCTTTTGATGTTGTTAACCTTTTTCCTAGTATTCCACCAAAAGAATGTATCTCTCTCATTATGAACTTACTAGACATAAATAACACGAACTCTATAATAAAAAATGAAATATATGTTCTATTGCAGCTTTGTCTTAGCCATAATTATTTTCAATTTAACAGTATCATTTACAGTAGCCATCAAGGTTTAATTATGGGAAACCCATTAAGTCCTCTTTTGGCTGAAATATTCATGGACAACCTAGAATCTCAAATATTTAATCATGATTTGAGTAACAAATTCTTATATTGGTACCGATACGTTGATGATGTTTTCGCTTGTTTTACTCAACTCCACCCCAATATTCAATTTACACTAGAAACAGAAAGAAACAACACAATAAATTTTCTAGATTTAACTATAAAAGTATCTGACAATAAACACAATTTTTCGATATATCATAAAAAGTCTCATACAGACCTCACTATTCACAATACTTCATGTCATCCAATCCAACACAAATTTGCAGCATATCACTCCATGGTACACAGATTAGTAACTGTCCCGTTATCTAAACCTAACTTTGACAATGAACTCAATAGGATAAAACTCATTGCTATCAATAATGGTTACAACCCTCAAATCATTGATAACATATTATCCAGAAAATTAAAGAAAAAAGCTATAGAACAAGTATACCCTTCCTCTCCCAACTCTAACTCAAAATTTCACCAATCCATTACATTTATAGGTTCTCCATCTGAAACAATTTCTCAATTTCTACTAAACAGAAATATTCAAACAGCCTTTAAAACCGACAATAATTTAGCCAAATACATAAAAAATAATAAAGATAAAATTAATAAGCATGAAAACTCTGGATTCCATAAGTTAACATGTGGTAGTTGCCCAAAATTTTACATCGGTCACACAGGAAGGTCTGATGGTCTGACATTTAAAAGCGTATGAAAATCAGAAATACAACATATCTACATTTGCCGACCATTTATTAAATGAAAATCATTTCCTCAAACTACTTTCGAAATACATCTAGAACAAAAAAGTAAAAAATTAACTCTGTTAGAATCACCTGAAATCAATAAAAATAAAAATTCACCACATTTTTTAAATGACCAAACTGATACAAATGTCTCCTTTACTTAATCTTAATATACTTACATAATACAAAATTCAAAATTATATTAATACTATTTACCTTCACTAATATTATACAGTAAACATATTGTGCTTTCTACCTATATTCTCATTATTATCTTACAACACTATATAATATATTCAGATGTTTAGCATTTAGTTTAATATTTAATTCTGACGAAGCCTGTCATTAGAGCGGAACAATTGTCAAGAAATTAATAAATTTGTGAAAATTATCACAGTGGTTAGTGTTTTAATATAATTAAAATATGAATTTTCACCAAGGAATGACCGAAACAATCATCACTATAGATTATACTTAACGCCGCATGAACATGGTATTTTATAAACTCTGATTTTTCGATAAATAGATTATGTGGCGTACATTTTGAGGTAAATTTTTAGAAAAACAGTTTCGACCTAGCGTTTTCTGAGCAGCTTTACAATGCGATCCTTTGTAATTTTAATTTATGGCAAAAATAGTTTGTCCCCCAAAAACAGACTATAGCTCTTTCATATAATTAGTACAAATTCCATCCTTAAATTTCGGATGTTCTGTCTATGCGAGTCTTAATTGCAGTTTTCTTTCTCCAAGTATGGTGATTAGAAAAGTGTGGTCCAAAAGTACGGTGTCACTTACAGGCCTGAACTAACAGGATGTTTTGAAGATCTCCATATAATATGCAAATTACTGTGACCGATGAATGTTTTTGAAGGGTGATAGATTGATCATGACTGCAAAAATTATATTTGTGTTCATGTATATCCACTATAGATAAAACTGTATCAATATACATTGTCGTCATTTTGAGGCGAAGGTGGTCATTTCGAGGAGACTCCTCTTATATGAAAAGGGTATTTCAAGTAGTCGTTTTATGATAAAAGGTCAGTTCAATGATCATCCTCGAAATGCCCAAAAAAATATGAAAGTGGGTCATTTTGAAGAATGGTGAAATTTGTACAAATTGGTTACTTTGAGTATATTCCTTTATCATTATCAACAAAATACGATTTAATATTTCAATGTATAGTAATGAATTAACGAAAATGGTAATAGCAATTGCAATTAGTTTTTTTAACAAAACATTCCAAAATGTCTTTTAATCAATAAGTTTAGCTAAATGGAAGTGCACATTTTGAAATTACTGTTTTATTTGTGCAGTGAATGACATAGCCTATATTTTATTTTGATAAAATGTTTGAGTACGCGATGGAGTGGGGTGGGGCAGTGAAATGTCTATTATTTTTCCTTAAATTTAATATCTTGAAAATAAAAAGTAAAAGAGACACGAAAATTGGTGTATATACCCTAAATAAATAAAAATGATGTTTAACAAAAATTTTATTATCTCATCGGGGACAGACAGGGAATTTTTTTGAAAAATAGCTTTTCGGGAATCCAAAGAAATAAGTTATAAGGCTGATTCCTTTTTTTAAGTGAAGTAATACTTTATTCGTCATTTTGCGAGAATTGAAATACAGAATGGGGGAAATGGGGATCACTATTTTACAGAGTATTTAATATCTCCGAAATTAAAAGTAGAATGTTGGGAATCTTGACATGGAAACTCTTCTAAAATAAGTAGAAGCCGGTTTTATCATTTTGCAAAAATTCTGTTTTTCTATAGGAGCAAGGGGCAAGTGGAGTCGGTTTTGAGAAAAAAAATATTTCGCGAGAACCGAAAATAATAACAGTGTGATAATTATGATATCAATTCTTTATATTAATAGAGATTTAATGTGATATTCTGGGAAAATTATAATTATTGAATGCGGAGGGGATATGTATCACGTAGTCGGAGTATTTATTAATTGCATTAGAATGATAAGTTTACTCATTTCATTAAATGAATCAAGACGTTATTCGTCGTTTTGTCACTATTGAAGTTATGGAGGGGCTGGGGACTGAAAAGTGTTCAATTGATTAATCCCAGTTGAAATTTCGAAAAAATTAGAAAATGTCGGAATTATAAAAAATATTAAGTGATTTATAAAATAAAAATAAATTTCAAAATTCTAAAATATTTCGAAATGTTAAGAATATTAAATAAAGCAAACTACACAAATATATGAAAATTATTCTGTCAAAAACCTAAAAGGAGAAAAAATTAAAATGTGTAAAAAGTCAAAAATGGTAAAACTAACTAAACATCACCGGAAAAGTCAGAAAAGTTAATAATATCAAAAACACGAAAACCGTCAATAATGGTAAAGACAATATCTGTCAGTACCAAAAATGAAAAACACCTAAACCATAGTATGAAATGTCAATAATCTCAAACATGACAAATATGTCTAGCACTTTATATTAAAATGTACTGGATGTGAAAATTTTATTTCCTTTTGAGGGTAAATTATTTGTAGGTGCATTCCCTCCTAGAAGAACACAAAATGAAAGTGGCATAAGACCTTTTATACCTACACTTTTTTTAAATAATATATACGTTTGACCACCAAAATTTGGGATGACGAAATATTTCTTTCAAGGTATTTAAAAAAACCTGGAACTACTATAAATGTCAAAAAAGTCAAACTTAATTAATAATATGCTAAACAGGAGACATAATCAGTATTACATTGTATTTTTGTGATGCAAATAAAATTAATAATCTAATAATAACAAAAATTAAGATTCATTGTAAAAATCATTCGTTCTACCAACCTAAATTGTGTTCTTAAAATTGAGGCCCCATATAGTAAGGAAATCATAGGAGCGCTTGAAAATCAGAAAATAAAAAGAACAGAAAATGCTGAAGACAAGTTCTGTTTATATCTTTTAAGTTACGTTTAACTTGGGAAGTAGTATCGGGCTGCTATACCAAATACTAATATTAAACAAACATAATAAAAATAATGTGGAATTTACCGATGGAACGTTTAGTCAATGTACATTTGGGAACAAAACAGCATAGAAAAGCTTTCAACTCCGAAATTTCTTGAGAAAAATCATGCATTCCCCAATTCTGACATTTGTATTAAATATCAAATAAATTTAAATTGCTTTTTGTAACACCTTGAACAGCTGATTTTAAACTGTGTTAACTAAATTTTCTTCCAGACTCCTAGCTAATAATAAAGTTTACGTAAATGAATGGAACCCAAAAATTTCACTCAGAGTGTATTATAAAGATATCATTCAATATTAAATAAATCAAACTACATATATATATTTGTTTTTAAAAAGCTTAAGAATCTTAATAAAATAAAAGGTTTACTGCCTTATATCAGTAATGCGAAATGTATCTTTCTTTTGCCAGATGTTTATTTTTCTGTTCATAACATAACCATTGCAAAGGAATGCATTTATAACAATCGTTTTGACATGGGTCTATCTCATAAATTTTCTTAATTGCTTTACCACTCTTTAGGTAGTTTTTACAGTAGTATTAAATTTGTTAACAAAATTTAAAAACAATAATTATGAATAAAAATTGATCATATGAATAATATGTGATTTATTATGGTATGAATTGAAAGTATGTAAACAAAAAATTTGAGTTAACACAGGATTTTATATTCATGATAACTATGATATACTTAGCAACGGGAATATTATTCAAGACGTGAATAAATAATGGTCTGAAAAAGAAATAAAGGGCGGAAAAGAAAATTCTGAAATTTAAAAAAAAGAGGTATAGTTGTATTAGTAAATTAAAGTCGGGGTTTTTGAACTTATACTAAAACTATTCTTACAATATTATTATTACAAGTAATAAATTTATCTTACATACACTAGAAACGAAATTGAAAAATTTGACCATAAAACAGTAAGAAAACTTGTTTATAAATACAGGTGCAATCTTTTCTTAGAATATTACTGTACCTAGGATACACATACCGACCTCATACTAAAAGTGTGTATATCTAATTTTATTTTCACAGAAAAAAATCTGATGAATTCTGAAACGACTCATGTTACAAACCCCAGTACCGACAAAATTTGTTATATTATTTTCATAACTGCTTGATATATTTAAATAATTCTAGTTTTAAAAAATGTTAAGAAAGATTTTGTCCAAAGTCATGTCAATTAAGATCTTTTATAAAAAAGTTTTTTGTTCATACCTAACTAGAAACTGAAAAGAAACATAAATATAAAGCATTTAATTACAGTAACACGTACCGAAAAGAGAAAATATTAAAACTAATATTTTTGCCTTTTACAACACAAGTAAAAATAAAAAATAAGTATATTATCCTGTAAATTTATGTGAACTACTATATTATTAGTTTCAAATTCGCATAGCTCTTAATTTCAAACACGGTTTTGTTCATTATTTACGTATTTTCCTAACACTGTTCTATTATTCCTTATCGAGGGTGTTAGAACAACAGTATAGCAGTGATTCAACAGTTCCCGAAATAATCCTTAACCTTTTATAATTCTAGTTTTAACATAGTATTGTTTTCTTATCCAAATATTAGTAGCGTCTACAGTAGATCACAAATTGTGTGACATAAATTGTTTACTGCTTAATAAAAAAATGCTATCCTATTAATAAAATGCAACATTTTTGTTTCTTATATTTGGGACTACGTGTACATATTAAAAAATAATTTTTAAATATTCTACATATAATCGATATCAATCGTTCATTCATTTAGACGTGCTGTTCCATTTCGGATAACGTGAATAACCCTATATATAGATAAGTGCGGTGTGCGTTGCTTTAGAGAAATATGAAAATATTTTTTGGAAATTATTTTAAAACTTATTATTTGACGTTGGGCAGTAGCTAACTAATTGAAGTATTTAAAAAATAGATCAGTTATCAGTCTTTAGTGTTGCAGAAAGGCTAAAGTAGGATGACAAAATATTTACAAACAATTTTCAAGAAGTAACATATATATTCGTGAAGAATATTTTTCCAGATGACACCTATTCGTGGTTAATATCGGGAATACAATGGTGCCATAATTTTAAATTACATAAAGAGAAAATAATCTAAACTTTAAAGTCTCTCTTCATTAAACATTTGTTGGGTTGCTTACTGAGTGATATATAATTGTAATTATTTTAAAAGAAATTGTGTCAACTCTATGTGAAACACTATAAATTTAAAAATTTAAATTAACGTACACGTCATATCTTCCTTTGCAGATATATTTAAAACTATTTTAATTAACCTGAAATTTAAAACCGGTACTCAGAATGACACAAAAAAAGAAATAGAGTGAAGGCGATAACGAGAGACGGCAAATATATTTCGTAAGAAGCTTTCGCTTCCATCCTTTAGGGTCAAATGATTGCTGCTCTTTTTTATATTTTATTTAGTGGACTAGCGTTTCCATATTAGTACATTCAAAGAGATTGAAGTTATTTAAACATAAGACGTTTTTGCCAAATACCGAAAAGTCAAATTTTAGAAAATATCTTAATTTACGTTAGATATATCAAAAATGGTAAAAATATAACCAATGTCACAAATTTCAAAATTTTCTCATCAAAATAGCAACATAAGAAATGTCTAAAATCAAATATCGTCTATAATATGTAAACAGACAACCTAACTCTCTTCAAAAAATTCGTAAAGTTGATTGTTCAGCAAAATTATCGCTAATATATTTGTCAATTGCACAATAGTTGTAACAGTCTTTTATCTTTATTCAGTTGACAATTACTTCTCAATTATCCTAATTCAGATTTGAAAATATTCATATTTCCATTGAAAATGGGATGAACAATATAAAGATTGAAACGTATTCAAATCATATATCAAGAAATTTTGCCAATAATATAGATTAACTTTAAAATACAGTCTGTAAACAAAGAGAGAAAATCAGGTACAAAACGGTTATTTTGAGTATATACACCGGTATATATAAGTATATAATACGGTTATTTTGAGCATTTACACCGGTATATATGATTTTCGGTGTAAGTTATACACCGGTGTAAAACTCCTCGAAATGACCACTTAACACACACACACACACACATATATATATATATATATATATATATATATATATATATATATACAAATCACAGATGAATCAGATTCTACGTTCTATTGCAGTAGGGACTGTGCCTAACTTCTCTATTGGTGGGAAATTATGATTTTAGTTTTGCTTCAGTAATGTTTTGTCGAATGCTTTCTCGGAATCTATGAAGGCCAAGGCGAGTGCTGTTTGCTATTCTTTAGTTCGCCTGATAACTCTAAGAGCAGGCATGTGAACAGTTATGAGGAAGTTTGTTCTTGTCTTGAGAGCGGAGTCTAGTGTACTTTGTATCATTCTCTGTGGTCCCAATGTTTTCTTTTCAACCTTCCTTGTCATTCTTGTGCATTAATAAAATAAGAACGCTATTCCATTATTTTGGTATATGCCCATATTTCTCTGCTATCGTATTCTAGTATGTAGTAGTAGTATTGCGAACAAATATTAACGATTCCCTAATAAATCAATGTGTCAAAATAGTACGTTTAAGGTAGCTATAATGATATAAAGTATGTATCGAACTTTATAGACATACCTACTGTATAATGTGTACCTACTTACTACTTATTTTGAATAGAAGTTAATATAATCTATTACATAACTTAAGTTTTTCAATTCCAATCAAATAATTATAAAAGATACAAAATATAACCAGCACGTCTGTTAATATTTCAGAAATTAAATAACTTCCTGAAAATATAGCGAAACCATTATTACGAAAAATGTAGAGTGATTCTGAAAAATTAATAAAGGAATACGACAATAGTTTTATCTTAAGATTAGTACCTTAACTCAAAAGGTTAATTTTTCTTTGATACTGAAATTTGGTTTGAGTTTGAACCAATCAATTTCGCATATCCCTATAAAAAACATAATGTGACGCCCGTGATATTACGATGAACAACAGCTGATCGTGTTTGTGTGGTACTGGTGGTACATAGTAGATAACATGTGCGTTTTAGTATTATTAGAACTTATTTCAAAATGATAAATATCTTTGTTTACAAAAAGGATACTGACTTGAGCATTTATTAGTTTGGAACCTTGACAAATTACTTTTCTTAGTGAGTTAACTGCCATTTTCTGTATTAGTATGAGCACATAAACCTTTAATTTAAAGAACACCTATTAACTAATGTATTTGTGGAAAACGAATTATTTTTGTCACTAAATTATCATTTAGAGTTCAGAATATTATTAGATTGTTGAGATAATCAGCATTACTTACGTATGATAATAAATACAAGCAGGACCGAATTCACAATTAATTTTGATCATTAGATCATGTGTTAAAAGCAACATGTGTACCTACACAACACACAACTCGCATTTATTTAAAATACCGCCAACTGAACCAATGTACTCATTTGTGTTTTACAATCACCTAGAACGTCATTACTGCATTGGTCTGTATAGAATTTTTATTATGTGTGTTATCATTAAGGCCATTAAGGGTATTAACGATAGACTACATACAATGAAAACCTATCTGACTCGTGTTTTGCTGCCACAGGCATCTATTTTTAAATTAATTCAAAATGAACATAATTTAGGAAGTATCTACACTGCTCCACTAAATTTAACTTTCAAATTGGTTAGCATTTTTCATTCCAGGTAAGGTTTTTTGAAAAACTCACTTATATTGTTATGTAATTAGTTTTATGTATTTTTCTTAATATATTTTTGATGCCCAGCAAGAATATTTACCATTCATTTTGCTTGAGAATGGTTTTCTGCTACGATGACATCTGTCAACGTGTTCGCCGCTTACAATGTCAGGAATATCAGAAAGGAAGCTGCACTCTGCTGCAGTATGAATCTATATAATGCATTTTCGGGGATGCGTTACATCTTAGAGCTTTAAATACTGTCAGTAGTTCGAAAATAATTAGAATACCTAAACCAAAACAATGTGCAGGTATGTACCTATGTGTGTACAAAGCTTTCCATGGTTAAAATTTTCATTAGTTTTATGGTAGTACAAAAATAGGTACTTTTAATTTTAAAATATGTAACAAGACTTTTTGATTAAATACAATCCTGTATTATAATATGCTAGAGGTCAACATTAAAGTATTGTCAACAACCAAGAAGGACATTCTTCTAGAATTTAGAATATCTTGATGGCCAACTGTCAAACGTACATTTCGCTACCTCAGAATGTGCAATAAAATTGCTAAAACAACACAATCATTTGGAGACCACAAATACTAATTTAAACTATATTTAAAGCTATCAGGTTTACAATTTGACATTTAAATTGTAATACAGTGGCGGAGAATAAATAGTATTATATTTTCATAATCTTTTAGGTTTAAAGTAAAATAAAACAAATAGTTGCATAATTTGTGGCTCAAAATATTGAACCCAGTATGATCTAAACTACCAGCCTTCAATACATGGTACATACAATATTAAATTAGGAGAATATAACCTGTTTTTTAAATACCAATATAATATCCGGATACCCTTATAATATCACTCAGGATTTAAAAAAAATTTGAGATATAGGACCTCACCTGAGTTTTATCGAGAAAATAAGGAGAAACCCCTAATATTAATTTTGGGGGACAAATTACTGAATTAAATGAAAAATATATAATTAAAATTATTTCTATCGCATCATGTACTTTATAAAATCATGACGAATACAAATATATTTTTTAATATTTTTAAAATATTTTTTTAATATACCCATTCCCCCCGTATCTCCGAAACTATAAGACGTAAAATTTTGAAAAAAATTAAAAATCTAGAGCCTCACTTGAACTGTACAGAAAAAATAAGGAGAAAACTCTGATCTTAAGTTTGGGGTCCAGAATTAAATGAAACATGAAATTTTTATTCAAACGCATCATGTAATATATCAGGCTCACAAGTATATTTTTTCATATTTTTAAAATGATATTTTTAAAAAAGTTATTAAAAAATATATACAAAATTTGAAAATATATATTATTTATATTTTTAAAATAATTTGTTAAAAAATTTAACAATTTACTATTTAAAATCTGACCCGTCCCCTTTCTCTTGCAAACTACTGAGCCTAAAATTCAGACAAAGATTATATCACTGAGAGTTTGTTGGTAAAATAAAGCAAAATTCTAATCTTAATTTTGTTGACCAATTAGAAAATTAAATAAATATTTTTATACAAATCAAATGAATCATTTAGCAGGTAACATAAAAAGGCACTGTGTGAGAAATAAAAGTGTACATTTTTTATAAATTTAAAACGCGTAGTTTAAAAGATATTAAGGTAAATATGTATAAGAAAATCCACTCATTCCCTACATGCCTGAAACTTGAATATTAGAAAAATAAATACTTTGACTCACCCACATAGTATCAAATTTCAACGGTGGTACGGAATCCTTAGTATATGAGTCCATCTCGCACTTGACCAAATTATTTAATATTTAAGGCTAGTTTTCTTGAAGACGCGAGCTGTAAAGACCGACATCTAGGATTTTCTGGGAAACTAGCACATAGAGATTCCGAATCTAGAGCCGTTCCAAGTAACTGCTGTTACCCGTAATTTCTAGGTTAAAATGTGACGATAAAATTTTCAGGTTATCTTCACCTGTCAGAGATATTGAATACTCTCTTCGAGGTGTCATTCTTTTGTACGCAAGATAATATACTAGCAGACCCGGCTACGCGTTGCTGTGGCTGAGTGAATTAAGACAGATTTGAAAGACAAATTTAACACAAAACGCACAAAATTTAACGCAAAATAAGACATCTATAGTGTGTAGTCTAAGAAAATATATCACATTCAAGTGTGGCGCCATCTATGAGGTGCAAAGGGCAAAGTTCTCTGTAAAGAAATTCGCTGAAGGCGCCATCTGTTCCTGGCTTATGGAACGTACGATTAATAACAACAACCAACGTTGATGATCAGTTTATTATTAATTATTAAGACCATTAATTTAAAAAATAACTATCCTATTATCTAAGTTGGACCAAATTACATATATATGCCAACTTTCATGCATACACTATATATATATATATATATATATATATATATATATATATATATATATGTTTGAAAACAAGTTGGCACGGACGGAACTATGTGTAGCTCTCTTGATGGTCCGGGTGTTCGTCCGTTGAAAATTTTGTCCCTGTAAAGGAACGGTCGCCTGACGTTTCGCCAAAATCTCACTTGGCATATCCATAAGGCTTTTCCTCTTCTTCCAACACGAAGGGTGGCTGCAGGTTCGGAGCTTTCCGGACTACTTCGTATCCGAGATCGTCGGCTAGGTGTGGAACTTCCACTTCAGACGCCACGGAGAGCAGACCAAGCGGAGAACGACCTAGCCGACGATCTCGGATACGAAGTAGTCCGGAAAGGTCCGAACCTGCAGCCACCCTTCGTGTTGGAAGAAGAGGAAAAGCCTTATGAAAATGCCAAGTGAGATTTTGGCGAAACGTCAGGCGACCGTTCCTTTACAGGGACAAAATTTTCAACGGACGAACACCCGGACCATCAAGAGAGCTACATATATATATATATATATATATATATATATATATACCGACATCTAGGATTTTTGGGGAAACTAGCACATAGCCAGCGAGTATTCAATATCTCTGACAGGTGAAGTTCACCTGAAAATTTTATCGTGACATTCTAACCTAGCAATTACTGGTAACAGCAATTACATGGAACGGCTCCAGATTCGGAACCTCTATGTACTAGTTTCCCCGAAAATCTTTACATTTCGCGTCTTCAAATTTAACGATATGTATCAAATACATAAAGGAGTGTTCGAGAGGACATTCAATTGTGGGGAGCGCAACTGATGAAGATTCCCTAACGAGAAACAATATATATTATATATGTTGTCTTGCGTACAAAAGAATGATACATCGAAGAGAGTATTCCAGTGTTCTTGTATTTAAACATTAGTTCTTAAAGTCACCTTATAGACTTTATTCTCGCCCAATATAATTTGTTGAGAATATATAAATACGGAGAGCTGGGAAAAGGATTCATTCAGTATTCGACTGCCGTAAACATCAGGTGTTCAAGATATATTGTAAATAATGGAAATAAATTATAGTAAGTTCGACGGGGTTTTAAATAAATGCAAGAACTCGAAGTGTAAATGAAAACATTACAGTGAATTAATACAATTACTACGCGATGGCCTAATAAATGAAAATAACAATCCCGATACTTATTTCTTCGAAGTTCCTACTAAGGAGACATGAGTACGATATTAAAACAAATGGAAAATTTAAAGTCTTTGAAAGACAAACTACAAACATTACAAGAAAAGAAGACAAATTACTAGAAAACTCTAAAACCTTGAAAGCATCCTTATAAGCCCAGTTACTGGAAAATTCTAAATCCTTAGAAGACAAATTACTGGAAAACTCTAAATCCTTAGAAGAAAATTTGAGAAACATGGTACAAAAAAATGTGAAGTGCTGGAAGAGAATAGTCGAAAATAAAGCTCGGGTGGAAGACCTGAAGCAGACAACATGACAGTCAAAAATGAAACGCGGATAGGAGAGCTAAAACAGATAATGGAAGGTGAGATTAGTAAATTAAAAGACCAGGTAGTATGTCCGGAAGGAAACAAGACACAAAATGAAACCTCCACAATTTGGAAAATCGTCGAGGCTACAGCCTTAAGAATTGAATACTTCGGAGCAAGAAGACTACAAATAACTGGTTAAACATTTAAAACGAAGATACAAGCAGACTTATTTGGAGCACATTTACCACTCCTAACTGAAAAATAGCTATTAGAAATGAAATGAATCCCTACGAGAGTTTGAAGATGATATTGCCAGTCTGTTTTGCTTTGCGAATCCAGCCACCAGAAAGTGTGATAGAAGGGTTAGCAGTGCAAGCGTTTTTAGAAGGACTTTGAGACCAAGAAGCCAGACAAGCATTGATACTGGCTAGACCGACTCAATTAATGGATCCACTGACTCGAGCTCAGCTATTCGAGGCTGCGAAAATACCTGAGTTCAGGGCAAAGAAAGAGAATCAGAAGATGGCGGAACTGATAAAGTCTCTGTAAGAAACATAGTGAAGGAAGTCCTTACCAAAAAAGACAACTGGCATGTTGAAAGGGTGGTAAGGTAGGAATACAGAATCGTTGCAAGGACAATCCTGAGACCTATTTGAGGTGCCTGAGGCTCGAGATCTCTGGGAGCAAGGTGCAGTGGTGGGGAAGGTTCTTCATCTCGAACATAAACAACCAGTGGGTACCAGAGACATCTTATTTATTTGATAACGAAAACATTCTCGCAGGTGAAGCCAACATATAGCGATCTTTGGAAGACTCTTGTAGAGTTGAGAACTATGACGATGGAGAAGAACCTGATAAAATTGGCTGTCCCAAAGATAGCCTGAGGGTTGGATGGACTGAATTGGAGGGTGGTGAGAAGTATGATGGAAACTACTTTTCGATTCAGTGGCATCCTTGTATGCTGTCTCAATATTCGCAGCCCAGTTTCGAAGACCGTGGACTGTTACCTCCACCAAACGTTCCGTTGTCGAAATGGAGACTCCTACAAATATCGCCACACCAAGATGGATTCTGGGACATTCCGGGACGAGAATGTGACAAAAATTCATCCGATATATTTTGATGTTCGCCTGTGGTTCAACGACGGCGGCTGGCTTTGTTTAAGTTCTAGAAGAATTCTAAAGTCCATGAAGGAAATCTCTCGGCGGCTCTTTGAGCTTCTGGTGAGTTCTCAGAAGAAATATATAAATACGGAGCGCTGGCGGAAGGATTCATTCAGTATTCGATTGCCGTATAGTAAAGATCAGGTGTTACCGATCAATTGTAATAGTTCTGTGAATATAAATTAAAGTAGTGGAAGTAAATTATAGTGAGTTGGACTGTGTTTTTAAATAAATTCAAGAACTGAACTTAACCCAAAGTGTAAATAAAAACATTACAATATAAATACATTTTTAAAAAATCAAAAACCGACTTCAAAAGAAAATTTACTAAAAAGCATGAAATAATATTTTGCTACAATTAAATACTTTTTATGAAGTCGGTGCCAAGCGAAAGTGAAAATATTTTGTGAGGTATATTGATGAGTTATACTTCGCAACTTCGCTGTTCAAATTAGCACCGACTTCATAAAAAGTATTTAATTGTAGCAAAATATTATTTCATGCTTTTTAGTTAATTTTCTTTTGAAGTCGGTTTTTGTTTTTTTAAAAATGTATTTATTTTACAATTTTCAGTGATGCAATGTCTGTAATTGTTAATGATTTATCCTACAGCTGTAACATTCTATTAACATTTTTTTAACCATCCTTCATAACAATATTTGTACTTCGCCCTGTATGTCAGCTATCATAAATTTCCAACTGCTATGAGCTACCTTATATAATTATGTTTTCTTGCTTTTTACTAACCATCCTGTATGATATAATTACATTCGACGTTATATTTTAACCATCTTGCATAGGAAATCTTATGGATCACCAACATTTTAATAACTACCCTATATAATTTTATTTTTACACCACATATGTATATTTATATGCGTGAAATTAATATGCAAATTCATAAGATTTTACTCATCCAAAAATCGCCCGCCTCGGCAATTTTAACACTTTGAAAAGTTGAATTCTCCAGGTGTAAAAATATAATGCTAGGAAAATATGAGGTAGGTATTAAATAGTTACTTGTTCGGAACATACAAATACATTTTGTATTGGAAAAATGATTACAAGAGCGGTTTCACTCTCAAATCATCCTGTATTGAAAGAATTTTTACAAGACGAATCTCACTCTTACGTAGGTTACTAAATCACCCTGTATTGAACACCTTTAAATTAAAAATCAGCTATCTTGAATGTCGCAAACTGCCAATAACTTTTTTAATTATTTAATTTCTCTGGAAAACAATTCGAAATCGTTAGAGCTTTTTTCCACAACTCAATTATATATATATATATATATATATATATATATATATATATATATAACCTTGTTCGACATATAGTATTAGATTATTTCTATTTGATAACAATTTTATATCTTAACAGAAATCAAGATACTTTAATTTGTAATTAAAAGTCCTCTTTGAAGGCAAACTTTGTCCACAGTTAATAAAAATTTACATGGAGTGATTACTGTTTATGTTTTAGACCATGTAAAAAATCTGTTTGTGAAGAATAACTTTTTTCTCTAAAAATTATGAATAAAAAGAAATCGTTTAATTTATGAATATACACTGTATATTCATATTAACTGACACTTATTTTGATTTTGATTAATTCATCTTATTTACAATTTATCCCAAGTTCCGAATAGTTAATACCAGTAACTCCATCTAATCTTATAATACCCGCGACTCCACCAAGACATAGAATATAAGAAAATAGGTAAAAAGTTTTTCCCCATTCTATAAGAAACGATAGAAGCTATGTTATTTGAAAAAAAGTTCTGACCACTTTGAGATATCACGGAACTAATCTAATCCCTTTTCAATTTGCCCCACGTTCCGAATAACATTTTTCAAATTTTATATAATAATACCGGCTCCTCCACCATGGCATAGAGTATATGAGAATAGGTAAAAATAGTTTTTCCCCATTTTCTAAGAAACGGTAAAAGCTATTTTAATGAAAAAAATATGGGACCACTTCGCTATCCCGCCAAACAGGATCCAGTAAAATGGTTGAAATCCCTCAAGCCGTTTCCTAGTAATCGGTGAACAAACATAAAAAAAGCAACATAGATAAAGACGAATTGAGAACCTCCTTCTTTTTGAAGTCGGTTAATAAAAATAACCGGTGACAGACTCTACAGATACAAGGTGAAAATTTCTAACCAAACAGATAAAACACTACCATCGTCGGGAGCTTCAAATCATTCTTTTTTAGTTCTAGAATGGAAAGTCCTACCATATTTATGATTTGATTAATAAAACGGAAGAATAAACGTATATCTTTAACAACAAAATGAAAAAAATGATTTGATCAAATGGATACGATTCATTCCAGTTCAAACAACCTAAATTTATGTTGTATGTACTATATTAACATCTCGTCTATTTCGTCATGTATGCATTGGGTGTGTGAAATAAGAAGAGTTTTAAAATTGTCAGTACCTATATATTATAAATCACTGATACTTCATAAAAAAAATAATCAAGTTCTTCTATGTACATATGCAATATATACATTTATTTTATAATGTTGATTGCTGATAATGCTTTTTACATATTTCACAATATCTAATTTCGAAATTTGTTATGAGCTCTCTTCGGGTGGTTCTGTCTCCAGTTCAACATACTGAGGAAATTTTCTTAGTCCCAGGAACATAATAATCCTGAAAAATGATACTGTTAATATGTTAAATAATTACCATTAAAAGCAGTATAAAATTATTCACTTAAGTTATAATAAGAATAATACTCCTAAATGTTATTATTCATATCACAGTGGATACTTGTGACAGTTTGAATTATGATATTATAAAACAATTGTCAAAGTTTAAAACACACTATTTGGAGTATTCCGATATAATTAAACGATAGGAACAAGCGTTCATATATATATATATATATATATATATATATATATATATATATATATAGGTGGTTTCCGGGAATTCATCCGCGTATTTGATAACTGATCCCTGCCGGGATCGATGGTAAAATGACGAGGTTTCGGCCGAGTCACATCTGCCCTGATCAGGTCGGTTCGCATAATTCTCGTAGCCTTCTGCTTTCGCTTCTAGTTACTCGAATACTAAGATTTTCTGAAGCGAGCGCGCCGTTATATAGTCGCGGCTCGGCGCCTATCGGTTGACACCGTGAACGGCTGCGTGTGATTGGCCCTTGGCGCTCAGTGGGCATGGCTCCATCCTGCTGATTTGTTATTTCCGGTTGAGTTGTTATTGGACGGGTACGGGCCGGTACGGTGTTTAATAGGATTTTCCAACAATTCGATAAGTTCTGAATTCCATTGCGTGCGTTTAGACTGACGCTATTTCAATTGCCTCTCTTACGAGTCTTGATTTCGGGTGTTCTATATTTGCCAGTACTCTGGTGTTCTATTCTAGTCTATTCGGTGTGACATCGTGGTGGCGTGTTCCGCAATGGATGTTGTTTTTTCCTGCTTTCTTACAGCGTTCTGGTGTTCATCACGTCTAGCTTGAATTCTTCTATTAGTTTGCCCCACATAGGTTTTATGACAGTCTGCACATGGAATCTCGTACCCTCCCTGTTGTTCTAAAGGGATCCTCGTCTTCGGAGTTCTCAACACCGTGCTTATCTTTCTGTCTGTATTGAAAATAGAATCGATATTGTGTCTGCGTAGAGTTCTTGCAATACTGTCCGTGGTCCCCTTGACATACGGTAAATAAGCCTTGGTTATTGGTGTCTCATGCTCCTCGTCTGTTTGTCCCGGTTTTGACTTTAGGGCTCTTTGAATATTTCGGTCTGTAAATCCGTTTTGTCTCAGAGCTGTTTTCAAACTGTCCATTTCCTGTTTGATGTTATCCTGGTCAGCTAGCCTTTGTGATCTGGTTACTAAAGTCTTGACGACGGCTTGTAGTTGGGCTGGGTGGATGAGAATTAGCATGAAGGTATCTGTTGGTGTGAGTTGCTTTCCTATATACCGTATGGCCAAGGGTTCCATCTTGCTTCCTATTTATGAGAACATCAAGGAATGGCAGTTGATTGTTGGCTTCAACCTCCATGGTAAATTTTATTTTGTGATGGATGCCATTAAGGTGATCTAAAAAAGTATTGAGGTGTTCCCTCCCATGAGGCCAAATCACAAATTTATCATCCACATATCGCAACCACAAACTGGGTTTAAGAGTTGTTGTTCTTAGTGCCAACTCCTCAAAGTTCTCCATAAAAATGTTCGCTATAACTGGTGAGAGTGGCGATCCCATTGGAGCTCCTTCCACTTGTTTGTATCGTTGGTTCTCGTAAACAAAATAGGTGTTCATCAGACAGTGCCTTGTTAACTCTACCAGGTGTTGAGGTGGTTTGTATTTTTCTATTATGATATCCAAGGCTTCGTCGATAGGGATGTTGGTGAAAAGGGACACTACGTCAAAACTTACAAGAAGACACTCTGGTTGTAAGACCGTTTTTCTAAGAATTTCGATGAAATGTGTCGAATTTTTTACATATGAGTCTGCCCCCTCTGCAAACGGTTGAAGTTGTTGGGCTAAGTATTTGGCTAGGTGTTGTGTTGGGGATCCACCTGAGCTTACTATTGGCCTCAAAGGTGCACCTTCTTTATGTACTTTTGGCAACCCATAGAATTTTGGACATCTCGATGACTTTTCACGCGGAATGAGTTGCAGTTGGAGATTTTTGTCGATACTACTTGCTTGGATTTTGGCCTTGGTTGTTTTCTCCAAATAAGTTGTTGGGTCAGTAGTAATTTGTTAATATGCTGGATCTTGTAGCAATATTTGAATTTTGTTTGAATAATCCGCTGTATCTAAAATTACAGTCGCATTTCCTTTATCAGCAGGTAGAATGACAATGTCCTTGTTGAAGCGCAGTTGTTTCAAGGCCTCATTTTCTTCTACAGATAGGTTCCTTTTGGGTGGTTTAGACTTTCTTAGAACATGTGACACATCTTGTCTAATTATTTCAGCGGTGTTCGCATTTAATTTTGAAACTGCTGTTTCCACGCCACATATTATGCTCTCTGCTGGTATGTGAGAGGGAGCAATAGCGTAATTGAATCCCTTAGCCAACACGCCAATCGAGGAAGTGTTCAATTGGACCGAAGATAAGTTATAAACGGTTTTATTCGTTTCCAATTGCCGTGAGGTTAGACTGTGACCGTTATTTTCCGACACAAATTCGTTTTTGGGCTTCTGTTGGAGCTTCAATTTGTTAAATTTTGCCTGTTGTTACATTGTTGTTAACTCTGCATTCGTTTCGGCCCTAAATTCGCTAATCTCATCGAATTTATCCTATATTATCGGGTGGAGTGTATTGCTTACCTGTAGGTGGATATCTAGGAGTTTAGTATTAAGAACATCCAAATCTCTTCTGACATCACGTATGGCTTCCCTAAGTAGGGCACAACTAGCTTTCCATAAGATATTCTGTGTTTTTCTGTTGTTTTTCCAGAACTTTACCGTCATGTTTTTCGGAATAACTCCTTCATCGCGGCATCGTTGTAAAAAATGTAGATCGCACAAAAGTTTGCTTCTTTTCGCGCGTAATTTCTCAAATGTTTTACACAAATGAAAAGTATTCTCCCCGTAGAGATTCACTATATTTGTTTTTAAGTTTTCGCGGGCACTAAATGTTTTAGGTGGTTTCCGGGAATTCATCCGCGTAGTTGATAACTGATCCCTGCTGGGATCGATGGTAAAATGACGACGTTTCGGCAGAGTCACATCTGCCCTCTTCAGGTCGGTTCGCATAATTCTCGTAGCCTTCTGCTTTCGCTTCTAGTTACTCGAATACTAAGATTTTCTGAAGCGAGCGCGCGTTATATAGTCGCGGCTCGGCGCATATCGGTTGACACCGTGAACGGCTGCGTGTGATTGGCCCTTGGCGCTCAGTGGGCACGGCTCCATCCTGCTGATTTGTTATTGGACGGGTACAGGCCGGTACGGTGTTTAATAGGATTTTCCAACAATTGATAAGTTCTGAATTTCATTGCGTGCGTTTAGACTGTGAGGTCTCTTCGCTATTTCAATTGCCTCTCTTACGAGTCTTGATTTCGGGTGTTCTATATTTGCCAGTACTCTGGTGTTCTATTCTAGTCTATTCGGTGTGACATCGTGGTGGCGTGTTCCGCAATGGATGTTGTTGTTTCCTGCTTTCTTACAGCGTTCTTTTGTTCATCACGTCTAGCTTGAATTCTTCTATTAGTTTGCCCCACATAGGTTTTATGACAGTCTGCACATGGAATCTCGTACACTCCCTGTTGTTCTAAAGGGATCCTCGTCTTCGGAGTTCTCAACACCGTGCTTATCTTTCTGTCTGTATTGAAAATAGTATCGATATTGTGTCTCCGTAGAATTCTTGCAATACTGTCCGTGGTCCCCTTGACATACGGTAAATAAGCCTTGGTTATTGGTGTCTCATGCTCCTCGTCTGTTTGTCTCGGTTTTGACTTTAGGGCTCTTTGAATATTTCGGTCTGTAAATCCGTTTTGTCTCAGAGCTGTTTTCAAACTGTCCATTTCCTGTTTGATGTTATCCTGGTCAGCTAGCCTTTGTGATCTGGTTACTAAAGTCTTGACGACGGCTTGTAGTTGGGCTGGGTGGTGATGAGAATTAGCATGAAGGTATCTGTTGGTGTGAGTTGCTTTCCTATATACCGTATGGCCAAGGGTTCCATCTTGCTTCCTATTTATGAGAACATCAAGGAATGGCAGTTGATTGTTGGCTTCATTCACCCAAAAGGAACCTATCTATAGAAGAAAATGAGGCCTTGAAACAACTGCGCCTCAACAAGGACATTGTCATTCTACCTGCTGATAAAGGAAATGCGACTGTAATTTTAGATACAGCGGATTATTCAAACAAAATTCAAATATTGCTACAAGATCCATCATATAAACAAATTACTACTGACCCAACAACTTATCTAGAGAAAACAACCAAGGCCAAAATCCAAGCAAGTAGTATCGACAAAAATCTCCAACTGTAACTCATTCCGCGTGAAAAGTCATTCAGATGTCCGAAATTCTATGGGTTGCCAAAAGTACATAAAGAAGGTGCACCTTTGAGGCCAATAGTAAGCTCAGTTGGATCCCCAACACAACACCTAGCCAAATACTTAGCCCAACAACTTCAACCGTTTGCAGAGGGGGCAGACTCATATGTAAAAAATTCGACACATTTCATCGAAATTCTTAGAAAAACGGTCTTACAACCAGAGTGTCTTCTTGTAAGTTTTGACGTAGTGTCCCTTTAACCAACATCCCTATCGACGAAGCCTTGGATATCATAATAAAAAAATACAAACCACCTCAACACCTGGAAGACTTAACAAGGCACTGCCTGATGAACACCTATTTTGTTTACGAGAACCAACGATACAAACAAGTGGAAGGAGCTCCAATGGGATCGCCACTCTCACTAGTTATAGCGAACCTTTTTATGGAGAACTTTGAGGAGTTGGCACTAAGAACAACAACTCTTAAACCCAGTTTGTGGTTGCGAGATGTGGATGATACATTTGTGATTTGGCCTCATGGGAGGGAACACCTCAATACTTTTTTAGATTACCTTAATGGCATCTATCACAAAATAAAATTTACCATGGAGGTTGAAGCCAACAAACAACTGCCATTCCTTGATGTTCTCATAAATAGGAAGCAAGATCGAACCCTTGGCCATACGGTATATAGGAAAGCAACTCACACCAACAGATACCTTCATGCTAATTCTCATCACCACCCAGCCCAACTACAAGCCATCGTCAAGACTTTAGTAACCAGATCACAAAGGCTAGCTGACCAGGATAACATCAAACAGGAAATGGACAGTTTGAAAACAGCTCTGAGACAAAACGGATTTACAGACCGAAATATTCAAAGAGCCCTAAAGTCAAAACCGAGACAAACAGACGAGGAGCATGAGACACCAATAACCAAGGCTTATTTACCGTATGTCAAGGGGACCACGGACAGTATTGCAAGAATTCTACGGAGACACAATATCGATACCATTTTCAATACAGACAGAAAGATAAGCACGGTGTTGAGAACTCCGAAGACGAGGATCCCTTTAGAACAACAGGGAGGGTACGAGATTCCATGTGCAGACTGTCATAAAACCTATGTGGGGCAAACTAATAGAAGAATTCAAGATAGACGTGATGAACACCAGAACGCTGTAAGAAAGCAGGAAAAAACAACATCCATTGCGGAAAACGCCACCACGATGTCACACCGAATAGACTTTGAAAACACCAGAGTACTGGCAAATATAGAACACCCGAAATCAAGACTCGTAAGAGAGGCAATTGAAATAGCGAAGAAACCTCACAGTCTAAACGCACGCAATGAAATTCAGAACTTATCGAATTGTTGGAAAATCCTATTAAACACCGTACCGGCCCGTACCCGTCCAATAACAACTCAACCGGAAATAACAAATCAGCAGGATGGAGCCGTGCCCACTGAGCGCCAAGGGCCAATCACACGCAGCCGTTCACGGTGTCAACCGATAGGCGCCGAGCCGCGACTATATAAAGGCGCGCTCGCTTCAGAAAATCTTAGTATTCGAGTAACTAGAAGCGAAAGCAGAAGGCTACGAGAATTATGCGAACCGACCTGAGGAGGGCAGATGTGACTCTGCCGAGACCTCGTCATTTTACCATCGATCCCGGCAGGGATCAGTTATCAACTACGCGGATGAATTCCCGGAAACCACCTAAAACATTTAGTGCCCGCGAAAACTTAAAAACAAATATATATATATATATATATTGATTGAACAAAATAATTTTGTGCTTGATTTATATATATACCACTATTGCTTTGTTAATGAAATCAAGCACAAAATTATTTTGTTCAATCCTACCGCACAAACATAAAAGTATAATAAGTCTCCTCTACAGACTGAGAATTTTAATAGGTAATTAGTGTAACGGGTGAATTGTCGTTCTCCCCGTTACATAGATATTTACTAATATTTGTCGCATTAATAAATTACCTTTTATATTTTTCACATCACTTTTCTAATTATATCGTTTTCTGAACTGAGTTCTACCGCAATAAACCAGTGTCTTTACCTTAATAAATAAACACGTAAGTAAATACTCCTATTTTAGTCGCTTATGCAATCGCTGTTTCGCTTTTAATTGCTAAATCACAGTTAATTCGTCCAACTCTGTCATTTGATTTGGCGCGATGATGTCTTGACAGAACGAACATCACGTGCTATTTTGATGTAACCTCCCTCCAAACTGGAAATATTAAATTAATATAATTTTGTTGTGAAGAAGGAAACTGTCATTATTAAAATTTTATCTACGATTTAATTAGTAAAATTTTGCTTTTTTTCTTTTAGCGAAATTATCTTGTATTAGTTCCTGTATTGACCAACTATTGATTAATATTCCTGCTTTCGCGCTCAATAAAATTTGAAATTTAACATGGCATTTCCTTTCCCCACTTTTATCATTGGACAAGTGGGATAAACGCTTGTCGAAGCAGATTTTGCTCTCTCGTATGATCTGTGCTCTTCTGTTCCGACCGGCATAAAGACGGTATGTAGGCGAATTTCTCTCTGAGTTTAATTTTTTTCCTTATTATCGTATCTTTGATTGTAATTAAGCAGATTCAGCTTATCGTTACAGTTTGATCTATCTAATGAATTTTTTATATAGTTTTTTTTATCGGCTATAGTTCATATTTTATCGTATCTATTAATAATTTTGGAGGGACATCTTGGGTGAATCTGGTTTCATATTCATCTTAATATCGATATACCGCGTTTTATTGCAACGATAAATCGTTGGGGCTTAACTGCGTCGTTCATTACTTTTTTTGTAATTTTTTTTGCTTTGTATCTGCAGGGTTTTGGCCTGGGTAAGCCATCGTCCGTGCTAGAAATATCACACTTATTGTGATAAACAGAATTAAAAAAAGGGGAACAATTACTGCTGGCCTCTTTTGCATTTTTAGGTATTGGTGAATCTGGAGAGTTTGATTGACAATATCTACCAAGGACCAGGAAAGGACAAATTGATCCACTAGACGAAATCTCCTGTGAGGCTAAATTTAGTAGCTTACGAAGCTTCCCAACTGGGTTGGACTGCAACTAAGGATGATCATGTGAGTGGCTTAAAAATTTCTATTATTTTTATTTTTTTGCATTTCGTTCAGTATTTCATATATATTTCTATTTTATTGAATTTGATTTATATATATATATATATATATATATATATATACTAGTAAATATATTAACAATTTTAAAGTCACTGGCTGGTCTTTCAGTACTCATTGGCCCAGATTTGGTTGCTTGTCTGCTTTGTTACAGATAAATCACATTTAAATTTTTAATTTCCTTTCTCTAAGTTTGCAGTAGAGAGCCAAGCAGGTTCTGGGCTAAAGTATTTAGCTACGCCTAGTTTCCTTTAGTTTATTTGTTTAACTTGGGGGAAATGTTTATGACCAGATTTCACATCTGATTTTTTTTATTTATGAATATAGATGCAATAACCATTTTTATCGTTTATTACCTGATCATTTTTAAAGTATCGTACATTGATATTAATTTAGAGTACTGAGTTTTCCCATTATCTCGGCGGAAATTCGCTTTCATTTAGTTGTCGAACGGTTTGTCGGATTAGAAGGCACATGATTAGATCTTGAATATAATTTTTTTATATCGTTATCTTTAAACACATTATTAGCTCTCAAACATAATTGTTTATATATCTGATTTACCGTTAAATTTTATCTGTAATTAATAATTGATTCGTTACTTAAATCTAAATTAGTTTGAAACTATAACTATCAGTTGCAATTTACCTTAAGTCTTATCGTTATCTATTTGTACTTATAATTTGAAGCGTTTCAAATTTACTTTTATTAGTTAAAGTTTTTTTTTCACTCATTTTGGTAGTATTTAAATAGTTAATTTAGGGTGAAGAAGTTAGGGTAACTAAGGTAGGGTGCCTCACCTCATACACGTGCCGAACCGATCCTATAGAGCATATACTAGTCAGGGGGAAAATCCAGTATCTATACTCTAAGGGCTATTTCTAATTGGCCAATATTTTTTTACATGCATGTCATCAACTGGGGCTAAGAGTGCCCAGATACGTAACAACTAGCCTCAAATCAAGGAAGCAAAACTCTGACAGTACGCCTTGATTCGACTTGTCCTCTGGTAGGACAGTGGCAACTTTTGGCCGCCCTGAGTTATTGGAACCCCAGCTGCTTGTTGGCATATAGCTCCAGGATAAGGACCCTGGACAGCAGACCAACCAACGGAAAGGCATTCCTACCGAGGGTTTTGTAAGGCAAGAATTTATAGATTGTTTTGTTTGTAACTTCACTCTAACAGTTTTTTATATACCTCGATTGTTTTAAATTTTGTTCTCTATTACCAACTTATTTATATAGGAAACTTGGTTAATTTGTAATTAAATAAAATAAATTGTAAATTTTTGTTATCTTGTCGTTTTTCTTGTGGACTGTGTGTATCCATTGGCCTGGCGCCCTTGCATAGTCCTTCTGCCAATTGAACAACGAATTCACGCCACCGGATACTAACTGAGCAGCCTATCGGCACAATATCGCCAAGACAGGTGAGAGAGAGGCGTATTGTCTAACCAACAAAATATCTCTCTCGACGGGTTTTGCGTTACAAAATTGGCGCTACTAATGTGGGGCTCTCGATTGCTACAAAATTGGCTCCTAACAACGCAGGGATCAAAAATTGGCACATTGACTGAAGGATTTATCTTATAAATTTGGCCTGTGGAGGTGCACAGCGAAACAAGAAAAAATTGATTGCAACTGGAGTTCCAGTTTTGAGTATCGAATATCTAGTAATCTATCAGATTCAATTACCGTGGAAATTTAAATCATCTGTTAATGAACAGTATCGTTTAATAACCTCAATATTTTAATCATATTGTTTTATCGAATTAATTAACTTGGACCATTTATCTAACATAATTGAGAGATTTAATAATTGTTTATTTGTGGTACCTTATATATGTATATATAAGCATATATATATGATATATCTTATTTACCTTTTATCTTATCTTGATCTAATTTACCGTTATCTTATTTAACGTGTGAAAGAATTATTTCAGTTATCGTTGCACCGTCTATATCTTTTACTATCGCTGTTGAGTGAATTGGAATTATCTTACCGTATCTTAATTTTATCGTTTCCATTTCATTCAATATTTACTTACCGTGGAGGTAAGCATACCTCTGAAATACTTCCCTATCTCGTAACTCTGTTATCTTACTGGTTTCTCTTCTATATTTATCTTTTATCTCATGTCCATTTTTCTTGCGATGGAACCCAACCATTTGAGAGTTAAGGAATTGGATTATGAACTGCAGATCCGGAGGATAAGGCCCATTGGGGATGTCGATTCCAAACGTAAGTTACTTAGAGGAGCCTTAAGTCAAGAAACTGCAAACCGAAGTTTTGTGCAGAGTAGTGTTGGTAGTCCTCTTTCCCCTGATATAGATACCGCCGAAATTAGGGAAACTATCAATGACTTGAATATCCAAATTGCGAACTTTACTGGTTTTATCTCCTGTCCATTGTATAAAAGAATTTCGTCCCGTTTAACTCATCTCTCAGGTAGAATCCATAGGCTGTCAGAAAATTCAGAAGAAGAAGAAAGCACAAAGGCCGACTTGCAAACTGAACTTTTAATGTTAGAGGGGGATTTAGCCTTCAAATTAGTACCTTCCGCTTCTACTCCCCAAAAGACCTCTTCTGGCCACGAATTTACTCCCAGTCCTTCTGTCTCTCGATCTATCGCACCTTATAAGTGGAATCTCCATTTTTCCGAGCACAATCCAAGGGAATCCGTTCATTCTTTCCTTGAAAAGGTTGAGACTCTCCGTATTGCTCGAGGTGTCACCAAAGATGAGCTATTTACTTCCGCTTGTGACTTATTTAAAGGGACAGCCTGGTATAACAGCATTAAGGATAAAGTCAGCACTTGGGACCAGCTAGTTCAGAAACTCAAAAGAGATGTCTTACCTTACCTTTATGAAGAAGACCTACATAGGGAAATTGACTCTCGCACTCAAGGAATTAAAGAAAAGGTCACCCTATATATAGCTTGTATGGTTGGTTTGTTCAATCGTCTTACCGGCAAATTAGATGAGAAAACTATCGTTAACAAAATTCGTCGAAATTTATCTCCTCATTTTCTTTCCCATCTCGCTTTACTTCAAATTGATACCGTTGACCAGCTGTCTGACATCTGTAGACAACTAGAAGAGTCTATGTCGTGGAGCAAACGCTATAAACCACCTCCAAGCACTTCTAGTAATTTATTGCAACCTGGCTTAAGTTTTTCTGTCTCATTACCGGGTGTACCCAAGAATAACTCTTATCGTAATCAAAGTTTTTCCTCCTTTTTATCGTCATCTCGCAATATAAGTACCGTTACCGTATCTGACTTCCGTTGTTGGAACTGCCATACCGTGGGACATACTTATTCCGATTGCCGCCGCCCTAAGAAGCTATTTTGCTTTGGATGTGGTGCTAAAGAAGTCACGAAGAGAAATTGTCAGCGTTGCCTCTCTAAGATTCCAAAAAACGTAGTACCGACTGGAGATGGTCAGCTGGATGCCGCCGCCAGTACTTCCAACCAAAGTCCAAGAATCAGTTCCGTTCCTCCTATCGATGCCCAAGGAAAAGGCAAGGGCAAAGGAAAGAACTTCACGTAAAACCCCCTATTTCTTCCACCCGCAAGGAGTGGAATCTTTGGCTTGAAAAAGTCAGAGAATTTTGTCGTCCTTCCTGTAATTTAAGCCCTCTTTTCGTTAATAAACCTCATGACAACAGGCCTTATCTATCTGTTAACGTTTTGGACCGTGAAATTACCGCTTTGGTGGATAGTGGTAGTACCTCTTCCGTTTTAGGTTCCTCAGGGTTCTCTATCTTAAAATATTTCAAGTTACCGATTCATATCATGATACCGTGTTAATAACTACCGCTGATGGGACCTACTGGGATATGTTGTCTTACCTATTTCTGTAAATAATGTCGTTAAATCCCTTAAGGTCTATGTCATTCCGTCTGTTAAGCACACTCTTATTCTGGGAATGGATTTTCTTCAACTGTTTCAGATGAAAGCTAACTACTCGTCAGTATCTTATAAGATTTCGCAAATTTCTGCCCTTAATACCGTTCCAACAGATTTACACTTAACTAGGAGTCTACAGCCTGATTTTAAAGAACAAGATGTATCTCTAAGGGGGTTTCCTAATGTTGTTGTTGATTCCTTGTCTCAGCCCATTTCGAAAACATCCATTCAGGGATTTTATCGAAATATCGACCTTGCTTTTCAGAAATTTTCGGCTGATTTATTAAGTCCGGACCCTTGTTTCCGATTGAAAAATCAGTATATAGTAGTAATAGTAAATTGGGTTATTAACTGTGTAAAGGACTTAGAACCATATCTTTCCGACTCTGACACTGAGGATGAACATATATCAGATGATTCTTCGGTCTCCGAACATGATTCTGCTCTGGACTAAGATGTATCGTACCTATCTATTCCCTATTCTCTTTATCGACTGATCTTCACTACCGACTTATCTTCTCGTTATCTGACTTTGATTTTGTATTATCGTATCTTTTATCTTTCTTTACCTTGTCGTACCTATATCTTTCCTATCTATTCATGTGGTCTCTTGGGTGGGCCTACGAATACCCCAAGGCGGTGAAACCATGCGCGGACGTAAAAGCCGTCCAACTGGATTCTAATTATTGCCATAACATCCAGATCTTCTGCAGACTAATTCCTATCTTATCTTTTTACCGTTTCAGTGGTCTCTTGGGTGGGCCTACGAATACCCTAAGGCGGTGAAACCATGCGCGGACGTAAAAGCCGTCCAACTCATTCTACTTATTGCCATAACATCTAGGTCTTCTGTAGACTAATTCATATCTTTCCTATCTATCGTTTCGTGGTCTCTTGGGTGGGCCTACGAATACCCCAAGGCGGTGAAACCAAGCGCAGGGGTAAAAGTCCCCTAACTGGCCCTATATGTTTTCTTTTACCATCTAGGTCTCGTAAGACTAAGTAACATTTTTCTAGGTCTCCAGGAGGGTTTGGAGAATACTTCTGGTAGTCCATATTACCAACTAGGGAGTAAAAATCTTCCAAATGGCCACTTGCCTTTATCTATAACATCCATGTCGTTGTCGTTTCATGCTGATTTGCTGTTATCTGGAAATTATCGTCCCTTCAGGATTGCTAAAGCTGATGACATTATTTTTTTTATCTTTGATAGTATCGTTAAATATTATGCATATATCTAATTTTGGTTCCCTTATCTTTAATCCTCATTATTTTTACTAGGTATTATCTTTCTTGGCTTAATGCTTTTACCTTATGTAAATTAGTTGAGTCATTCAGGTCTAGGATTTAGGGCTGATAGTTAATTTATCTTGCCACCTTTTAGTAATACCGTCCCTGAGGATGAAAAGTCTATATTGTCATCACTTTCTAATTTTGATATCGCTACCTTTGTACCGTTAATTATAACTTTTCAAAGAAAATACCGTGTTTAATGCAACTTTTCTTGGGCGTAGGCTCTTACTGATATGAAATGCATTTTAAATTGGAGATTTGGTTTTTTTGCCTTATCTGATGGTCTTTGTGAACAATTATCTTCAATTCCAATATCCCAATTTCTCGTGTATAGTAGTTGAAATATTATCTTTTTCTCTTTGACTTAGGTTAATTAACTTTACCTATTGGCATTCCCTTACCTTGCTTATTTTATGGTAAATATTTCTTATAATCTATCTATGTTTAACTTTCAGAGGAATTATCTTTTTGAAGTATGATGAAGTGAATTATCTTATCGTTTATCTTGTAATCTCGTCTATCCTCTTACCGTTTGACTGCTAGGAAGCAGTGTACCGTATCCTACCTTACCGTGGCCATGGAAGCCAGTTATTGTTTTTTTGAGAGAGACTCCAGGCTCTGGACAGTGTGTTAGGGCTGTTATTTTGGTTGTAGGCTGGAGTTGCTCTATTTTGGAACTTGGACATGTAGTGCAGTGTTGCTGTCCTGGGTTCTGTGTTTATGTAGAGGATGGAGGTTTTGCGCAGTGTGTTAGAGCTGCATTTTCTCACTTTTCCCGCTTCAAAAATATTTACCGTTCTACCTTACCGTTCGTTTATCTTTTTCTATCTTCCTCTGAAATTTAACAGGTTTTCTTGATATCTGATTTAGGTGTACCTGAGCGAAAGCTGTTATCGATTTTCATTACCTTATTCCTTTATTGGATGTGAAGTTCTTATTTAGATTCGCTGTTCCTTGTAGAACAATTTTTGGAACTCACTATCCTTCTGGATATCTGACCTGTGATCGTTTTCTATATCTTAATTTTTTCTCAGATAATTTACCATATTTTTGTGATTTCCATTTTCAGCAATATGACATCTGACAAAGGTATATTTTCTGAATATTTTTTTTTTCTATTTTTGGGTTTACCTTCTATTATCGTTCCTTTTCGAAAGAAAGGGATTTTTCGTAATGTACTGTTCTCTCATTCTCTTATTTACTTTCCATGTCCAAAATATACTTGGGGTGGATTTAAATATTGTACCGTTCCCTATAGAAATAAGGATGAATACCTTTAGCTTTTCTGGTAGAAAATTATATTTTTTATTTTTGATTCCGGCAAATTCTGTCTGTACCCTTGTGCAGTGAAAATTTTCAAATATACCACCGCAGTTGTTCTAAATCCAATGTCGAGTCTCGTTTAGGTGTAATAAAAAGAATTGTGTTGTTCGTGTATCTTTTGAAGGGTTTTCCGCATTGTATATGTAGAGTAAAACCTATTATCTTGTTGCCATACCAATTCCGTTATATCGTTATCGTTATTATGTAATAATTAGGCTTTTATCTGTTTTCTATCTATCTAGGCATCTATTTGCTTTCTCTGTAATAGCAATTATTAGGAAAGTATGCCTTACCTCACTTATCGTCCCTCTTAAATAGGGAGCCCTTATCCAGGTGTACTTTTGATGCCTAAATGTTCGCTAGATGGTGGATTATGCATTTACCTTACCGTTTGTACGTTATGAATTATCTCGTTTGCTTTCCACAATCGTTAAGTAACACAATTATCTGAATAGCAACAATTCATTATTGTATTATAGCATTACCTTTATCAATTTATCTGCATTTGATTTTCATTGTAAGTATTACCGTGTCTTGTTTTTTTGGGTTATCCTAACTTAAGGCTTATATCCATTTTTTTATTCTCGCTAATTGACTTGGGATCATTCCCTTGTATTATTATTATTGCTACAGACTTTGAATTTTATACCGTTAACATATTTTTTCCTTTTATCTACCGTCTACCTTTCCGAATTTTAGTACCGATATCAACTTTCTGTTGATGACTTGAATTTAGTAGTCATTATCTTATTCATTTAGTTGGTCAAACGTTTCATAACTCACATACAGGAACCACCTTTTATCTTATAAACTCAATGTTTCCGAATTGAATATTTTCATATCTTATCTAAGAATAGTTATTCTACTTAGCTTCCCATGTCTCTCGATTCATTTTCAGAACTGTATTATCTTGGTAAAACTTTAGGAAATTGATTTCGGAAATCTAATATCGTTGCTTATTTTGTAGGTTTTCTTATAGCTTACGAAAGGTTTTTTTTTCAGGTTGACCTTCTGAAAAATTCTTTCTTTACTCCGGGTTAGAGGGGTGTGTAACGGGTGAATTGCCGTTCTCCCCGTTACATTGATATTTACTAATATTTGTCGCATTAATAAATTACCTTTTATATTTTTCAAATCACTTTTCTAATTATATCGTTTTCTGAACTGAGTTCTACCGTAATAAACCAGTGTCTTTACCTTAATAAATAAACACGTAAGTAAATACTCCTATTTTAGTCGCTTATGCAATCGATTTTTCGCTTTTAATTGCTAAATCACAGTTAATTCGTTTGGAAGGTATTCTAAGTTCAACTCTGTCCTTTGATTTGGCGCGATGATGTCTTGACAGAACGAACAGCACGTGCTATTTTGATATAACCTCCCTCCAAACTGGAAATATTAAATTAATATAATTTTGTTGGGAAGAAGGAAACTGTCATTATTAAAATTTTATCTACGATTTAATTAGTAAAACTTTGCTTATTTCTTTTAGCGAAATTATCTTGTATTAGTTCCTATATTAACCAACTATTGATTAATATTCCTGCTTTCGCGCTCAATAAAATTTGAAATTTAACATGTCATTTCCTTTCCCCACTTTTATCATTGGACAAGTGGGATAAACGCTTGTCGAAGCAGATTTTGCTCTCTCGTATGATCTGTGCTCTTCTGTTCCGACCGGCATAAAGACGGTATGTAGGCGAATTTCGCTCTGAGTTTAATTTTTTTATTGGGAAAATTCACTCATTATCTTGGGTGAATCTGGTTTCATATTCATCTTAATATCGATATACCGGGTTTTATTGCAACGATAAATCGTTGGGGCTTAACTGCGTCGTTCATTACTTTTTTGTAATTTTTTTTGCTTTGCATCTGCAGCGCTTTGGCCTGGGTAAACCATCGTCAGTGCTAGAAATATCACACTTATTGTGATAAACAGAATAAAAACAAGGGGGGAACAATTACTGCTGGCCTCTTTTGCATTTTTAGGTATTGGTGAATTTGGAGAGTTTGATTGACAATATCTACCAAGGATCAGGAAAGGATAAATTGATCCACTAGACGAAATCTCCTGTGAGGCTAAATTTAGTAGCTGACGAAGCTTCCCAACTGGGTTGGACTGCAACTAAGGATGATCATGTGAGTGGCTTAAAAATTTCTATTATTTTTATTTTTTTTTGCATTTCGTTCAGTATTTCATATATATTTCTATTTTATTGAATTTGATTTATATATATATATATATATATATATATATATATATATATATATAGATATACCAGTAAATATAATTTATTAAATTGTTTTAAGTTACTCGCTGGTCTTTCAGTATTCATTGGCCCAGATTTGGTTGCTTGTCTGCTTTCTTACAGATAAATCACATTTAAATTTTTAATTTTCTTTCTCTCAGTAGAGAGCCAAGCAGGTTCTGGGCTAAAGTATTTAGCTACGCCTAGTTTCCTTTAGTTTATTTGTTTAACTTGGGGGAAATGTTTATGACCAGATTTTACATCTGATTTTTATTATATTTATGAATATAGATGCAATAACCATTTTTATCGTTTATTACCTTATCATTTTTAAAGTATCGATTGATATTAATTTAGAGTACTGAGTTTTCCCATTATCTCGTTCGCTCATAGTTGTCGACGGTTTGTCGGAAGAAGGCACATTTAGATTTATATAATTTTTTTATATCGTTATCTTTAAACACATTATTAGCTCTCAAACATTGGATTTAAAATTTTATCTATAATTAATAATTGATATTGAAATCTAAATTAAAACTATAACATCAGTGTTTACCTTAATCTTTTTATCTATTTTTAATTTGTTATCTTTTATTAGTTAAAGTTTTTTTACTGTAGTATTTAAATAGTTAATTTAGGGTGAAGAAGTTAGGGTAACGTAGGGTTCACCTCATACTGCCGAACCGATCCTATAGTATATACGAACTGTGGGGGAAAATGTATCTATACAAGGGCTTTTCTAATTGGCCAATATTTTTTACATGGCATCAACTGGGGCTAAGAGTGCCCAGATAGTAACCACTAGCCTCAAATCAAGCTGTGACAACGCCTTGAACTTGTCCTCTGGTAGGACGAACTCAGTTATTGGAACGCCACCAGCAGACCCAACCAACGGAAGGCATTCTACCGAGAGTTTTGCAAGGCAAGAATTTATAGATTGTTTTGTTTGTAACTTCACTCTAACAGTTTTTTATATACCTCGATTGTTTTACTATTACCAACTTATTTATATAGGAAACTTGAGCATTGTAAATTTTTGTTATCCTGTCGTTTTTATTGTGTATCTTGGTCTGGCACCCTTGCATAGTCCTTCTGCCAATTGAACACAATACGCCACCGGATCGAGCCCTATCGGCAGACAGGTGAGAGACAGGTGTATTGTCTAACCAACAAAATATCTCTCTCGACGGGTTTTGCGCTACATTAGTAGCGAGTCGTCTTTAAGAAAGTCAATTTAATAATTCCGCTATAGTACCTAATATTACCAATCAGTACAATGGCGTGACAATGGCCGCTTTGAAAAAGTTCATACGTTCCCGATGTTCTCTCATGAGTTATCCATTATTAACTTCATTGACAAAAGATAGAACAAGAAAATATTGGATTCATCCAGTTATCAGAAAAAGAGAGGTTAGGTTAGGTAGCGAAGTTGCTTTAATTTATCTCCTCCCAAACACCTGTTGTAATAGACTGATTTCTAAACAGTTTACACTTACTATTATACTCACATTATGAGTACGATACATATCGTATAAAACCCAGCCGACATGAAGTTGAACAACGCAGGGTCTTTGTCTAAAGTACTGTTGTAGACCGCTGTGTATAGAGGAGAGGCTCCTAAACTCACTATAAATTCAGATATCGTTATGGCTGCAAAAATTTTTCCTGTTTCTTCTGCAGGAGCTAATCTGGCAACCAGAGATTTTAGCATAGGACTTATTACACCACCTAAAGATCTGACGACTCCAGCTAAAAACATAAAACTCCTATGTAAGCTAATATTATAAAACATAACATTCTTCTAATTTTAAGGTGAATGTTTATATACATTTAATTTGTACACTTACAAGCATAAATTGGCCAATCAGTTTTTGCAATTGCTTGTAACAGGACGTTGTTGAGCATGCTTAGTAGGCCCATCAAAACTAAGACTGACTCAATAACGTTGAAGAGTTTATGTAACAAGTAGACTCCTAGAATCGTTCCCAAAATCCAAAATATATTGTGGGCACTACTAAAAAGCGTATACTTTTCCAACGTCCAATCAAATTTACTTCTAAGGAACAAAAATGTCACAGTTGAATCACCGTTTATAATAAAAATATAAATACATAAGATGGCCATAGTAATAAAAATTATTGCTCTATTGGTGTTTTCCCGTGCTTTCATGGTAGTTTTTATCATATCTTTCAGGTTCGAAATGTCGAAAAATCCTTTGAGTCTCCCCTAAAACAAATGTACATATAATAAACAAAAATACATTATACAAGGGGCTATATGGAATAAGGTACATATTTATACCATAAATATATCATTTTCTCCTTGGTTATCAATACGCTTTCCGAAGGCCCAATGAAATATAAAGAAGTATTTATCTCTCCATCTAATTCTAAAGAACTACAGTCTGTTTTCTAAAACATGAGGTGCCCTACTAAAGTTTATCAGCTCCAGCTTATTATAAATGGGCGAGAGGCTCTTTAAATCCGATTCTGATACCTCTAGTTGACTGTCCATAATAATTTTACAATTTTTCAATACAAGTATACTCTATATAAACGTATTTATTCGCACCCAAAATAAATCGCAATACGATTTATTCAAATATTTACAACAACAATGATTCATACCCAAACAGATGATCGCTACGATGATGTCTACTCAACTGGTCTCCTATCCGTCAACCGCCTTTTTACCCTCATAGTCGTTCTCGATGTTTCCATCTGCTTCTGGTAACCTAAGGTGTAGAATTTCTAATTCAGGAGAAGATTCGAAATTGTTTTTACCATTAATCTTATTTTCGGGAAAACCCCCTTTTTGTTGGCATTGTTTATTTGAATGGTTTTTACAGTTTATTTACTCACTTTAGTTTTAATTGACAATGAATAATTACTTGAAGATTTCTTATTTTGGCAGGGTGAAATAAAAGTTATAAGAATAATTTAAATCAAACATAAACATCAAACTTTTCGGAACCGTCAAGTTTTATACACTATCCCCATACCAGGTTCTTAAAAAAACAATAAAATATTTAGATAGAGATAAACTTCTATCTCAGTTCTAAAATGTAATCAGCCAGCATGGATTCATGTTTGACCCGAGATATGATGTTCTTCGGTTCCTAAATGAAGAATTTGTATTGGCACGGCCCGTCAACAGCTCAGCGACCTCCATAAAAATTGCAGCAAAATCCTCAGCTAGAATTCCCGGTCGAACGGAACAGATTATTCATGGGCAGCTAGACAGCAATCCTGGGAGCTGCGTTGAAATGGTGGAGCCCTTACACAAAGCTCATGACTACTTAGCTGGACAAGCTATAGTTAAAACCGGACGAGATATACCAATCAGAGTCCTGAATTTGCCCAACAACGACATCAGAATTGCCAATGGTCAAGAGATAGCTTGTTTCGAGCCAGTCGAAACCATGATCAACTGCGAAGAAAAGTCCCAGACATTGGTGAAGGAGGCAGGGCCCAGTAAAGAATTCCTACAATAGTTTGCTGACCACTTGAGACACCTGACATCAGACGAACAGAAGAAAGCCAAGCAGTTTGTCACGAAGCACTGGCAAATTTTTAACAGTCAAGATGGAACCACAGGTCGTAACAACATCATCCAGCACCGAATAGATACTGGTAAGGCTCAACCCATCAGAATACCACCTAGGCGACTACCATTGGAGCAACAACAGGCAGTCGAGGAAAACATCGAGTCCATATTACAAAATGAAGTTATTGAGCCATCCATCAGCTCATGGTCCGCTCCCGTCGTGCTAGTTAAAAAGAAGGATGGAACCACCCGATTTTGCGCGGATTACAGAAAGCTGAATGACGTCACCAAGAAAGACAGCTATCCACTACCACGAATTGATGACACTCTGACCACACTAGCAGGCTCTCGTTGGTTCTCCACACTTGACCTAAAAAGTGGATATTGGCAGGTTGGTCTACACCAAAACGACAGAGAGAAGACAGCGTTCTCCACTAGTAAAGTTTCAGATCACGGTCATGCCCTTTGGGTTATGTAAGGCACCCGCTACATTTGAGAGACTAATGGAGTATGTACTGAGCGGGTTAACATGGAGGACGTGCTTAGTATACCTCGACGACATTCTAGTCATGGGTCAGACATTCGACGACCATCTGAAGAACCTGGACGAAGTATTCTCCAGAATTAATAATGCCAACCTGAGACTCAACCCGAAGAAGTGTTCCATGTTCCAAAAAGAAGTAGAGTTTTTGGGCCACGTCGTTTCCGAGTCAGGAATCCGCACCAACGAGGACAAGATCCATCCGTGATTGGCCAGTCCCAAGAGACAAGCATGAACTCCGAAGCTTCTTGAGCCTCTGTTCCTGCTACAGGCGATTTGTTTTTGTTCATTCATACGACTGAAGGCAGCACTATGTTCCAGCCCAATCCTAGACTTTCCTACACAGTCCGGCAAGTTCATTTTAGACACCAACGCCAGCAACACAGGTTTGGGGGCCTTCCTATCCCAGGTGCAAGATGGTGAAAAGAGGGTGATCGATTACTACAGCCGTGGATTCTCGAAACCGGAAAGAAATTATTGCGGCACCCGAAAACCCGGACCAAGGGCAAGCAGCAGTACAATGTGGGCGTCCCATTTCAGAGAATTACCATCGATGTCGCCGGTCCGTTTCCCGAGTCTGAGAGGAGGAACAAATACATTCATGCAATGGATTACTTCAGCAAATGGCCTGAGGCATATGTGATACATAACCAAGAGGCAACCAAGGTAGCGACGGTGCTAGTAGAACAACTATTCAGCAGGTTTGGCGTCCCGATGGAACTACATTCAGACCAGGGGCGTAACTTCGAATCGAATGTATTCCAGAAGGTCTGCACGATGTTGGGGATCAGGAAAACGAGAACAAAACCATTGCACCCACAGTCAGACGGAATGGTGGAAAGATTCAACCGGACCTTGGAACAACACCTATCCAAGGTCGTCAGCAATAACCAGCGTGATTAGGATGAGCATATTCCCCTATTCCTGTTTGCATATCGCTCTGCTGTACATAATAGTACAGGCCTGACCCCAGCCAGGGTCCTATTCGGAAAGGAGCTGCGATTACCCTGCGATTTGACTTTTGACTCCCCCGAAGAACCTTCTCAAGACATCGACGAATATGCAGACCAGCTCCGACATAACATGCTGGCAATACACGAATTAGCACGAACGCAGATGTTGGCCACCAGTGACTGGATGAAGACGCGATACGACCTCAAGGACAATTCAGTCGGGTTCTAAGAGAGGAACAAAGTCTGGGTGTACAACCCCCAACGGAGCAAGGGTAAATCCCCTAAGCTTGCACCCGCCTGGGATGATCCATACGAGGTGGTCAAGAGGCTTAATGACGTCGTCTACCGGATCCGTCGAAACCCCAGGGCTAAGGTTCATTTAGATGGAGAGGATGTTTCTGACCGGGACGATCAGAATTAAAGGGAGGGGGGGCTTTGTAACGAAATTTCCTTAAGCCGGCCCTGGTTTCATTCCAGCACGACACCGATCGCTTTTAGAAAAAAGATTGTTCCCGAAATGGCTCGGCAGCTGTAGCGTTGATGATTGATTGTACGAGAGTTTTCGATGCAGGTTATGTAGAAATGTTATTGTGATCAGCTGTTCTGTATAATTTGATGTAAATAAAAGTTCTAGACAAGTGAGTGACATTAGTTTTTTTAATTGAACCCACGAAATTTATAACAATATTAAATGATAAAATTTGTCATTTAATAAATTGTATTAGTCTGTAAATAGAAGCAATTATTGATTAAATTATAAAATTCTACGAATTTAAGGTAGTCTTAATTTTTTTGGAACCAATTGATGTTTGAAAATACTTACCTCAGTCTGAATATTTTCAAGGGATTCTGGTATGAAATATACGGTATACAAAATACCTAGAAGAAAACACACAGCTCCTATAAGAAATACTGTATAATAGCTAGTAGCATAATAAATATATGAACTTGAAATGTTTCCCAGGAAAATACCAATTGCTAAGGTTGCTTCCAGTATTGCCATTCTAAAAACCAAATAAGAGTTTTAATTAATGTAGATTAGGAAAAAGTAATTATGTACACGTTTATTGTGCGAATAAACTCAAACATGTATATATATATATATATATATATGTAGCTCTCTTGATGGTCCGGGTGTTCGTCCGTTGAAAGTTTTGTCCCTGTAAAGGAACGGTCGCCTGACGTTTCGCCAAAATCTCACTTGGCATTATCATAAGGCTTTACCTCTTCTTCCAACACGAAGGGTGGCTGCAGGTTCGGACCTTTCCGGACTACTTCGTATCCGAGATCGTCGGCTAGGTCGTTCTCCGCTTGGTCTGCTCTCCGTGGCGTTTGAAGTGGAAGTGAGCTCCGATATGTGCGCGCCGCTATTTATGCTATCTCCCGAGTCCCCTCTTATTTCTTTGCCCCGCCTCCTATTGTGTTGAGGGGGGCGGTGACGTTTGTTATGATTGGGTGACGCCATTGCGTTGTCGCAAATTGTACCGGTGACGTGGTTCTGTTTGTACCGATGGCGGCCGCAGATGTTCGTTAGAAGGGTGGGCGTCCTGATAGTTAGCTACGAGTGACGGAATGCAACGTTGTGGTATTGTTGCGCTCTCTTTTCATTTGTTTTTCTTTTCCCGTAAGATGTCCTTCCAGGCTTGATGCAGGTGTAGAGATTCGTTACGGTTATTGATTTCTCCTTCCTTTTCAATTTCTATAGCTTCCCTAATTGTTCTTCTTTTGAAGTTGTTTTCTGTTGCCAGATGCTTAGAGCCCTCAAAGTTGATTCTATGTCCTGTTTGCTGTTGATGTTGGAACAGGGCCGAGGTTGTGGTCTTGTTTCGTATGCTGAGTTTGTGCTCTTCGATTCGGGCTTCGATCCTACGGTTTGTTTGACCTACATATGCTTGCTCGCATCCGCCGCAAGGTATCTTGTAGACTCCGTGACTCTCTAGTGGACGTTGGTCTTTGGGATTGCCTAGAATGCTTTTTATCGTCTTATGAGGTTTGTAGGATGTTGCTTTTTCTGAGGATTCTTCCGATCCGATCTGTCACTCCTTGTATGTACGGAAGGGTGGTCGCTGCCTTTGGGGGGTCTTGTTGGGTTTCTTCGTGCCTTGGTAGTTCTTGTTGATTCAGAGCTCGTCGTATGGTGTTGTTGCTGTACCCATTCCTCCTCAAGGTCTGTGAGATGGTGTTTAGTTCCTCTTGTTTGTGTTTGGCGTCTGCAATGCGTCGTGACCTGCATATAAGTGTATTTGCTACTGCTTGTAGGGATGATGGTGGGATTTAGCATTAAGGTATTTGTCGGTGTGTGTCGGCTTTCGATAGACTGTGTGTTCTAGCTTCCCTATTGTTGTCCTTTTCAAGTAGATGTCCAGAAAAGGAAGGCATCCATCTTCTTCCATCTCCATGGTGAATTGGATCCTTTCGTGTAGAGAGTTTGCCAGGTGTACGAAATTGCTGAGTTCCGTATCCCCATGAGGCCACACTATCAAGATATCGTCTACGTATCGTAGCCAGACTTTTGGTTTCAGGGGGCTGTGTTTAAAAGGGCCGTTTCGAAATAAGACATGAAGACGTTTGCCACCGCTGGTGAGAGCGCCGAGCCCATGTGTTTTTGAGGCAATGTTCCGCGAGTTGTATGATGTGCGCAGGACGGTCTTCTTTCATGGCAATTTGGTCCAAGGCTTCCTCGACGGGGATGCTTGGGTAAAGTGAAGAGATCTTCTCTGGCGTAGAATCAACACTACACCACGTCGAACCGGAGAAAGCCGAAGAAATAAGGCAAGACGTAGCAAGAATCCTGCGGTCTGTTAAAAAAACAGAGCCAAACGTATCCAGGGCAGAACACCAAGCACTCTCTAACCTCAGGAAAAACAAAGACATCACAATCCTACCAGCGGACAAGGGAAACGCCACGGTAGTCATGAACACAAATGACTACAACTCAAAAATGAAAGAAATTCTACTGGACCAAACCTATAAACCAATAAAGAGAGACCCGACAACCTACTTGGAAAAAACAACCAAACCCAAGATTCAGGCTCTCATACCAGATGAGGACATACGCAAAAGACTCATCCCGAGAGAAAAATCCAGTAGATGCCTCAAGCTGTACGGTCTGCCAAAAATTCACAAGGAAGGAGTCCCGATGCGCCCGATAGTCAGTGCTTTCAACTCACCTCTTCAACAACTCGAGAAGTAACTCGCAGCAGCCATGCAACCTTTAGTCGAAAATGCCGCATCCTACGTAAAAAATTCCGAACATCTTCTCATAACAATAGGGGACCTAAACTTACAAGAAGAAGACCGCCTCGAAGTCTCGACGTCAAATCACTTTACCCAAGCATCCCCGTCGACGAAGCCTTGGACCAAATTGCCATGAATGAAAACCTTCCTGCGCACATCATACAACTCGCGGAACATTGCCTCAAAAACACATATTTCTCCTTTGACAGGCAACTTTACAGACAGGTCGACGGTGCACCTATGGGCTCAGCGCTCTCACCAGGGGTGGCAAACCTCTTCATGTCTTATTTCAAAACGGCCCTTTTAAACACAGCCCCCCTGAAACCAAAAGTCTGGCTACGATACGTAGACGATATCTTGATAGTGTGGCCTCATGGGGATACGGAACTCAGCAATTCCTACACCTGGCAAACTCCCTACACGAAAGGATCCAATTCACCATGGAGATGGAAGAAGATGGATGCCTTCCTTTTCTGGACATCTACTTAAAAAAAACAACAACACAACAACAGGGAAGCTAGAACATACAGTCTATCGAAAGCCGACACATACCGACAGATACCTTAATGCTAAATCCCACCATCATCCCTCCCAAATACAAGCAGTAGCAAATACACTTATATGCAGGTCACGACGCATTGCAGACGCCAAACACAAACAAGAGGAACTAAACACCATCTCACAGACCTTGAGGAGGAATGGGTACAGCAACAACACCATACGACGAGCCCTGAATCAACAAGAACTATCAAGGCACGAAGAAACCCAACAAGACCCCCCCAAAGGCAGCGACCACCCTTCCGTACATACATGGAGTGACAGATCGGATCGGAAGAATCCTTAGGAAAAGCAACATCAAAACTTCCTACAAACCTCATAAGACGATAAAAAGCATTCTAGGCAATCCCAAAGTACCAACGTCCACTAGAGAGTCACGGAGTCTACAAGATACCTTGCGGCGGATGCCAGCAAGCATATGTAGGTCAAACAAACCGTAGGATCGAAGCCCGAATCGAAGAGCACAAACTCAGCATACGAAACAAGACCACAACCTCGGCCCTGTTCCAACATCAACAGCAAACAGGACATAGAATCAACTTTGAGGGCTCTAATCATCTAGCAACAGAAAACAACTTCAAAAGAAGAACAATTAGGTAAGCTATAGAAATTGAAAAGGAAGGAGAAATCAATAACCGTAACGAAGCTCTACACAAATTAAAAGAGAGCGCAACAATACCACAACGTTGCATTCCGTCACTCGTAGCTAACTATCAGGGCGCCCACCCTTCTAACGAACATCTGCGGCCGCCATCGGTACAAACAGAACCACGTCATCGGTACAATTTGCGACAACGCAATGGTGTCACTCAATCAAAACAAACGGCACCGCCCCCTCAACACAATCGGAGGCGGGGCAAAGAAATAGGAGGGGACTCGGCATCAAGAGAGCTACACATAGTTCCGTCAGTGCCAACTTGTTTTCATTTATATATATATATATATATATATATATATATATATATATATATATATATTTGTTTTTAAGTTTTCGCGGGCACTAAATGTTTTAGGTGGTTTCCGGGAATTTATCCGCGTAGTTGAGAACTGATCCCTGCCGGGATCGATGGTAAAGTGACGACGTTTCGGCAGAGTCACATCTACCCTCTTCAGGTCGGTTCACATAATTCTCGTAGCCTTCTGCTTTCGCTTCTAGTTACTCGAATACTAAGATTTTCAGGAGCGCTCGCGCTGATATATAGTCGCGACTCGGCGCCTATTGGTTGGCACCGTACACGGCTGCATGTGTTTGGCCCTGGGCGCTCAGTGGGCATGCCTCCCGCCTGCTGATTTGTTATTTCCGGTTGAGTTGTTATTGGACGGGTCCGGGCCGGTACAGTGTTTAATAGAATTTTCCAACAATTCGATAAGCTCTGAATTTCATTGCGTGTGTTTAGACTGTAAGGCCTCTTCGCTATTTCAATTGCCTCTCTTACGAGTCTTGATTTCGGGTGTTCTATATTTGCCAGTACTCTGGTGTTCTATTCTAGTCTATTCGGTGTGACATCGTGGTGGCGTGTTCCGCAATGGATGTTGTTTTTTCCTGCTTTCTTACAGCGTTCTGGTGTTCATCACATCTAGCTTGAATTCTTCTATTAGTTTGCCCCACATAGGTTTTATGACAGTCTGCACATGGAATCTCGTACACTCCCTGTTGTTCTAAAGGGATCCTAGTCTTCGGAGTCCTCAACACCGTGCTTATTTTTCTGTCTGTATTGAAAATAGTGTTGATATTGTGTCTCCGTAGAATTCTTGCAATACTGTCCGTGGTCCCCTTGACATACGGTAAAGAAGCCTTGGTTATTGGTGTCTCATGCTCCTCGTCTGTTTGTCTCGGTTTTGACTTTAGGGCTCTTTGTATATTTCGGTCTGTAATTCCGCTTTGTCTAAGAGCTGTTTTTAAACTGTCCATTTCCTGTTTGATTTTATCCTGGTCAACTAGTCTTTGTGATCTGGTTACTAAAGTCTTGACGACGGCTTGTAGTTGGGCTGGGTGGTGATGAGAATTAGCATTACCTTCTTTATGTACTTTTGGCAACCCATAGAAGAAAGCAAGTAGGATCGACAAAAATCTTGAACTGCAACTCATTCCGCGTGAAAAGTCGTCGAGATGTCCGAAATTCTATGGGTTGCCAAAAGTACATAAAGAAGGTGCACCTTTGAGGCCAATAGTAAGCACAATTGGATCCCCAACACAACACCTAGCCAAATACCTAGCCCAACAACTTCAACCGTTTGCAGAGGAGGCAGACTCATATGTGAAAAATTAGACATATTTCATCGAAATACTTAGAAAAACGATCTTACAACCAGAGTGTCTTCTTGTAAGTTTTGACGTAGTGTCCCTTTTCACCAACATCCCTATCGACGAAGCCTTGGATATCATAATAGAAAAAAAAAACACCTCGACACCTTGTAGACGTAACAAGGCACTGTCTGATGAACACCTATTTCGTTTACGAGAACCAACGATACAAACAAGTGGAAGGAGCTCCTATGGGATCGCCACTCTCACCAGTTATAGCGAACCTTTTTATGGAGAACTTTGAGGAGTTGGCACTAAGAACAACAACTCTCAAACCTAGTTTATGGTTGCGATATGTGGATGATACATTTGTGATTTGGCCTCATGGGAGGGAACACCTCAATACTTTTTTAGACCACCTTAATGGCATCCATCACAAAATAAAATTTACCATTGGGGTTGAAGCCAACGATCAACTGCCGTGCCTTGACGTTATCATAAATAGGAAGGAAGATGGAACCCTTGGCCATACAGTATATAGGAAAGCACCAGATCACAAAGACTAGCTGATCAGGATAACATCAAACAGGAAATGGACAGTTTAAAAACAGCTCTGAGACAAAGCGGATTTACAGACCGAAATATACAAAGAGCCCTAAAGTCAAAACCGAGACAAACAGACGAGGAGCATGAGACACCAATAACCAAGGCTTCTTTACCGTATGTCAAGGGGACCACGGACAGTATTGCAAGAATTCTACGGAGACACAATATGGACACTATTTTCAATACAGACAGAAAAATAAGCACGGTGTTGAGGACTCCGAAGACGAGGATCCCTTTAGAACAACAGGGAGTGTACGAGATTCCATGTGCAGACTGTCATAAAACCTATGTGGGGCAAACTAATAGAAGAATTCAAGCTAGACGTGATGAACACCAGAACGCTGTAAGAAAGCAGGAAAAAACAACATCCATTGCGGAACACGCCACCACGATGTCACACCGAATAGACTTTGAGAACACCAGAGTGCTGGCAAATATAGAACACCCGAAATCAAGACTCGTAAGAGAGGCAATTGAAATAGCGAAGAGACCTCAGAGTCTAAACGCACGCAATGAAATTCAGAACTTATCGAATTATTGGAAAATCCTATTAAACACGGTACCGGCCCGTACCCGTCCAATAACAACTCAACCGGAAATAACAAATCAGCAGGATGCAGCCGTGCCCACTGAGCGCCAAAGGCCAATCACACGCAGCCGTTCACGGTGTCAAACGATAGGTGCCGAGCCGCGACTATATAACAGCGCGCTCGCTTCAGAAAATCTTAGTATTCGAGTAACTAGAAGCGAAAGCAGAAGGCTACGAGAATTATGCGAACCGACCTGAAGAGGGCAGATGTGACTCCGCCGAAACGTCGTCATTTTACCATCGATCCCGACAGGGATCAGTTATCAACTGCGCGGATGAATTCCCGGAAACCGCCTAAAACATATATATATATATATATATATATATATATATATATATATAAATAAATATTCATATCCAGACACATAAATTTTAAGTAAAATATATCCTGAAACATCCCATAAATATTTTATGAAATTTACATAGCAGAAAAGAAACAAATTTAAAAAAACATTATACAGTCGATCAAAGAATATCAAATATTGATAAAAGGCCGACTAACATCAAAGATCAAAACATCAACTAGAATTAGATAGGAAGACTCACGACACCAAGTCTCCAACTTTTGAACTTAGTAATGGACTAAAACGAATAAAGATTGAAGCAGCAAACAATCGATTGAAACTAATAATGGACAAAATTAAAATAGGCAGTAGAAATAAAGAACAGCATACAAAAATTACTATATGCAATTCATCAAAAGAATAAGTAACGTGAAATTGACATCACAAAAGAAGCAGTCGGATGTGAATACAAGCTTGTTGTAGGAAGACCATATTGTATACCGTCGCCTACCTAGGATTACACATAAAGTTAACATGGAAGAGATTCGAGAATGTACAAGGCAAACAAAATTGTTAGAGCACCAAGGGATGTTTTATGAAATATTAATCAGCTGAGAAATAAGCCAAAGAGCAAAATATATAATACTTCGGTAATGATAGTCGTTACGACGGCTACAGAAATAAGAGTCGACAATAAAATAACAAACACTACTGTCTGAATCACAGAACTCTAAGGCTATGTTCAACCTAAACGAATCTACGCGGTGAGGGTGGTGCGTTGCGTCAATGTAACGGCCGCAAACTATTAAACATTGTAGCAATTTTATGTTGTGACATCGCTCAATTAGTTTCTTTTCGCCCGCAGATTCAGCTACCGGCTGGCACTTTAACACAACGCACCGTCCGGACCGCGTAAATTGCGTTTACGTTGGACACAGCTTAAGAGACAAAAAAAAGGAAAGCAAAAACAAGATATAGTAACAGTAGTAGTAATAACGTGTAAAAAGAATAGCTAGGAACAAACACATTAGAAGAATGTCAAACGAGAGAAGAAAAAAGTCCAAGGTGGAAAACCAACATCGGCACGACCATTAGGCATCTCACCTGAAAGATCTACAGACTCCTAGATATCAATATCAGACGAATACTGAACTGGAAACAACTCAACGAAGAGATAGATTAAGGAGAAGAACTACTTTATAATACTGGAATTGGTACAATTCTGATGATCTGATGTAAATCTAATTCCATCGAACTATTATTAATTACTTTCGAAATGCATTTTCGTTTATTTCACGTGATACTATTTTTAAATTTGTGGAATCTTATAAAGTGTGGCTTACGTATTAGTACAGAACAATTATTCTCATACTTAATATGTTTTTAAATATTGATCCTATCTGACCAGATTAGAAAATAAGTTGGATCTTTTAGGTATCACTAAGGGATTATTTCAGTAAGGGCGAATGTATTTACCAATCATTTTTATATAACAAACTAGATGCTTAGGACACATATTAATATACAACAATTGGAAAAACACATTGCGACCGGAAGGATAAATAGGAAAAACCTTAAACATATAATTATTTTACATTGCAACATGGGAACCTTATCAAAACTAAACCACAGATTATTTATTGCGATATTTTCAACTGTTATAATCTATTAGTTATCAATTTTATTGAAATTAATAAATAACTAAAAAATAAAAACTGGAGGTTAATTTTTTTAATATCAATTATTACAGAAATGATTAATTTTCTAAGAATTCCTTAAATACTAAAAGTTGTCCAGTTATTACCAAAAAGCAAAACTCTTCTTGACTAGTTAATACTATTTAAAATTGTTTATGAGCCAATATGAAACATTTGTACATTTGTCAAAGTAAAATCGAATCAAATGGGCCCTTGGCCATACTTTTACGAACAACCATATCCTGTTTATATACTAGACTGGATTTTATATAGTAGTTTTTTTTCTTTGGTATAAATGTATATTTCATAAAAATTAATTCTGCTATATAGGTTTATAACACAATAACTCAAGTTATTGCTACAACATTCTAGACAGTTTAATTTCTCTTTCTAAACTATTATATTAAAAATAAAAATAAGCTATAAATTTACCTCATCCCTCTATTTTCGGTATTTGATACTTCAGCCGCATAAGACATCACTACTGTTAAAAGAGTTGCTCCGCCTCCGATGATTAGTGGAATAGAAGAAATTATAAAATACCATGGAGATACATACGGAAAATAACTTAGCAACGCCGTTATTAAATTTGAAAACATGAAACCTGAAAATAGTTACAAATTTAAATACTATCCTATAATGTTACTTCTGTTTACATGTCTCTTAAGTCCGCATAGAAATGAAATAACCGACTTCAAAAAAGGAGGGCATTCTCAATTCGGTTGTATTTTTTAAAAGTTTGTTAGGTGAGAACTCCGTCAATTATGAATCCATTTTGGTATTTTTTATTTTTGAAAGAATATACTTCTAGATAGGTTTAATACTGTTTCAATGATATTAACCATTATTCACAAAATCGGTAAATACTTATTTAAAAGGACAATTTGGCGAATGCGTTATTCCAAATCTAGGATGAAATTAATTAAAAATAGATTGGAATTAAATCAACAAAATATGTTAATTAACTATTTTCAATGGGAAAACATACAAATTGAATAAATCAATTCCAAAATTATATTAACATATAAAACACTATAAAAATTTGGTCTTAAAAATACAAAGCTGAAATCTTATACTATATTGACTATTTCAATTTTAAGGCATTATTGGTTCAAGGATCGATACATAAAATTAATTTACTTAGCTTCTAAAAATTTAATTGTTATCTACCTGCAAGACTCATTAGGATAATAGGCTTTCTTCCAAATTTGTCGGACCAAGGCCCCAGGAACATACACGCTGTTATAGTAAAAAGTGATTCTATAGTGGATTTCACCATGTTTATTATATTAGCTTCAGGTTCAGATAATTTCTCCAGTTTTTCAGTTTCATTGTTGTACAACGTCCCCAAAAGTGCACATTCAGTTTGGTTCTGCTTTTCTATGAGGTAACATGTTCTATATATCATCAAATTAGTATAGACAGGTGCTAAAAATATATAATGCTAAATTTTCCTTAAATGGCATATTTCACTTATTTTCTCAAAAACACTGAATAAGTTTCTTTCATTCTTCACAAAGTTGAACTAATATCGAGTTAAAACTGTATTTGAAGCCATCAATGGCTCATTTTTTCTGCGGAAGGACTACAAAATGTTTAAGTGTATATACATTATATATATATATATATATATATACATATATATATATATATATATATATATATATATATATATATGTTTTTAAGTTTTCGCGGGCACTAAATGTTTTAGGTGGTTTCCGGGAATTCATCATATTATCATTATGATAATAAGATAATCTTAGTATTCGAGTAACTAGAAGCGAAAGCAGAAGGCTACGAGAATTATGCGAACCGACCTGAAGAGGGCAGATGTGACTCTGCCGAAACGTCGTCATTTTACCATCGATCCCGGCAGATTATCAACTACGCGGATGAATTCCCGGAAACCACCTAAAACATATATATATATATATATATATATATATATATATATATATATATATGAACCAGGCTACTTTCCGGGTGAAAACCGCGTCTAAATTTATTAAATGCTCGACGTTTTGACCCCTGCTTTGGAGCCATTTTCAAGAGACAAAAGAGGGGCTCTCCGTAATTACGCAATTACAGTAACAAATGATTTAAAAAATTATATCATGTGAATTTATTGGTTTGAAAATAAACTAGATTTAGATGATATCGTTTCATACTTTTCGGCAGGGGTGTATCTTCAACATTTTCAATGGGGGAGCGGGGGACAAGAAAAATAGAATTCTATGTAGGTACACACCTTTTTACTCACTCCTTTTCTTCCAAACAATTGGGGGGGGGGCAAGAAAAATAGAATTCTGTGTAGGAACACACCTTTTGATTCGCTCCTTTTATTCCAAACAATTATAGGGTGCAAGAAAAATAGAATTCTATGTAGCTACACACTTTTTACTCACTTCTTTTATTCCAAACCATTGGAGGAAAGGGCAAGAAAAATTGAAAACTGTGTAGGTACACATCTTTTTATTCATTTCATTTCAAATAAATTTTGACGCGACAACTGGCTCCTTGCCCCCCGTAAATACGCTTCTGCTTTTCGCTATCTATGATTTAACAAAACGAGTAAAAATAATCGGATTTGTTCATTATTTGTATTTTTATAGTATTTGCCTGGAGGTGAAAAAAAGAGAAATAACAATTATAACGCGTAGGCTAAGATTTAACATTTCTAGATCTCACATTTTCATGAACCGAAAAGAGGGTTTGTCATTAAATCATTTCTTTTACAACTTTAAAACTTATAATTTTGGAGGTAGCCTGAAATGCACAAATATCGGGACAAGTCTAGAAATAGAGATCAATAGAGACAGTAACAGGTTATTTGACTTGGTGGGTGGAAGCAGCTCCCAATCGAGTGAAATAGCTCTCTCCATTGCCCTTTCGTTCGTTACGCTATTTTGCTATTTGCATTACAGGCTATCTTCAGAAGTATATGCTCTAAGTTTTCAACAAATAAAAACCGTATAATACAAAATTGAATTATAGGTATAGAATTTATAGGTGGCATATTCATAGAGGTATTATACTGTAGAGCACGTGAAGTAGCGAAATTCATGTAATAGCAATAGAAGATAGAGAGAGAGAGAGAATAAGCGGGTCGTTCTTGATGGGTCAGTGTTATAGGTGACGCCTACAACTTCGACTATTGGTAGAGTAGAGACATAGCAAGCGCACCCTGATACTGTCTTTCTCTTACTATTGTTATTACATTGCCACTTACAGTAACGCCCATAACTACTTCACTCTACAGTATAATACCTCTATGGGCATATTAGGTTTAAGATGCTTATTATTTTAAAAGACAATAATGAATTCAAAATAACGGATTTCATCAATAATTACTGGATTTTATCTCTAACGCATTTATTTTAATTTAATTATACTTATTACAATATCATAATTATATCTTCTCGTGCAAGTTTACTTGGGAAATCAATCAACATACCATCCTATATATCATATTTGTGTTTTGACACGTTATATTTGGAAAAGTGATGGTATTATGTATCTTCACAATTTTCATCTCACGCACCCTCCTAAAGAAAATTATTGATCCGCCCCTGCACGATATACTGGCGAAAATGATCGAATTGTATAGGTACCTAATGACCTACATATTATAAAATAAATTTAACTGTCACTTATTGTTCAGAATTACACATTTAGTACCTACCAGTTAACATAAAACTATAAAATGCAAGTAAAACTGGTATTTCCACAGTAATTTTCAACACCATTATCATATAATATTCATACTACTGATTCATTACTGAAGCATAATCATTCTAGGATTTCCAGCATGTGGTTTTGTTGATATTGGATTGTGCCTGATATCACCCTAGGGTATGACTGCGGTAAAGTTTAGTGTATTTAAGGACTGGATGTATAATTTTAGAGTAACAGATATTTAAAAATTTAATTCTAAATTAAATCACTATTCATTTTAACAAGTAAGAAATTCAACTGTAATGCTATTAAAGCTTGGTTAAACTATTATATATGAATAAATTTAGTTTCGCCCTCTAAAAGTTAACACTAACAACTTTTATTTACAAATTCATAAATGTCTTGTCATGTTGTCATTACGTCATAAGTCACAAAGCAAGGGTGAATAACTTGTGTCATAAGTCATGATTGTCATGCCATGTTCCCATAGAGGTAACACTTTAAGATTGCGTAAAGTATGCGCTTAGAGGATATAGGTACCTCTTAAGGTCTTAGATCATTTACCATCTAGATATAACCTGTCAAGCATAAAATCGTGGCCACGCTAGAAAGAGAGGGCAATAGAGACAGTAAGAGGCTATTTCACTTAGTGGGTGCAAGCAGCTCCCAACCGAGTGAAATAGCCTCTTGCCCTCTCTCTCTTTAGCCTTACCACGGCCTTAGAGCATTTACTTTCTAGAGATAGCCTGTAGTGCACAAATACCGTGGTAAGACTAAGGAGAGAGAGGGCAAGAGGCTATTTCACTCAGTTGGGAGCTGCTTCCAATGAAATACGTTCAGCATGTTGTTCATTGGCTGCTTCCACCCACTAAGTGAAATAGCCTCTTACTCACATGACCTTTAGATTTTTTAGTTCTACTCTGTATATATCAAATTTGCAGTAAATTCCAGGTACATCAGTTTGACTGTAAAACATTAATGTCAAATTATGATTACTAAATTTTTCATTACGATTCATTTAAATTTTTTAATTTCTTGTTCATTTGTGTTAATACCATTGAAAACGGGGTCTGATTTAGACTTTAATAATTTAATTCTTAAAGACTTGTTGATAACATTAATTTATTTTTTTAATAAAATTGTTTGCTGCTGGTTAATTGTATTTATTTATTTACTAATATCACACATTTTTAGCTTTGCAGATTATCGAAATAATATTTTTAGAGCTGTCAGGTGGCTGTCAGTATCAACAAGATTACTCGCGTAAGGATTTAAACGAGTACTTCCTCAAAAGTGGCGCACTCTACCAGCAAAACATTCTGTCCCCTAAAATGCTACCATTTATTTAACATTACGTTCGGACTCCTGGTATCTATACTTCGTGCTCCGGCATTAGCAAAACCACTAGTCTTCTTCTTCTTGCAATAAAACTTATAACAACATTTGATTATTCATGCCACGAAGTATAGATACAAGAATTAAATTATTAAAGTCTAAATCAGACCCCGTTTTCAATGGTATTAACACAAATGAACAAGAAATTAAAAAATTTAAATGAATCGTAATGAAAAATTTAGTAATCATAATTTGACATTAATGTTTTACAGTCAAACTGATGTACCTGGAATTTACTGCAAATTTGATATATACAGAGTAGAACTAAAAAATCTAAAGGTCATGTGAGTAAGAGGCTATTTCACTTAGTGGGTGGAAGCAGCCAATGAACAACATGCTGAACGTATTTCATTGGAAGCAGCTCCCAACTGAGTGAAATAGCCTCTTGCCCTCTCTCTCCTTAGTCTTACCACGGCATTTGTGCACTGCAGGCTATCTCTAGAAAGTAAATGCTCTAAGGCCGTGGTAAGGCTAAAGAGAGAGAGGGCAAGAGGCTATTTCACTCGGTTGGGAGCTGCTTGCACCCACTAAGTGAAATAGCCTCTTACTGTCTCTATTGCCCTCTCTTTCTAGCGTGGCCACGATTTTATGCTTGACAGGTTATATCTAGATGGTAAATGATCTAAGACCTTAAGAGGTACCTATATCCTCTAAGCGCATACTTTACGCAATCTTAAAGTGTTACCTCTATGGGAACATGGCATGATAATCATGACTTATGACACAAGTTATTCACCCTTGCTTTGTGACTTATGACGTAATGACAACATGACAAGACATTTATGAATTTGTAAATAAAAGTTGTTAGTGTTAACTTTTGGAGGGCGAAACTAAATTTATTCATATATAATAGTTTAACCAAGCCTTAATAGCATTACAGTTGAATTTCTTACTTGTTAAAATGAATAGTGATTTAATTTAGAATTAAATTTTTAAATATCTGTTACTCTAAAATTATACATCCAGTCCTTAAATACACTAAACTTTACCGCAGTCATACCCTAGGGTGATATCAGGCACAATCCAATATCAACAAAACCACATGCTGGAAATCCTAGAATGATTATGCTTCAGTAATGAATCAGTAGTATGAATATTATATGATAATGATGTTGAAAATTACTGTGGAAATACCAGTTTTACTTGCATTTTATAGTTTTATGTTAACTGGTAGGTACTAAATGTGTAATTCTGAACAATAAGTGACAGTTAAATTTATTTTATAATATGTAGGTCATTAGGTACCTATACAATTCGATCATTTTCGCCAGTATATCGTGCAGGGGCGGATCAATAATTTTCTTTAGGAGGGTGCGTGAGATAAAAATTGTGAAGATACATAATACCATCACTTTTCCAAATATAACGTGTCAAAACACAAATATGATATATAGGATGGTATGTTGATTGATTTCCCAAGTAAACTTGCACGAGAAGATATAATTATGATATTGTAATAAGTATAATTAAATTAAAATAAATGCGTTAGAGATAAAATCCAGTAATTATTGATGAAATCCGTTATTTTGAATTCATTATTGTCTTTTAAAATAATAAGCATCTTAAACCTAATATGCCCATAGAGGTATTATACTGTAGAGTGAAGTAGGTATGGCAGGGCCGTCTTTAAACTATTTGAGGCCCTGGGCACATTAGGATCATGGGGCCCCTATGACCTTGAGAAAACACTATTTAGTTATGATATATAAAGAAAATAGACAAACAAGGTTCTAAATTTATTTTTATTTAGTTACTAACTATAAAAAAATAGGATATATAAAAAATAATCTACAAAAGTAACTCGCTTAGCATAAAATCCTTAGATTAATTCTATGTTGATTGCAAAGGTACCCTTCTAGATTTAAGATGAGCAAAATCGTTAATCACTTCTTCAAAATCTATGGTATTGAGAATATCACATTCTATGGACATCAGCGACAAACTAGTTAATCTCTCTTGAAGCATTGTACTTCTTAATTCATTTTTTATTCCTTTCAATTTGGAGAAGGAGCGTTCTCCGCTGCAGTTAGTTATTCTCAATGCAATTTCTACGTCTGTGTCTTCAATTTTGTTTTGCTTTAATAGATTATATACTTCCTGTACACTGTTAGGTGCTTCATTTTCACTCTGAACATTTTTTAAGTATTCTTTTAAATGTTGACATTCTATTTCTAACTCTTTTTCATTTACATCTTCGTGATAGATTTCAGAAAATTCTTTGCATCCTTGTCGTATCTCTTCGGAATTCAGAGTTTTTAAGTGAAAAAATAAACTAAAACCTTGACTAACGGTCTCATATGAACTTAGTCACTGTTTTAGATGAACACTTAAGGTATCGATTATTGGGAGAAAGGTTTCTACGTTGAATCGCTCTTTTCCATTCAATTGGACTGATGGCGCAGAGCCATCAAAAAAACTCTGCCGTGAGCTTCTACGTCTTGTTCTTTGAGATAGATCCTTGTAGTCAGATTCTGGGTTGTTTTCTTTGGCAGATGATTCGAAGTTATCAAATTTATCCCTGAGGTTAGTAATAAAATCATAAAGTGAAGTGAACAAATTGGTTGTAACGTCCAGTGTTATTGTTTCTTTCTGAAGATAATTACTTGTTTTGTCTATTCTTTCCAATATACAGCTCCAGATTTCCGTCAGTATAATAAATTCTAGATTTCCCATTTTTCTAGATAGACTAAGGGCTTCGTCTCTAGTTTCTCGTGCCTGTTCAGTATCGTTTGCGATGGTGATTAAAGCTTCTATTATTCGTTTATAACCCCCATGCAAAGCGCTTACTGCATCAGCTCGGGCTGACCATCTGGTTTGTGAAAGACTTTTAACAACTTTTTTTGAACCTAAATGTTCTGTTAACATATTCCATCTGTGAGTAGAGCCCGAAAAAAAGTTGTACACTTTCTGAACTACTTCAGAAAACTGTGATGCCTCCGGTACACACCCAGCAGCATGGACACCTACCAAGTTTAGTGAATGTCCCGCACATGGTATAAAGGTGGCAAATTCACATTTTTCCTTGATTCTTGTTTGTAGACCACTATACTTTCCCGACATATTTGAAGCATTGTCGTAGCTTTGTCCTCTGCAATCTTTTATGGGAATATCATGTATCTCTAAAAAATTTAAGATGGTCTCCGCTAAATACTTAGATTTATGCTCTTTAATAGGTACAAATTTCAAAAACCTTTCAACAGGAACACAGTCTTTTACGTATCGAATGATGAAAGTTAGTTGGTCAATATGAGACAGATCGGGCGTACTGTCAACGCTAATGGAAAAATATTTTGCTGATTGAACTTCATTTATAATTTTTTTTAGAACCTGTTTTCCCATTACTTCAATAAACTCATTACAGATATTTGCTGATAAATAAGAAATGTTACCCTTTCCAGGATTCCCAAATTTTTTTAAGTGATCTGCAAGAAATGGATCAAATTCACTCAATAATTCCACACAACCCAAATAATTTCCATTGTTTGGAGATTTTACGATTTCATTGTCGCCGCGGAATGGAAGCCCTCTCGATGCCAAAAATTTTACAACAGCTACAATCCGTTTAAGTACGTTTCTCCAGTAATCCACTTCCTTTTGATGTTGAGATAATAAGTCTATATCTACTCTACCAACCGCTTTACTTCGTGCCAGATAAGTCAACATAGATTGCTTATGCGCTTGGCTATTTTCATGTGATAAAATTATGTTATTAATATGCTTCCAATCATTACATCCATTCCGAGAGCAAAGATTAACATCAGTTGGATTAAATAAGCAGCATGAAAAACAAAATACAGAGCATTTGGCATCTGGCAGGTACTAGGGGGCCCCATTCGATCGCGGGGCCCTGGGCACGTGCCCATAGTGCCCAGTGGAGAAGAGGGGCCTGAGGTATGGTCGTTACTGTAAGTGGCAATGTAATAACAATAGTAAGAGAAAGACAGTATCAGTTGTAGGCGTCACCTATAACACTGACCCATCAAGAACGACCCGCTTATTCTCTCTCTCTCTCTCTTCTATTGCTATTACATGAATTTCGCTACTTCACGTGCTCTACAGTATAATACCTCTATGAATATGCCACCTATAAATTCTATACCTATAATTCAATTTTGTATTCTAAGGTTTTTATTTGTTGAAAACTTAGAGCATATACTTCTGAAGATAGCCTGTAATGCAAATAGCGTAACGAACGAAAGGGCAATGGAGAGAGCTATTTCACTCGATTGGGAGCTGCTTCCACCCACCAAGTCAAATAACCTGTTACTGTCTCTATTGATCTCTATTTCTAGACTTGTCCTGATATTTGTGCATTTCAGTCTACCTCCAAAATTATAAGTTTTAAAGTTGTAAAAGAAATGATTTAATGACAAACCCTCTTTTCGGTTCATGAAAATGTGAGATCTAGAAATGTTAAATCTTAGCCTACGCGTTATAATTCTTATTTCTCTTTTTTTCACCTCCAGGCAAATACTATAAAAATACAAATAATGAACAAATCCGATTATTTTTACTCGTTTTGTTAAATCATAGATAGCGAAAAGCAGAAGCGTATTTACGGGGGGCAAGGAGCCGGTTGTCGCGTCAAAATTTATTTGAAATGAAATGAATAAAAAGATGTGTACCTACACAGTTTTCAATTTTTCTTGCCCTTTCCTCCAATGGTTTGGAATAAAAGAAGTGAGTAAAAAGTGTGTAGCTACATAGAATTCTATTTTTCTTGCACCCTATAATTGTTTGGAATAAAAGGAGCGAATCAAAAGGTGTGTTCCTACACATCATCACCTTGTGTTGGGCCAGAAGCACGGCTATTTTCCGCTCATTTTCTATTAATATGAATCAACACTTTAAATCGTTAACACGAAGCATGTGTGTTATGCAACCGTTTAAACCGGTGTAGATTATTACGCTAAACATGGTTTCCAGATTGCATAAAAAAGAAAAATTTTGAAAAATCTATATTCTTTTACGCATTCCGGTCAGCGAAAAATATCATTCAAGAGATCAGCACTGATATTAAAAGTTGATATTAAAATATTTAAATTTATTACATTCAAAGTAAAAAATAGGTAATTATGTAATTCATGTATCTACTATCAATTTTATCTTAAAAAATAAAATATTAATAATAGTTTCGTTAAAAATTTTCTAAAACCTAATTGGGGTACATAGTTTAATTTTCTAAATTCACCCACTATCGTAAGTATGCAACAGTAACTCTCAAAAATTATAATATGCAGTTTTTCAACTAATGTCAGGTTGATGCTGCAATCAACCTATTTTCTTCTGATATTTTTTTTCAGGTGCTTTTTATTTTTACGGCTTACATTTAATAAAATGTAATTAGGAATTGAAAATGCTGAAATTATATAGATATAGTGAGATTTACTTTATATCGTCAGAACTGGAAACAGACATTACACATCTATCCTCTTCCTATGGTAAACCGGAAATTAGTGCAAAAAATGGCGGAACCAATCAGCATTGAGTCTGCACATTGGCAACACTCCCCTTATACGCACTCTGGGTTTAATAAGACGTAGATTGAGTCATAGACTTATATATTAGAGAGTTAGGCCAAGCACTACGTATTACGTATCCCTAACCTTAAGACGATACGTTTACATATACTTTTGTAGTTAGGACATCTACACATTTCACGTTATGATTGTTTTGTGCCAATCTCCAAGGAACAAAGGTTTACTGAGTATAGAGGAACTGATTTTCTTGTTCTGTGGTGCTGCATTTCATAAAACGATACAGGATACGTAACACGTATACGTAGAAAGATACGTAATGTGGGAGGAGCCAAACGTGTCGCCTTACGTTTACGGTTAAGGATACCTAATATGTAGTGCTTGCCCTAAGTCTCTATTATAACCAAGTGTTTGATGCAGCGAAATGACACCATGTTTTACTTTTGTCGTTCGTTCTATCTGTTTAACGTATGGAGTTCACAGTTAGTTCTCTTGCTATTCCTTATGTAGTTAACTAATATTCGATTGAGCTAGAGAGATAGCACAAACAACGCCAACATTAAGAATTGTTTATGTAGTCACTGTATGGTAATACCATTTAGGTTCGTTCCAACATACCGAACTACCGACGCACAACCGATAATCGTCGTGAGCGGTGACGAGTTACCGTTTACAATGATCATTTCTCAAACCAATCGTTGCATGCGCCAAATAACCGTTAACGAGTCGAATGAAATAAAATACATGAAAAAAATTATGAAATCGTTTCACCTGACATCACGATGACAATAATTGTATTATCTGTGACAGTAACCTAGCAGACAATTCAACCATACAGTATAAATGTTTAACTAAAATATTTCTGAAATAAGCTAATGTATAATTCAGAAATACTATTTAAAAAAAATTACAGGAATATTTCATGATATATTTGAAACAAGGTTGTGGATATACAAGTATTTTAGGATGTAGTTTGTAAATTTTCAAATCAAACATGAAGTATTTTAGAAAAATTTCATACTGTGTGAGCAAATCTTGCTAACTCCAGAAGACATCAAACAAACCAGTAGCGGACAGGAGCGGCTCCTGTCCTCTCGACATTCAATTGTGGGAAGCGCAACTGATGAAGGTTCCCGACCAGAAACAATATATGTTATATTTATATATAATATATATTGTCTTGCGTACAAAGGAATGACACCTCGAAGAGAGTACTGAGATTTAGTGGTATAAAGAATAGTAGTTCTTTAGAAGCGGAGGCTCTGTTACCGAATTTCCAGCAAGGTCAAGTTCCAGGATCAATTTCTACGTCTGTGTCTTCAATTTTGTTTTGCTTTAATAGATTATATACTTCCTGTACACTGTTAGGTGCTTCATTTTCTTTTCACTCTGAACATTTTTTAAGTATTCTTTTAAATGTTGACATTCTATTTCTAACTCTTTTTCATTTACATCTTCGTGATAGATTTCAGAAAATTCTTTGCATCCTTGTCGTATCTCTTCGGAATTCAGAGTTTTTAAGTGAAAAAATAAACTAAAACCTTGACTAACGGTCTCATATGAACTTAGTCACTGTTTTAGATGAACACTTAAGGTATCGATTATTGGGAGAAAGGTTTCTACGTTGAATCGCTCTTTTCCATTCAATTGGACTGATGGCGCAGAGCCATCAAAAAAACTCTGCCGTGAGCTTCTACGTCTTGTTCTTTGAGATAGATCCTTGTAGTCAGATTCTGGGTTGTTTTCTTTGGCAGATGATTCGAAGTTATCAAATTTATCCCTGAGGTTAGTAATAAAATCATAAAGTGAAGTGAACAAATTGGTTGTAACGTCCAGTGTTATTGTTTCTTTCTGAAGATAATTACTTGTTTTGTCTATTCTTTCCAATATACAGCTCCAGATTTCCGTCAGTATAATAAATTCTAGATTTCCCATTTTTCTAGATAGACTAAGGGCTTCGTCTCTAGTTTCTCGTGCCTGTTCAGTATCGTTTGCGATGGTGATTAAAGCTTCTATTATTCGTTTATAACCCCCATGCAAAGCGCTTACTGCATCAGCTCGGGCTGACCATCTGGTTTGTGAAAGACTTTTAACAACTTTTTTTGAACCTAAATGTTCTGTTAACATATTCCATCTGTGAGTAGAGCCCGAAAAAAAGTTGTACACTTTCTGAACTAAATCGTTTCACCTGACATCACGATGACAATAATTGTATTATCTGTGACAGTAACCTAGCAGACAATTCAACCATACAGTATAAATGTTTAACTAAAATATTTCTGAAATAAGCTAATGTATAATTCAGAAATACTATTTAAAAAAAATTACAGGAATATTTCATGATATATTTGAAACAAGGTTGTGGATATACAAGTATTTTAGGATGTAGTTTGTAAATTTTCAAATCAAACATGAAGTATTTTAGAAAAATTTCATACTGTGTGAGCAAATCTTGCTAACTCCAGAAGACATCAAACAAACCAGTAGCGGACAGGAGCGGCTCCTGTCCTCTCGACATTCAATTGTGGGAAGCGCAACTGATGAAGGTTCCCGACCAGAAACAATATATGTTATATTTATATATAATATATATTGTCTTGCGTACAAAGGAATGACACCTCGAAGAGAGTACTGAGATTTAGTGGTATAAAGAATAGTAGTTCTTTAGAAGCGGAGGCTCTGTTACCGAATTTCCAGCAAGGTCAAGTTCCAGGATCAATCACCAATCAGAGTTAACCAACGTAACTAAACCACCCCCAGAAACAGCCAGACAATCAGAATCAGGGGGTGACCGCTAAGTAACCCTCCACTAGCCTGCAGGACACTATCCACTGTGTTGAGATCAGCTGAAATCCTGCTAACTAACAATAACATCCAGCTAAGAACAGTCGCAGGAGGGTGCAATACAGGGCGAGACTGATGTAGTGCTATAGATACAAGGCAACAGAATCCGGAAAAATGTTCTAGTAGCGATTATTGAAAATTATTTTATACTAGGAATTGACTCAACAAGCCAACATGGACCCCAAGATCCGACGTTATTAGATTTATAAATGAGGAATTTGTATTGACATGGCCCGTCAACACTTCAACGACATCTATAAAAACTGTAGCGAAACCCTCAATGAAAAATAACGAAACAATTTATTTATGGGCAACCAGAAAGAAGGGTGACGCCGAACGGTTATTCAAGATCAACTGGATGGAGGAGCTATAATTAAAATCGGGAGCCCCAAACAACGATATCAGCATTGACAATGGTGAAGAAATAGCTTTCGAATCAGTACACACCACATCAATCGCGAGAATCTTCCAAGACAATAGCACAGGAGACAGGTCCATTAATGAATTTGTAAATCTACGTAAAACTAGGGTTTCCTAAGAAAGCGGTGCAGCTGTCTAGCAGCCGTAATATGACGTGAAACGGCTGTCAGATATTGGAACTTAAAAACTGTACGAATATGTACGATACTGTGGTTTGATGAGATACTAAATTTCATAAAATATTATTATATTTCAACACTATACAACACCCAAAAGCCAATGTTGTTTTATAAAACTGTTCATCGTCAACGTATAAAAAAGTGCACCAACTATTTGCCACCGTTATTTGACGGTCCAACGTTCTCTAAAAAACCGACGCTATGAGGTTTGCATAGAAACATTTCAGTGACGTCATCCACCGCTATATTATGGCCCCAAAATAGCGGCACCGAACGCTTTCATAGGCAACCCTGGCTTGACGCTACTACTACGTTCGAGACATTTAATGAAATATCTATTGAGCGGCTTGAAACGGAGGACATGCTTAGTATATCTTGACGACATTTTGGTCATGGGTCACACAAGAGGTGACCACCTGAAGACCTTCGGCGAAGTACGTTCGAGAGATTATTGAAGTATGTATTGAAGGGCTTGACATGCCTAGTATACCCAGACATTTTGGTTATGTGTGACATTCGATGACCACTTAAAAATCCTCGGCAAAGGGTATTCCATTTTCCACATTAGATGAAATAGTAAAACATGTTGCCATTAACATGTGGTAACTGAGTGTCTCAAGTCCACCACATATAATTTGGCGCTATATTGTAATTTAACAACTATTATCTGCTGTTTGAAATTTGATTCAGTAATATTGTGCACTTTAATTACAATAGACATAGGTTATTTGATTATTATATATATCCGACAGCCCCTGGCCATATCAATATCACCACCGAAATTTTTAAAGTAAATTGCAATGTATGCCAATTTAGTTCTTGAATAGATTAGAAATGTTTTCTAAACTATAGATTCGACATCTTTCCGGAACAGAGTAAATATTTTCTTTGAAATGGTAACACTCACAGGAAGCACTTCAATCTAGGACCTTTGATGTTTCACGTCTGTTATTGTCTCTCGTGCGTTTAAGTTATTAACAAATATTGCTTAACTTATTTAATGTAATAATTTACCCTAACCTATGGGTTATGGGGAAAAACCATATATATGCTTTTAATTTAATCTTTTGGGTTATCAGTGATAATCCATATCTCGTGCATTTAAGTGAAGTTATTAACAAATATTGCATAACTTATTTAATGTAATAATTTACCCTAACCTATGAGTTATGGGAAAAAATAATATATGCTTTTAATTTAATCTTTTGGATTACCACTGGTAACCCAAATGATTAGTTGATTGATAACTTATCATCTAAAGATTGTCCTCCGAACAAAATTGGAGTTAAGCATTCTTGGGAACTTATTACAAAGAGAAATAGCAAAGTAGGCGAACATCCCAAACATCTGTGGCCAATATAGCCCGTAATTTAGTAGGTAACATTTTCTGCCGTCCGCCAAAAATTTGGATAGAAAGAAACTCCCATCTGTCGTATTTCCATTTTTTCCTGTCTGCTTGAACTGTGGAAGAAAGCGTTTGTATTAATTAAACTGTTTCAGCTAATCTTTACCTTGTTGGATTTTTCGATTTTTTTAAACATCTTTTAATGCACTTAGTTCTTTTAATTAATTTATGGGAAATAATATGTGCTTTTAGGTTTCATTTCAGCTTGAAATTGGTTAGTAATTTCGAAAAGATTGTTGAGGAGGTCTTGAATTATTTTGTCTATTCATTGGGTTTTCTCTCCTCCAAATGTTTTCTTGTAACAGATAAGTATTTAAAAATTGTATATGTAGAACAAAGTGTAGTAGTGCACGGATTACTGGCTGTCTGTACAGAGATTCTTCCTCACAGTTTTTCTGAGAGAAAGAGATGTCTATAAAATGATCAACCAGTATTCCTGTATATAAGTAATGTATTGTATATTGTGTAATACTTATCTGTGTATGGAGACGTTTCAACTCCGAGTCTGGAGTCGTTGTCAATCGTTTAGTGTTGTTTTCGAGGTTTTTTTCTAAAAAATTTTCGCTTTGATTTTGAATTTGTTGTTTGTCAAAAAATTTGACACTGACTTCAAACGTTTCTTAATGTCTTTGTTTTCCTGCGTCAGTTTGTTCACCAGTGCGTTGAGCGTTTCGTTGTCATCTTGGAGATCTCTTATTATTTGGCTGGTGTCACCCCTGTCGTTGGTTATTGTTGCTGCGCAATTCGTGGGGATCTCAAGTTGAGGAGCGTTCATGTTTCTTAGGTCAGTGTCAAATTTTTTGACAAACAACAAATTCAAAATCAAAGCGAAAACTTTTTAGAAAAAAACCTCGAAAACAACACTAAACGATTGACAAAGACTCCAGACTCGGAGTTGAAACGTCTCCATACACAGATAAGTATTACACAATATACAAAACATTACTTATATACAGGAATACTGGTTGATCATTTTATAGACATCTCTTTCTCTCAGAAAAACTGTGAGGAAGAATCTCTGTACAGACAGCCAGTAATCCGGGCAATTTTACGAAATTGCCTTACTACACTTTGTTCTACATATACAATTTTTAAATACTTATCTGTTACAGGAAAAAATTTGGAGGAGAGAAAACCCAACGAAGACAAAATAATTGAAATTGGTTGTCCGGTTTCAGTTCAGCTATAACTTTGTATTTTTACCAACGCATTTTTTGCATTTTTTACTCACCACTAGTCAATTTTGGCTTGGGCAGGCTAATAACTAGTTGCCTAGTAATATTATATCTACATATTCACTTAGTAAAGGCTGGTCACTATTTGTTTTTGTATTTGTGGGAATTTGAACACCAAAAGTTGTCAAGATACACACGCAGTTATTCCAGGAGGGAATAGGGAATAAAAACTGAGCATTCCGATAGTCAACTATTTTAGCACCGTGTGTGTTGGGAACTTTATTCGAGAGTAACAAAGTTAACAAATTTATGGGAAGGTTTAATGACTCACACAAGGATTTTCTCGACTCAGATTTAATTATCAACATGCTACAATTTTAAGTAATTATACCTAACGTTTCGGAAGATAATGATATTTTGATAAAGATATCGATCACAAATATTATTCAATTCAATGCACTTCAGTGCGTTTCAAGTAACTCAGATACAGTCCACCCCTGCAGAGCAATCAGCGGAGCAAGTAGTCCTTTGGAGTGACCGGTTCTTTTTCTATTATTATCACCCTCACACATTTTATTATTCAATTCACAATAACAATAATTTAAGAAAAGAAGAATATTTCAATTAACTGTATTACTGTTTTAAATAAGAACTGAATTTATACAAAAATATTACAGAAAAAATATAATAACATCTTTCTTTCTAACAGAAACTTAATAGAAAGTTCTACACGACCAGCACATTCCTTAAATTCTGGAAATTAAATAAGAATTTACTCACAAGTATTACAAATAAATTATAAACTGGGATTTTTTGTTAATTTTTGTAAACACCTAATAGAAGGCTCAATATCAGAAATATATTTCTTAAATGCTGCATCTATTAGACTTGTTTTATCCACAATTTCAATGTTGTCATCCATTGCTAGTAAACACATCCTTTTAGTACTTCGATTTTCTCTCTGTAAAGAAAAGTAATAATTATAATGAATGGTTATGGGTTTCCTATACAGTTACCTCCAATTCATCTTTAAATCTGTTTTTAATATTTTCAAGATGCCGTTGATAGCTTATATTACCAGATTTTGCAGCCTCCAAACATTCCAGAATATCAATTAACCTGCTCTTCTGTCTTTTACATAACTTGAGTGAATTCATAACGTTCAAAACGTTTTTTTGGTTGCCTGCTACTGCCTTTATATTGGATTCTGCCAATTTTTTCTTCAGTTCTAAGCAATCATCTATATCCCTAATCCGCTGGAATGTATCTGTTGGTTCTTCAACTAAAAAGTTATTTCATTAATTTGATACAAAATCGTTTTTGGCTGGACCTAGCAGAAATCTATTTACCTGTTACATCAAGTGCTTCTGGCATATCTCTGAGGTAACTTAATATTGCATGATAGAATTTTGCCCCAATTCCCTTCCTCTGATGGGTCGGTAGAACGAAGAATTGACTTATTCTTGGCCTGACTTTATCTGGATAAGCAAAAAATTTATACACACTACAGAAGCCAATCGGGGAAACATATTTTAACTTATCTTCAGAATGTTGAAATTCTTCATACCTATAAAGAAAGGGAAGAAGTTACATTTCTGTTTCTTTGCAAGTTTATTCACGCAGATAATTTTTGTCTATTCAATGCATATGCCATTATTTAAGTATCTTGCCTAGAATTTCAAAGCGTATTTATTATACATATGTTAAAAAAAACAAGCAATATGAGCCATAAAATACAGCACAGTGTGTAGACGTGTCAACAAACCAAATAACTGAAATTATTTTTGGGTTAATGAGTCTTTTTGACTGTGCTAAAACTGGTTCACCTAGGAAGGCAGCATCCGTAAAAGATTCTTTTGACTTCGTGTCTAGTCTAGTTCTTATCAAATTCTGAGCTTTGCTTTTTAAAGATTTGTGGCCTCTAGATCTATTTTCTTCAGACTGACTAACAGTGCTGTAAAAATCATCCACTTCTTCTTCAATATTGCTACTTCCGCTAATACTCATATTATCCTTTTCGTTTGCTTCCCTTTCTTTAATCAGAGCATCTTCAACTTTTGCTTCCATAAGCTTACTGACTGTTGGGAATTTGCTGGTATCATACTCTTGCAGCCACAGTAGAAGAAACTTTGGGTGAAAGGCTGTAGCCAGGTGGCATCTATCCATCTATGATACTGATTTGACTGAAACTGAGCACTCTGAGCAGACTTGTTACTTGTTTACACTCACACCATGCCTAGCATTAAATCTTCCCTCCAAGAACATAAGTTATCTAGCATCACAGTCACATGCGCACTTCGCATATATCAGCGATATGATATCGTTCACCATTCGACTCGCCGAACATACGAGCCTGGTGTGGCGCCTAATTCAAACAAACGAAATGACAACATGTCAACAAACGAATAATGTAACTGACTAAAATTAACGGAAGTTCAATTCAACGGAAGATAATAAGAGCGTTCACATTTTTTGAAGTTAACAAAGTTAATCCGTTCACCAGATTGTTAACTTCCTTAATTAAGGATTAACGGAGTAACGAGTTAATTCCCACCTATGCAATTTTCCTCTCTTATAGTCCGATCTTATATAAGGTTGTTTGTTGCTAGGGATTTTACCCTGTACATGACACCTATACATAATAAAGTTTATTTCATCACGATATTTTTACTACTACACTACCAGTGGATGTTCTGGGTTAAAAATGTTGACCATGTATTGGCTTTTTTCTCCTGAAGGATAGTTGTAGCATATTTTGTAAATGCACTTTTTTGTGGTGTTACTTTCCAAAAAAGTGCTTAAACATTCACGTATTGACTTCTGGAAATATTTAATTTCGTTTGGATTTAGATCAAGACTGCATGTATGGAGGATGGTTCATAATTCCCACGTTTTTAGTGGATGAATGAATGAATAATTGACTATTAATTATTCGTAAGTAATTTCGAAAAGATTGTTGAGGAGGTCTTGAATTATAATTTTTTGACAAACAATAAATTCAAAATCAAAGCGAAAATTTTTTAGAAAAAAACCTCGAAAACAACACTAAACGATTGACAACGACTCCAGACTCGGAGTTGAAACGTCTCCATACACAGATAAGTATTACACAATATACAATACATTACTTATATACAGGAATACTGGTTGATCATTTTATAGACATCTCTTTCTCTCAGAAAAACTGTGAGGAAGAATCTCTGTACAGACAGCCAGTAATCCGGGCAATTTTACGAAATTGCCTTACTACACTTTGTTCTACATATACAATTTTTAAATACTTATCTGTTACAGGAAAAATTTGGAGGAGAGAAAACCCATGAATAGACAAAATATTAATTATTCATTACGCTGTACGGGAGCCTGCATTGTCCTTGTGTAGAATGATGTAATTCATCATCATTTCTACGTGTAAGTGATCATGGAAACTTTCAATAATCTGTTTTATATTAATGCCTAAACAAGTTTGAATTTTTTTATTGGTCTTGGAGACCAAGGTTTTATTCTGCACTTTTTTTATTTGCGAAAATTTTGGAAAACGGCGAAATTTTATGGAAGCTGTGAAAAAGGTCAATTAGGCGGGTTTCCAAAGTATAAGAGTTTCAGGTTGTTTGCAAGTTAAAATTAAATAAATAACGAGGAGAAAATTTTGTCCTACAGATTCGATGGAATGACTGCCGAGTCACTCACTGCTAATATGTCAAAATTACATGAGGGTAGGCTTTTATTGGCATCAATCTGATTCTTCCCAAATTATTTAATATTTAACAAGCAGTTTCCTTGAGCAAGGAAAAACAGAACCATTCCTCCAGGCAGTATTGATAGGAAAAAAAAAACTACTGGAACAGTCACAAAGAAATGATACCAGAAGAATATGTTATTGTTGTGGACAAGGCACCATTAATGGCCGAGCAATCACCATCACCTTTGACACCGGCGCCGCTGTGTCCATTGAAAGGGCCACAATTTTGAGGTCAGAAATCCGACGAGTTAAGAACAACATTCAGCTAAGAACAGTCACCGGTGAGTCCGTGTCAATACAGGGTGAGGCAAATGTAGCGATACAGATAGGGGACAACAGAATTCGGTATAGGGTCCTGGTAGCGGATATTGAAGACGATTTTATACTAGGTACGGACCTAATCAGCCAACATGGGTTTATGTTCGACCTGAAATATGATATTCATTTCCTAAGGGAGGAATTTGTATTGCTCACCGACTTCTTTAATAATTGTTGCGAAATACTCAACCAGAATTCCCGGTCGAACGGAACAAATCATTCATGGGCAGCTAGAATGAAATCCTGGAGCTGCGTTGGAATGGTGGAGCCCGTGCATTCAGATCATGACTACTAAGTTGGACGGGCTATAGTTAAAACCGGAAGATACATACCAATTAGAGTCCTGAATATGTCCAACAACGACATCCGAATTGCCAATGGTTAAGAAATAGCTGGCAGGGCCCCGTTGGATATCTACACCAGACTTAGGTAGGTTGGACTACATGAAAACAACAGTTACGGTTATGACCTTGGGTTATGTAACACTCCCGCTACGACTATCTCAACCCAAAGAAGTGTTGCATGTTTCAAAAAGAAGTAGATTTTTTGACCACGTCGTCAAGGATCCGCACAAGACAAAGACAAGATAGAAACCATTCGTGATTGCCCAGTCCCGAGTCACCAGTATGAAGCTTTTTGAGTCTTTGATTTTTAAAGAGATTTGCCACAATTGCCACACCTCTACCTAGACACACCACCCAAAAAGAGATCTTCCGTTGGAATCAGGATTGTGAAACATCATTCCGACGACTGAAAGAACAGCACTAGGTTCCAGCGCATTCCTAGAGTTTCCTACACAGTCCGGCAAGTTCACCTTAGATAGCGACGCCAGCAACACAGGTTTGCGGTCCTCTAATGGGTACAAGATGGTGAAGAGCGGGTGATCGAGTACTACACAACCAAATGGCTGACACTGAACCATTCTTAGAGGGGCATCCTGACCACGATATAGCTTGATACTCGGGCGCCCTGAAGTCATTCATGACTCAATCTCTAAGATTGGAGAATGAAATCTTAAAGAGAATTTGGGAAAGCAACGAAGGCAAAGAAACCAAGTCCCAACTGGTAGTTCCCAAGAAAAGGGTACCCGCCCTCCTGACCGAAGTACATAATGGGATTACCGGAGGTCATCTGGGTATGAATAAAACCTTGGATAAAATCCGACAATGGTACTACTGGGTAAATTACTTCGACGACGTCAAGCTTGGTGACACCTGTGCAGTCAGTAAGGGCCCGAAGACTGGGACCAAGGGCCTAATGAAGCAATACAATCTGGTAGTCCGATTTGAGAGAATTGCAATTAAGATGTCGCTGATCCATTTCCTGACCATGGTGGCGACGGTACTGGTAGAACAGCTATTCAGCAGGTGTCCCGTTGGAGATACATTCAGACCAAGGTCGTAACTTTGAGTTCAATGTATTCCAGAAGGTCTGTACCATGTTGGGAATAAAGAAAACGGAATGGTGGAAAAATTCCACAGGACTTTGGAACAACATCTAGCTAAGGTCTTCAGCAATAATCAGCGTGATTGGGATGAGCATATTCCCCTATTCCTGTTGGCCTATCGCTCAACCGTACATAATACCACAGGACTAACTCCAGCCAGGGTACTATTCGGAAAAGAGCCGAGATTACCTTGTGATTTGGTTCAAAAGAAGAACCGCCCGAAGAAGTCAACGATTATGTCGAACAACTCCCAACAGAACATGCTGGCAATACACGTTATAACCCTACACAGATGTTCAGTTCAAGAGAGAGACAAGGTCTGGGTATACCACCTCCAGAGGAGCAAAGGCATATCTCCGAAGCTCACACCAGCCTGGGATGATCCATGCTGCGAGGTGGTTCAAGAGGATCAATAACGTTGTCTATCATATTTGCCGGAATCCAAGCGCTAAAATGAAGGTGGTTCATTTGGATAGACTCGCAAGTGTTATAAAATACATTTTTACGTCGCCTAAAATTAAGAAAAACTTCTAAGTTACTTATTCTGATAAAAATATTACGAATACGAAATAAAAACGGCTGAAAACTAAAAAAGCAAAACAACGGAAGTCTCGAATACTTCATTTATATAAAAAATTGAGGTTGACGTGGTTGCGAAATTAAATACCATTAAGACTGACAGACCAGAGACGACTGGAAAAATCTTCGGATGAATGAAATCTAATCCTTGTTGTGTAAATAAGTATATTTTGATAAAACTAAATATGTTTAAAGTGAGTATGTATATTTGTGAAACAACTCACAGAACCTATTGTAATATATACATTTATACACAGTGTAAAAATAACCCTGAGTTTCATATACAAATGGAAACTATTAGAGTATTTAAAACATATGTTTTGTTTCATCCCACATTTTTGTAGGGCACTAATTCCCAATGCGTTCTGTAGATTTCCAAATAAAAAAAAGTTGGTCATCTAGTCAAAAAGAAATCATATATATTAGCTTGATGCTTATCACTGAGAAAAAACTCTCCCCGACCATATATATTACAAGAAATCTACCGTTACAGGTCATCATCAATGTTTTTGACCGTTTTTAAGGTTGTTGGTTGCCTTTCACGAATTTCGTTACGAAGACTATCCCGACCAAATTTAAATTCTTAAACTACCAAAAATTCTTAAACTACTTCCATAAATAAATTCAGTTTTCTTTAATAGAATACCCTTACTTTACAATTAAATTGTAGTCGAACTGCATCTATATTCAATTTGAAACACTTTTTTATCAGAACAAATGCTCACGCATCAAATATTAGATAACAACCGTATTGGTATATCACAAAATTAAAGCAGCAGTACTTGACTTTACTGTTTTTTACAATTATAAATTCAATGTAAAAAAGTTTTATGCCGGACACTAGATCAACTTTTGCAGTTAGCTAGCAAACTTAGTAAACAGTGGCGGATCCAATATTGTCGTTTGGAGGGGAGGGGGGCTTGATCCCACTGAGGGTTGGTTTTAGCACCATAAACACTAAAAAACATACAAGTAAAATGATTGGGGAAGCTTAAGCCCCTTAGCCCCCTTGAGATCCGCCAATGTTAGTAAAAATGGCTTTTATTACAGCATACCCAAAGATTATTTAGATAAAACTATATTATTAATTTAACAAAAACAAAAGTCATGTCATATCCTAAAAACATAACAATTTAAAAACCAGAACTAGCAAAAGTGGACAATAATGTTAATTTAGGTAATACGAAAATTTTAGACGAGAGAATAGAAAAAAACAGAAAACGAAGATTGACAGGGGCTGTCTTTAGGAAGTTAAATATGTTACAAAAAAACGGATATGGCTGTGTTCTCTATCGATTAATGCGTTCTACCAGTTAAGGCATACGAAGTTCCTTAAGGAGCAATTCATGAACAAAAGGGAAATGGAACTACGTCGGAAAATGGATCAGCACAACCTAAGAGAGAGGACCCTATTTGGGAAGGAGATCCCTATGGGTCCGTTTATGTTGGAGCTGCGATAAATGATGAGAGCGCCGATACTAGCAAAGTGAAGAAAATCTCAAACCTGTTTACCACAGATCTGTTAATATTGGAGCAGCGTGACGCCCAACGATAAGAGCGGCGATAATCGATAAACGTATTTTCTTTGCTTCAATTGAGTATGGACGTTGACAATTTAATCAGTGAAATTTTTGTCAGATCCCCATTATGGGATCAAAAAGATAATAAATACCACAACAGATTTGTTTTGGGTAAAATGTGGGATGAAGTGACTTTGAAATTAAATACAACACTTATGCAAAATGTTTATTTTCTAGTATATCCTCAATGGCGGCAGTTGGATTTTGAAATCTTTTGAAATCTTTGAAAGTGATTTCTATTATGTTTAGGAAATGCTATCTAGAACGTTGTTGTTGTTTTTTTCAACATGGGAGATTCTAGCAGAGATTGTTTTTTATAAATGAATATTAATATTTAATACATTACTGAAATTAATTATTTCTTTTTATAAATGAATTCGTTCATTTTAAACAACCTATCTCTATCTCTTATCGCAGCTCCGACATAAACGCACACCAAGGCGATACACGATAGATAAAAATAGTAAAGAATAAGGGATGCCCACATCCAAACATTGGCATTTTATTTTGCTGCTCTTTAATTTGTTGCTATATTTAACATTATAAGACTGTTTTAATTGCGTTGAGTGGTATATGCCATTTTATATATCCAAATATATTTAATCAATATTTAATGAAGAATTTCAGAAACTTACACATAAAATATCATCCATCTTTCATCTTCGGTATCTATAAAATTTGCGGCATCAATAAACCAAACGATGAATGTTTGAAATCGTTGATGATACTCCTTAAAATGGTCATCTTGAAGATCACATAGGGATATTTTATACTTAATGTTCGTCTTGTAACTTCCTGATGTATCCTCTAAAAAATGGTAATCAAATTTTCAAATTTTTAATTTTTTTAATTTAGTTATAACCGCATAATTTTATACAAGTATTTAGAGTACTAATAAAATGGGCTTTTTCACAAAGACATAATTTTATTATTAATATTCAATTTTGTTATTATCAACTTAAGCTAGACCTCTTTTTGTTAGTTAGGTAGAATTACTTACTTTTTTAAATTGTATGTCTTTGGGTCCCAAATACTCAGTTTATTCTGGTAAAATTCTAAAATTTGAAAACTTCCTTTATAGAGAGCGACAATTTATATTTGTAACGTTAATGGATGGCAACCGTGCAATGGCGATTGGACAAGAACGGAGAAACTATCGATAGGACGCAGACAAGCGAGAAAAATCGATACTGATTTGAAGTGAGACTAGGGGTCCCAAGTGTACTTTGAGTAGACGTCACTTTGAAAAATCAGTAGAATTTTTAAATATTTTTTGTTAAACTGCTTATTTCAACAGCGTTCTGTGATGTCACACAACTCTTAACGCGCAACGATTGTTTATACATTTTAAATTGTATGAATAACAACTGTCATTTTTTAAACCGGCCAAGTGTCCAAGAGTCAAGAGATTCCATATCTTTGGTGTGGACAGATATTTTCTTTCTTAAGGGGTGACATTAATGACCTGTATAATTCTTGTGTGGTACTTTTTATATTTATTGCTAATTGCAAATGAAAAAATTCAGTCAATACAGATAAAAATTTAAAACCAATCTATTTCACGCATACACAAGTCATAGTCTGGAAAGAACATCAAACCAAAGAACTTCTTTGAACTGTTGCTACTATTTTTGTATGTCCCTATTTACGCAGTATCTTCTAATTTATTGTATTCCTTTGCATCAGATGTAAGGCACACATGGAGGTTTTGGAATAAAATATGTACATAAACCGAAATCGGAATTGATTTCAATAGGGAATTTAAATTGATACCAATCGAATGGTTAATAGATCAGCTCTCATTTGCTTGCTAATAACTTATATAATTTTTCATAATTTTAATCAATTATACAGGTTGTAAAAAACATAAGAACTTTCCAACATGGATTTTTAATAGTTCTGCGCTAGTTATACACGTTTGGAATATTTACAAAGTAAATTCTTTTTTAAAAATTATATCCTCCAACTTAATTTTGACTGAAATATGGATCATTTTCTATTTTATTGAATGACTCATGTTACTTTAACTTTGTCAACAGAAATGAAAAAAATGGAAAATAATCCTTAACCCTTCAACTTCTATTTCCCTTCATCTTTCATGAAATTAACTGAAAATTGTAATGGTAAATAAATACAAAATTACATTTTGCATTACGACTGCGTCAATGACGAACATCAGAACCTGATAAAAACCGAGCGCTTGATATCAAATCTTTCTCGTTATGAAAAAATTGAATATCCCCCTTGTTTTTGTGCATAAAATGGCAATTTAAACGATTTATCAGACTGGCTTTGACATTCTAACTACAAATGTGATATAATCTTTATTTATTTTGCAAATTTCGAAAGTTGTAAATAATCAAGTAAATAAAAAAATTCTAAATTAACAAATGTTAACAGTAACTTATTCTGCATGCACTCTTGAAGTTCCTACAAAAATAATGACAAAGACTTCGTATGAAGCGCTCACTTTTTGTCGGGCCCTAGTTTTCGTCTGTGACGCAGTGACAATGACAAAAACTAAATATATTATTTTAACTGTCATAATTTCACTTGGCGACTTGAATGTCGTAGAAAAATATAGGTTGATGGTTTAAAGAGTATCTTCCATTTTTTCAATTTTCAATGTCTAAATGAAACTTACGGAAGTAATAAATAAAATACCATAAGATGGTCTCCAGGAAGAATATTTCATTGATGAAAATTCACTATGTCCTTACGCTATGATATTTGTGAAATTTTGATAAATGTAGATTGATTTTCAAACTTTTAAGCTTAATAATATAATAATGTAGTGATATTTACCATTGGCAGTTTCGAATTCACCCAAAATGTTACCAAAAATTTGGTCATGTTTTTCATTTTCTAACCACTTTAGAAATGTTGCCTCCTCTGTAGTGTAATCCTGCAACCATGGTTTCATACTCTCCATTATATCATCACTATTTTCAATTTGCCCAGAGCTCTTGACATTTACAAAACATCTTACAGAATTGTGGTGGTAGTATAGATGAATTAATAACGAGCGATACCCATAAATACTTTCACTAAAATAATATTAAATATCTGTATCTGTAATTTGATAAATAAACGCTTTTTGTAATTGCTAATTCGACAACTTTCCATTTTCTTGGAATAAACCAAAACTAAATCAATGTACAAGCATTGGCTGAATACACTTCAGGTATACCAATGGGGAAAATGTTATATTAAAATAATTTTTAGTCCCTATTGTAGCCTAATGAGATGACTAGATTTAATGGCTACAAAATCCTTGTCACTAAATATATAAAACTACACAATTATATTTTTATATTTTCATTAAATTCATATAAACAGCTGTGTGAAATGCACCCTTATCAGACTTCACAATTTTATTGGTTCTGTATATTATCATTTTTGTAGGGTTACCATTCGCTATAACTGACCTGTCCAAGTACAAAAGCATAATGATATTCAAATATCATAAAACTTCGAATTAAAAACAGACCTTTGTATAGTTCATTATTGTTACGTTTAATTGGACATTACTAAAAAACTAGTTCACCGATAAACGAAACTGCAAAACCGCATTTCTAATTTTTACGACTGCGGATAAAAACAGTACCGAAAATGCCCATTTCTTTCGAGAGCTAGTTATCATATACGGTAGACCGACAAAAATACTAGGACAGGGTATAAATGCGCCCGCAAAACCGGAGTAGTAGTAATGGACTGAGCATTGTAATATTTGGTTTATTCTTAGTGTAAAAAATTAGTATGCAATAAATAAGTATCAGACACGCGTGGGTGATCGTCGTCTATATAACGCCATCAAACTAAAGGTTTATTCTCGTTTGGAAAAAATATTTGTTCTTCAAAATTTTTCTTTACAATACTTAATACAGGAGAGGGACAAGGAGTCATCGTTTAACTGAAATTATGGTCTTTTACAAAATGTTAGTTCAGTAATTCTTTCAATATATAACTAATTATAATGATTTAAAGAAGAGTAGTTGTTTTACTATAGGAAGAGTTTTGGTTGTCAAAACTATATATAGATTTACAGAACTGATAATGGGCCATAAAGGGATATTGGGCTTGTGAATTTTACGTGAATCATAGAAATGTGGTGGTTAAGTATAGTGTGCATTCTTATTCAATAAATTTGGGTCTATGATTGTACAGTAAACAAACTATTTTGTTTTCTACACAACTTGCCTAATTTTTGGATAATTTAGTATATTGTTGTTGGTTTATTATATTTGGAATTTTGTTCTTGTAATCAGTATTATTTCAAACTACATTCAGAAAAAAAGTTGTAACGGGATATGTTGAAAGGGGACGCATGTAACAGGATTGATCTTGGCCTTAACATTAGGGTTCATCGTTATTGCCAGATCATATCATTTATTTAAAAATAGGGACCCACATTTTTACATAGGAACTGGAAAGGTTATGAAATCTTAAATCAGAAAATGACGCTCTCATTTTTTCTATAAATTGGACACTGACAATTAGTGACTGCTCTTAGCTCCAGTAACCTTTAGTTCCAGTTGGTTTCTGATGCTAATATCCAACAGTAAACTGAGATTACAGTATTATTAAAAAACTCCAATGATCACGATACACCTCTAATAATCACACATAACTATCATCATCAGTATCTTAATACTACTAGAAGCAACCGTCACTTGATCATAGACAATCTCCAGTAATAATTAGTAAATGTTTTTGGAAGGATATTTGGCATCTTGTGGTTTATATATAGATATTTTATAGATAGATGGGCATTCAAGACCACACTTGCAAATCTACATTTTATGATTCCATTGGCAAATTCAGATTCAGACCTTGAAACATTTGGATTTAAAAATACATACAGTTTTTAATCTCAAGTGTTGGGTTATTTCTAAAAAAATCAAAAAGTAAGTGGTAATAAGTAACATAACTTTTTTGGTTAAGATCGGATGATCATCATTAACAGTTATTTACTGTTACTCACCATCAAATGCCATCAAAATTTTGACATCAACAGTTTTTCAACCATTATAGAGAAGGGTAGTAAAGGGAATGATAATTTCTTTAAAATAATTTTAAGACAGCAAATTTATGGGAAGGTTTAATGGCTCACGGCAGGTTTTTCAGGTCCAGGGGGCGGCAGCTGCCCCTCCTCCCTCGGTACGCCCATGACAATGACATAAGATTGGTAGTGTAGTTTAAAAACTTCTAACTTGCCTATATTAAAGTAATCACATTTTCATTTAGACAAAGCGGGCAAATGGGATGAAATGAGAAATATAATTTAGTTATGAAAGCACACAATACTCCAAAAAATATATATTTAATATATACATTCATATACTTCTCTATTAATATACAAAAATGTATTTATAATTAATTAATGGTAACTATAAAAATATTTGTGAAAAACAATAATTTGAACAATGTTTTTTACTTAATTTAGATCTTTTTAAAAAATCATGATTTTCTTTCATGGTTCTATTTTTGATAGGTGTGAATACTTTGCAATAGATTCGAATCATTAATTAAAATGTGAAATTTCACACATGAATTGATTAAATTATATTTTACATTCAGAATTCAAAGTTTTAATGTTAAACTACGTTTTTTCAGTGGACCGTATTTTATTAATACTAGAAAAAATACATTCTGTTGCTGCATTTGTTTCTGGAAGGGAGGGCGCGTATTCCACAATTTTCAAAACATATTCTACTTAAAATGTCTGTTTCCACATTTACAGACAATCAATATTTATTTATTTCATCAATATCATTTCGGAAATATTATTTTTCTGAAAATGGTTAATAATGCATTCAAAAGATTTGTCCACATATTACCATAAAAACTCCTTTTTAATATCATCCAATGAAAATTTTTAATGAACTAAATTGTCTATTCTTTAAGCTATTCCAAGCAGTTATACAAATTTCTGACTGAGTTTTACAGCAAATTGAAAATAAATGCCGATATTTTCTAAACATTGTCTTCTAAACGTTGTTTGTGGCATATTCTTGATTACTTTTATGTACAAAAACTACATACTTTCAATTAAATGATGACTTTTACCAACAGGATTTTGGCATGGCCATGGGTTCTTGTCTCTCACCTGCATTAAGTAATATTTATGGAAAACTTTGAACAAGTAATTTTATCAAAAGAAAATAAACCTTTAATTTGGTGGCGTTACGTTGAGACATTTTCGTAATTTGGGAACATAATCTTGAAGAACTAGATAAATTATTAAATGACATAAATAACAAACTATATTTCCTAGACATATTAATAACAAAAACAGAATCTTCATTCGAAACAGAAGTTTATAGAAAACCAACTCGTACAAACAGATACCTAAATTTCATTTCAAATCATCCGAATATAGTAAAGAAAGGTGTCATTAAGTCATTATATGATAGAGTAAAGACCAACTGTTCTGATGATAATAAATTCAACAAAGAAAAAATAATTATAAAGAATGTTCTCACTGGAAACAATTACCCCACAAAATTTATCAACAAAGAGTTAAACAGACTTGAACAGAAAACAAACCTTCGGAATCAACCCAGAACTTGTCGTAACACTACTACTACTCAAGACAACACCATTACAGTTACAACTATACCGTATATACAGCCTGTATATAATCTGTATAATACAGGGTCTGTCAGAAAGATTGAAAAGAGTGGGCAACAGATTTAATGTTAAAACAACATTCCAAACAAGAAATACACTGAAATCTTTAATATCGAAAACAAAACCAACAAACAAAACCCAGAACTCAAAAAACTGCATATATAAGATTCCTTGCGAATGCAATAAATTTTATATTGGAGAAACATCGAGCCCATTAAACGTACGAATAAATGAACACAAGAATTACATAAAGAAACGACAATTTGAAAAATCAAAAATTTGTGAACATGCTTGGGACCTAGGCCATAAAATACAATTTGACAATTCAACTATACTTCACAAAGAACAACATAACACAAAACGAAAAATAAAAGAGTCTGCCTTAATTCTTTTGAATGAAGACGATTGTATCGCTTCCACTTCTGTAGAATTTAATCGCATCTGGTTACCGACAATTAAGGAAGAAATTATTAATGGTAACCTCCTTTTGAACAACCCAATATCGGGATATTTCATAAGGTTTTTCCTAGGTTTTCCCTTATGACGTTAATGGGATCACTGAAACAATAGATTTCTTTGATCGCATTTTTGGCGAATGCACTATCTTATAACAAAGTCGTACCTAGGAATGCCACTTATAAATTCTAAAGACAATTCTTTCAAATTCTTCTAATTTGAAAGCTGGTTAACTATAATTCATGATCTTTAGAATTTTTTGTGCTACCTGTATATCTAAAAACAACAAATTTTCTAATGTCAATTTTAAATGTCATAAATCAAATTTTCATTTTCCAATCTACATCAATAAATATAAAGCCATTGACAACGAAGTCAGAATAGACTTTGAAACGTTTGGTATTCCTGCAATATAGGTCGTTTTATTTCTATTGTGGTGTTATTGCCCAAAAAAACATAAAAGTAATTTTCTAAAAAGCCGGACATTTTTAAAATTCGCGGAACGCGGGACTGTCCCGCCAAAATCGGGACGTGTGGTCACTTAAGCCTATATATTACTATAAATTGTATATATTGAAATTTACCTCTCTCCAAAAACTTGATGTGCCATATCAGGTTTAAATTCTTTAAATTCTTCTTTGTCATATTCTGCTTTATTGCAAACTGTAAAACACAACATAAAAATTCAGAAATTGTATCCTACATAATAGGATTTTCTGCTTTGTTCTGTTTGTTGAAGATGCAGTTGGGTTTCGTCTCCTCAAGCAAGTTCAAAATGTGTTATTGAAATGAAATTATGAATTTTATCCGGAGAATTTTGTATGATGATGGCGGCTTAAAAATATTTAAATGAAATGAGGTACAAAACAAAAATTAGGGCAGTATATGGCAGTATATATAAAAAAATACTTTTTTTGTTTCTTCACTCTAAGGAGATATTTTGAAGGGTGACTGATCAAAATGAGAATGTTTACTTACTTCTGTACTCTTGTTATCACAGGGTTTCTCTGAATTTTAATTGTTTAATTAGCCTAATTTCAAGGATATCTGCTGTTAAAATTCAATATCTGAACAGAATGAGAAAAAATCTAAAATTTCAGTCACAAGTTGTACAACTATTATCTACTTTGATATAGGTATTCAAAGTCACTCCACTCCCTGTAAATGACTAATGAAAATTAACTAGAAATAGTGATAATGAAAATTAAAACAGTTCCTTATTTCTATTTCAAATTAGTAACATTTAATTTACTAATAAAGTTTTAATGAAAATATTTGTTTATTTCAGATAAAGAAATGAAAGGCAAGGAGTTACAAGACAGTAATTGAACTGAATGTTTCAAGATGACGTAATTCAAGCATTTACATTAATCCAGCCATGAATTATATCAACCGTCGCCTATGCCAGCATACAGAATTACGTCGCCACATGAAGACCATTGACCAGACGGATCACATATGCAGTTATAGGTCATATTTCATGGCATTTCATTGTTGTTGCATCATAATAGTTAGTTAGTTGTAACGTTTTTAGATTGTCGGGTTGAAAATTCAAATATATGTATTTCAAATAAAAGTATTTTGTTTAAAAACGGAGTTTAGAGTTCACGACCCATTTTTTGGCGCAGTCAGTAGGATAGTTCCGAAATTCGCGAATCGATCGGGAATTTTTCGTTTTTACGATTAACGGAACTAACGAATTATCGAACTTTGTTGATCGAACTGGTGATAGCGATTGTTGACAGAGCGGCTCCTCGAACTTCAGGAAACTCAGTTCATCGAGAACCTGCTTCAGCCTTTTACCAGTCCATCGTAGAAATTTGGAACAAAAATCGTCCGAATTTGCAAGGAAGACTCCAGTGGCGTAGACGAAAATAGCTTCCCTGGACGTCGCCCTTATAGTTTGTGAAGAATGCTCAAACTCGTTTTTATTTTTATGTAAGTACAACATTAAATGTCAAGTGAAAATTTGTCAGATATTTTTAATTGTTTATCTATTAAAGACGGCCCTACAACTGACTCAAATTCTAATTTAAGCTATAATTTTCCTGAAACTTCTCAAAATAATTTAAATAGTGACGAAGAAATAGATTTAGATAGGAATTTAGTTGAAAAAGTAATTGTAGAAATTAATCTTAGTAATAAAATAGAAATGGCTAGACCTGTTGCTAATCCTGAACCATTTAAATCTGAGTATTTAAATTGCGTACCCGAATTCGACGGAAACCCAAACGAACTTGGAAGATATTTAAGTATTTGTGAATCCATTTTAACAACTTTTTATGATCGTGCAAATCCAGAAAGCTTTCATAATGTATATTTGTTGAATTCATTAATTTCAAAATTGAGAGGTAATGCTAGACTAGTGATTAATATTCAAGATGTGAACAGTTGGATTGATTTAAAAGTAGTATTGACACGAAATTTTGCGGATCAAAGGGATGAAAGTTGCTTAAATAGAGATCTTGTTTTAATGAAACAACTTCCTAACGAAAAACCTCAGCAATTTTATGATAGATGTCTTAATATTTTAAATTTGTTGTGTAGCTATGTAAATTGTCATGAAGTCACAGATCAAGCCAAACAGTTAAAACGTGATCTCTATCAAAATTTAGCATTAAAAACATTTTTGTCAGGATTGCGTGAACCCCTTGGTACAACAAAAAGTTGTATGAAACCTGATTCTTTGAGTCAAGCCTTACAATTCGTAATCGCAGAAGATAATGCCCACTATTTTCAAACAATTATGTCTAAACCAAAACCGCCACAGATGATTCAAGCACCATTTCATAACCAAAATAATTTTTTGAATAACCCATCTTTACCAAGAAACTATAATTTCAACCAAAACTACTGCCCACAAAATACATTTCCTTCACAGCCTGTTCAAATACAACCAAGACAATACTTTCAGCAACAAAGCAACCAAAATGTTTTCAAACCAAACTTTCAAAATAGAAACTTTCCAAGACCTACTCCAATGAGCGGAATTTCTGTTCAGAACTCATCAAATCAAAAAACATCTTTGCCAACAACTTTCTACCAAAATCAAAATACCCAAAGATTTCCACAAGGTAATGTAACAAACTATCACAACAGCCGAAATCATTTGGTTTTTGAAGAAATTAATAATACTGAAACTGACGACAAATTCACAACTGAAAATGACTATCAATACTATTACGATGAAAATACTGTACAACCAAAAGAAAACTCTAGTATCGAAATCTCTGAAGTTGAAGACGATAAGTCTCAGGAAATTTCACAAGAAATTTCTCTCAATCAAATTAGTTCGAATCAATTACCATATATTATTTTTCCCGAACAAAATTTAAAACTTCTAATTGATTCTGGATCATCAAGATCTTTTCTCGATCCTGAAATTGCCTACAAAATTTTCCCAAATCTTGTTGTTACTGATCCATTTACACTGTCTACAGTTTCTCATAAATCAACACATCAGTATAGTGCACTGATTCCCACTTCAAAGATTTTTCAACTGCCAACACTTAAGTCCTTAAAATTCTATCTCTTTAAGTTTCATGAGGTATTTGATGGTCTTATAGGCTTAGAAGATTTAATACGACTTCAGGCTATACTTGACTTCAACAAAGGATGTCTGATAACCCCATACGCAAAAATCAAACTTCTTTTTCATAAAGTAGAAAATAATATGAACACGTTCACTGTTAGCCCAAATTCTAAACAATTTAGCAATACCGAAATTTTTGTTCAGAAAAAATTTCATAAACTAAATTCTAGTTCTAACAAAATACCTAAACAAAATATAAATACTTTAAAATCGAGAAACACTCAAAAGTTTGATCACAAAAATTTTATAAACGAATTTGAAAATCAGGCTAATTCAAATTCGGCAACCAAAATAAAAGTAAACGCAAGAAGTACACAAGGAATCTTAAAACAAAGAAAAAAAAGTAGAAACCGAAAAAGTAGAAAACATCAAAAACTTGTAAAATTTTCTGATAACAAATCAGCAGAAGACAATAACATTTTTATGCTTATACAAACTGGTAACAACAACTCTGAACATACTCGGCAAAATTCTAGAAATAACGAAGACAATTCTGAAAAAACTACTGCTCACTCTAATACAAATGCAAACCCCACTGTTGGTATCCCCATTGTTAATTACGCTGTAAATTATGGACAAAATCAAATAGTTATTCATTCTGTCTTACACCCTCCAGTACATCCAAAAACAACTATACTTTTCGAGCGAAAGCGGCGAATTAATGTTCAGATTTCCAGAAATAATTTTGAAAAGGATGTAATTAATTTCGTTACAAATTTTGTTTCACCAGACATTCAGTACCATCTCTTTTTCGAAAATCCCAATGATTATGAACCTTTTACATTAGTTCTCCAAAGAAACTTCCCAATGTCCAAATTGAAATTGAAAAACTGTAACAAAACTTCTTGATATCACGAACAAACATGACATTAAAAATATTATTGAAACTTATCACGAAGGTAAATCAAACCATCGTTGTATCGATGAAACTTTACAAAGAATTAAAGAAAAATATTATTGGCCAAATCTCAAAAATTCTATTCAAACTTATATAAATGACTGTGAGATTTGTCAACCGTCGAAATACGAAAGACACCCTGTAAACATGAAAATGAATGTCACTCCTACAGCAATGAAACCATTCGAAATAATACATCTAGATACATTCTCTTTCGAAAATACAAAATTTCTTACCATTAACGATCACAAAGAGCGACCGAAGCTACTTTACTCAAAAATAAATTCTGACTTGATTACTAACAAAGAATGAACAATTCAAAAACTTAATCGAACCCGCGATGACCCCGAACTGTTTAAACCACAACAAAAAGGGTATTTATCAAAAAACATATTAAACAGAAGAACGCAAGCAAATTTAATAAATCTACAACCCTCCAGACAGTTCACCCTGAACATAAAACAATTTCCACAGAAATTTTAAATAAAGTCCATATGAACAATATAAAACGTCCTTTAAAAAGGACATACTCTTTCTGATACAGGTTTTATTTTTATTTCAGATTCCCCGCAATATTGGGAACACAAGACAAGATTACAATTAGGAATTTAGAAAATAATCCCGGCATTATTCCTTTAAAATTAGGAACAGCAAAAGTTCAAAAATACATGCATTCCTTTATCCATTATTATGACCTAAATCCACTTATTATTGAAGTAAACAAACTAAAACGACAATCCGAAAATCTTAAACTTTACATCAACAAAAATTCTGACTACTTTAATGACTTATTTGAAAATCCTCATTTTAACAGAAGAAAAAGTAGAGAATAAAATATCAGAAATTTTACCACACCCCAATCGTATCAAAAGAGGACTTATAAATGCTTTAGGTTCCATTTTCAAAGCAATTAGTGGCAACTTGGATTCCACCGATGGCGAAAGATATGACAAATTAATTGAAGAACTTTAAAACAATCAAGACAACCTTGCACAAACTATCCAAAAACAAAGTTCACTTTCGATTTCACTTATTGACAAATTTAATAACACTGTTCGACAAATATTGCATAATGAAAAGCTTCTCGAATCAAAAATGGATCAAATTTCAAAAATTGTGACAGGCTTAACTTATAGAGAAAATTCTATGTTCATTAAAGACGTTATGAACCAAATTATTAATCTATACGAGGTCATTAATTCTATTCTACAAGATGTTGAAAATTCAATAACTTTTGCAAAACTTGGAGTCATGCACCCTAGTATAATGACAACTACACATCTTTTTCACGAATTAAAATTTTTGGAAAAATATTTGAAAAAGGAACAATTTCCTATTGAGATCAGTTTAGACAATATTTTGTTATACGAAGAAATCACAATGGTTCACGGTTATATAAATAAAAACAAAGTGACCTATATTTTGCAAGTCCCAATAACGCACACTTTTGAATTTAAATATTATCATTTATTTTCAATCCCAATTTGAAAGGAGAACCAGTTTAGAGCCGTTATACCAACAAAGAAATATTTGACAAAAACACAGTTGTACTATGCATATATGAACGAGCCTTGTAAGTTTGTTTCTTCACAATTCTATTTGTGCGGCCAACTGGACCTTCAAGAAATGAAGAAAGAAAACCCCTGCGCAATCCAGCTACTAGAAATGAAAAATGCCTCTATTTGCCAACCAATATCAATCAGTATAACAAAACCAATGTTCAAACGTCTAGACCAATCAAACCAATGGATTGGCCTAATACCTGCCATAGAAAAAATTATGCTTCATTGTCGGCAACAAGAAGAAGTCCAAAATATTATTGGAACTTATTTAATCGACATCCCAACCGGCTGTCAAGTGTTCACCGATAAAGAAGTTTTCAGCAATAACAAACCGATAAGCTTTAATCAGCCAATATTGTTTCCTGAATTAGAAGCTACAAGTGAAACAGTCTCCTTCACAAACCCAACCATTCACTTAGAAGAAATCGATTTGGATGAACTCCAAGACATACGAACACAAGTGTTAAATAATCAACCCCATTTGTCGCATAACTGGATATCACACACCCCCAGTATGTGGACGATCATAGTCTATGGGTTACTGGTGATAATATCAATGTATTTCATTTATACAAAAATTCTCCAAAGATGTCAGAAAAGTAACCGTCATACCCAGCAAGGTATCGAACTATCCGAAGTTCGCCTCCCTCACTAACTCGGGACTCGAATTTTCGGGGGGAGGAATTATATCAACCGTCGCCTATGCTAGCATACAGAATTACGTCGCCACATGGAGACCATTGACCAGACGGATCACATATGCAGTTATAGGTCATATTTCATGGCATTTCATTGTTGTTGCATCATAATAGTTAGTTAGTTGTAACGTTTTTAGATTGTCGGGTTGAAAATTCAAATATATGTATTTCAAATAAAAGTATTTTGTTTAAAAACGGGGTTTAGAGTTCACGACCCATTTTTCATGAGTCATGTGAATTAAATAAAAAAATGTCACATGATTTAATATGACTTTTACCATCTAAGAAGTACTGATAATAGACTATTACTGTGTTTATTCAGAGATCATCAAGTATCACATTCTCCTACAAAACTAAACTTTCATATAGAACAATTTAATCCCTCAATTACTTACTGATAATAATTTGAAGTAGATCATACCAGTTTGAATATACAGAACTCAAATGTGGGCCCTTATGAAATAATCACTAAACAAACTAAGAGTGGCACAAAAAGCAATGTTGGGACATAACACTTAAAGGTAAAGAAACATAATTAAATTAAAAGACATTGCCAAACCAAAGACAAAACTGAAATGGAACTACACCAGCAATTTATCAACTTAAGGGTAAAAATATTCAGAAGGAACGATTCATGTTTGTGATTCATCTCTTCATGTGCATCTACTAATCTACTGTACTGTTCCCTTGCAGTCATTTTTGTTACAGGAGTGTATATATATATATACACTAGCGGACCCGACAGACGTTGTTCTGTCAAAACGTGGTTTGGAGCTATTAGCGGGTTCAGCAAATGTCTTTTTGATCTTAGAATTCGATATATATAAAATGTGGGAAAAAAACATCGTCAAAAATAAAAGGAATTCATAGAACCCGATCTTAGTGCCATGTACCGGCTTCAATTGTGAATCTAAACCATCCAGGGGCCCACCCAAATATACACAAAAAATTTCATCAAAATCGGTCCAGCCGTTTAGGAGGAGTTCAATGACTAACACATGTACAGAAGATTTATATATATAAAGATGAGTCAGGTACAAGCTGTACTGGATAAATGTAAAATCTAATTTTTTTATTAAAGTGTTAAAGTGACGAGCTGAGATCAGACTTATGGCTGCTCATTTGGAGGGAGGAGTAATAAAAATGAATCACTCTTTAATTTTGTATATTAAACTTTACAGTGGATATTTCCTGTATAGAATGGTTTACCTTAACCATTCTATACAGAAAATGGGTCCAATTTTGCCACTGTAAATAAAATCGTCAGGTTTAATCAAATATAATTTTATTAAGCAATCTAAAAATTGTCAGCTCATCCTAAGATAATATGTTTTGGGTCTAATGCATCTTCATTTCTGTAGGATTTGCATTTACAATTCAGTTATCCTTGAGCTGTTAGTGAGAACAAATGATTTCTTAGTGTTGATATTACCATACTGTAAGTAGTATATAATTAGGTTAATAGGATTGAATTTAATTTAAATTATTTTAGTTGAATCATAAACATTATTTCTTCTAAGAATGTGTGTGTGATAAAGTTGAGCTCCATAAATTATGAACATTGAAACCCAATGTTTCAAAATTCATCATAGTGGTTAAATTAGATACATTTTATATAGTGACTTTTTTTATAATATACCTTATATATTCATTTTAAATATATTTCTTTATTACAATAGGATAGAATTATTCATTTCTAGGAGTAAAATATATTCTTATATTGTTTTATCAATACTGTTATTTTTTTAAATGTGCTTAAAATATTATGACAATGAGATTATGTCCAACTATTCCGACTTGACCATACAATATATGACAGCACACTCCCTCTAAGTCACACATAGCTTACCTTTAGGGGAAAATTCACTAAACCCCAGATATCCGAGATAACAAAAGGGTTTAGCTCTGTGGGAGCCCTTGCCAGGTTTCACGCCCGTGGTTTCCTGACCGTCCGGGCTGTTCCTAACAGGACGGCTTTTTGCATTAGTTGGTAAAGATCTTCGTCCAAACCAAGGTATTTTAAATTGTTCAATAGATTTTTTGGGACTACCCTGTCGTTGACATAACGATTGGTACAGTTTGTGTGTTGTTCATGTCCCACTGACTCTTTATTTGAAATTCCAAATCTCTATATTTGATTATTTTCCTAGCCTGCTTGATATTTATATTATTGTTGTCAGGAATTGCTATGTCAATTAAAGTTGTTTTCTGAGAGACTTTATCTAACAAAACTATATCTAGTCTATTGTGAGCAACAGTCTGATCGGTCAGTATCATGCAGTCCCAGTAGACCTTGCAGTTGTTATTTTCTAAAATAGATTCTGGTTTGTATTTATAGTATGTTAATTTCACATACTGTGATAGTTCAAGTTTCAGTGCTAGTTCCTGGTGCAGTATTTTTGCCACAGTATCCTGTCATCCTTTGTAATAAGTTGCAGCAAACGCTTGACAACCATACCTGCATCTGTCTTTGTTAATAGGGTCTTTAACGATGTACTTTAGATAGTTCTTATTAGGAATTACTTGATCTTGGATTGCCAATATAAAGCATTCCGTTTCAGGAAACATATGACCAGAGATCAACCAGTAGTTTATGCTGCACTGTCAACATAATCTTGGTTGACATCTTTTATATGTCTTCAATGAAGGGGCTTCTTTCTATTTCAGCAGTTTCTGATCAGTGGTGTTGAGTCATCAACCTGGCATATATGACTATGTAGATCAGAAAATTCTGTGAGTTTCTGGAAATGACTATGCAAAATACAAATTTGTTGATCTAATAGTTTGCTTATATCTGCCAATGCTCTTCTTTCTTCATACTATGGTAAAGTTGTATGTTTGACAGAGCTCTTTGGATGGTGAATTTGAGCTTTTGTAGGTAAAACTCAAACTTTTCGTTGTAATTGTTCTAATGTCAGTCTTGCACCAATGAACTATACCAAAAGAGTAACAAGTACTAAACACACATAGGTGTTAATAGCCAGAAACAGATTTTTACTGTTTAGTTTGGTTTTCAACAGTTGTCTAATCCTTCTATAGAACTCTGCTGTTAGGTTCTTTTTCATGGTGGAGTTTTCAATATGTTGAGCCTGCCTTATTCCAAGGTATTTGTAAGTATGAACTTCTTGTCATTGTTTGGCATGGGCTTGGTTACAGGCAATGATATCAATTATCAGTTGTTCTTTTCCCCCCTTCAAATTTTTGTGCATCCCTTTTGTTGTTGAGTAATTATGTTGTTTAGTTCACAATGCCTGTAAAGGCAATGATTAATGTGCAATGTTATAAGTGTGTATAAAGTTGGGAAACACGTAATTGGTTGGTACTTTGCTGGGTCCTGTGTACCCAGGTTGTCCATTGGTAAGAGGATCAAGTTCTGATACTAAATACCTGCCTGACACTTGTCTTCATAAAGTTTTCACTTTTTATGACAAAATTAGGTACCTTGCAAAGTGGCATACAATACATTATTTATAAAAAACTCAATCAAAATAGTTTTATTTGATGGTAGTTATAAAACTAAAAGTTTGCAAATGTTATGGGTTGTGACCTATTAGGAGTGGAGGCAGCAAAACCAAACTGTGGACGTTAAAAATTAAGGGGCACATATAATGTTGCCAAAGTATCGGATTTTTATCTCAAATATAACTACTTTACATTTCTTAACCTGGCCTCAAAAGCCGAAACCCAATCGCAAAGTTTTTTAACATTTTAAACGTATATTAACAAATACATTTATATTTACCAGAATATTAAATTATATGAAAAATAATCGATATAAAAAAATCATTGCATTTGCTTACTTATTCTGAAAGAAACTGTAGTTAGGGCATCTTTTTTGTATAATGTAACATCTTTAGAACCAAAGATGTTTTCAGCCATCTGCAACCAAACCAATTATTACAAACGAATACACAAGGTAATTACTGTACTTTTGTCGGGTATTACAAATAATCAAAACGATTCACAACTAACAACTAATTTGGATATATATCAAAACTCAAGTTTTGTGCTTGTACGTTTTGCCTCCAAAATCTAAATTAATTTAACTGAACTTACTGAATCCACAAAGCATTAAACCACAGATCATAAAATAAAGACATAGATCTTTACTTAGCGCATTTACTTTTCAGAACAAGATAGCCTGCAGTGCACAAATGTCGTGGTAAGACTAAGGAGAGAGAGGGCAATACCGAGGGCAAAAGGCTATTTCAGTAGGTTGGGAGCTGCTTAGAATGGTTGTTTTAAAACCAACCGGTAGAGTACATGTCACCATGTTAAAAGTGTATTACATTGGCTGCGTGATGGCTGTTTTCACCGTGTTTTTGTGTCGCCCTGTACCGTGCGTTATTTGGAACCACCCACATAAAACATCTCAAAGTAATTTGTGAGCTAATTGGAACACTCAGTGCCTGTGCTTGCTCAATTGTGCTGTTCTAGGTTGGGAGCTAGAATAAAGCATGTTGTTCCTGCGTCTCTCTAAGTGAAATAGCTCTTACTGTCGTTGCCATGATTTTATGCTTGATAGGCTATATCTAGCTGGTAAATGATCTAAGGATATTTACAACCTTTGTAATGGGAAGGCGCGTTCGGCATGTTAAAGAGGCGGGAATATGAAAGTTTCGGACACTTTTCACAAATATGCGTGGGGAACTAGTATCATTACCTTTATAATCAATGAAATTTACATCTTCCAACGACAGCACATAATTGTATTAAGTTGCAATGGTGGTTAAAGTGTTATTTTCATATACAAGGCAAAAATGAAGTTGATCTATTTGACATGACATGACAAAAATGATACTGTTTTCTGAATGATAATTGTGGCATTTCTGGTTTTTATTTTTTCTGAGTTCTTTGGGAATAACACCACATAAACCTGAAAGTCTGTATATTTCAAGAGTCCAAACGTTTCAACGTGTAAATCAGACCCCGTTTTCAATGGTATTACACAAAATAAACAAGAAATAAAAAAATAAAAGGATTCGCAATGACAAATATCGTAATCACTTTCATTTTTCTGTGGTGTTATTCCCAAAAACTAGAGATGGCACAATTATCATTCAGATAACAAAAATAAAAGTTGTTTTACTTTTAAGCAAAATTCATATTGTTTCACAAACCTCGTACAGAGTTGAAAAAGTGCCATGTAATGATTTTAGTTTAGGTTTGATAACATGCCGGTCTTTAGTATGAAGATTATATATTTTTCTAAATATTATTCAAAAAAAAGTTTCCGATTCGATTCCGACTTATGTAAGCACACTGTAAACAGGCAAATAGAGAATCTCGACCTTGAAGTTGGTTAACTAACATTTATTTTGATTTAATTCGAATTTGTTTTCAATTAATTATGCCCCAGGTTTCGGGCAGCGAAAAAAGCTTTCTTTAATATTATCGCCTATGCCAAAGGTTACTCCATAAAAACAAGTTTTTACTGATTTTGGTTTCGACTATTCGTTGGCTAAAAAGATAAACAGGTTGGGGTATAAATGATAAACGTGTCATATGGAGAAATCAGGAGTGCAGTGGATTTTGTGCTATATCAATAAACAACAGATAAGTAAATCAAACGGTATACTGAAAGTGAAGGATCGCCACTTGCATTGCAAACATTGAACTTTTTTCGTCAATGTTTCTAGATCCCTTGCGACTTTGAGCCAATATTGAGAGCTATACGACAAGCCTGCTGTTGATTTAGGGTGGGTTAAAAAATGTGGGGCAAAAGATTAAAAAGTAGGTATCATAAATAGTTTAAGAATTTAATCACCAAAACACTAAAAAATATGTTGTGTTTATGGTAGGCGCTCCACCCAGCTCCACGGTAGCTACGCTTATAGTGGGAGGACCTTGCAAATAGCGTGAATTCACGGTGTATACACCTAGTTTTTATGCACGACAGTATACCGATAAGTAAAAATGGTGCAGAGAATTAAGTTAAAAAAAATGTTGTTTTCGGTTATTTGCCGAAATACATTTTCCTAGTTTTATGATTATCGAAACTTTTAAAGAAATTACCTATTTGTGGTACGCATTTTAATGAATTTTTGTGAGTTGCCCACGTTATCCGTATTAGAAACCTATTCTGGTAATTTTTGTCGATGTGTCTGTTTTTGTATAAATCTTCATTGCTTATAAAGAAATTGATCAGGGTATAAACACCGTGTGCGTGCACTATGTTAGTACCGTATGTACATATACACTTTCATAATGTATACGCCGTGCTGTATACATCTTGGGCACAAAATGGACAGGAATATTTGCTGATTCTGTTTTTTCTGGATTTGGACCGCGTCATTGTTTCGAATTAATTTATTTATATAATTGAAACCAGCATATAAACAAAATTTTCCGACTTATAAGGGGCTTTTTCAAGGATGAGAAAACAGAACAAAGGTTACTTACCTTCCGGCGACTCCATTCGTTTCGTCTTTTTCTCACAAACACACTTTGAAACTTCACTTTTTTAAACTTGTCACAATGACGCACAAATTGTAAATGAACTAATACTTGGATCTAGCCAACAAAGAAATAATTAACTCTCATCCAAGGGTGTTTATTCCATTTCATGCTCGTGTAAGGCAGTATACGTCGATGAAACAGGTCGATCATAAACACCCGTCTATTGTGAGCATAAACGGTGTTTGAAAACGGGCCTGCTATCAAACTCTGCTGTAGTTGAACATCATTCTTTATTGTATGATCTGTGAACATCATCACGAAACGGGCCACGAAATTCTCTTCGACAGATCCTCAGTCGTGCCAAAATCTCTGTATTATTTCACCAGAAAATTCCGTGAGGCCGTTGAAATCGCCAAAAATCCCAAGAATTTCAACCGAGACAAAGGTTTTGAACTTTCGCCCATCTGGCAACCCTGCATCCACATTTCAACAGAAATCGCATCAACAAAATAAATTACTTACATATCAGGGGTTTTCGCGGAAGCCGTTCTGAATCGGTTCAACGGTAATATTACCGTAATTTTCTGAAAACGCCGTTCGCGGAACAAAATTACTGTAAATGAACCAATATAGAACTAAGTGAACGAATCCCAAATGAAACAACGTCCTATAGACGACAACACCCGGTAACAATAGCAACATATAATTGTATTGTGAACCAAATCTATTGTTATAAAATTTGGGGATCTGGGTTACAGTAGTCTTGAGTTCGGTGTTCGCGGTAAGCAGTTATTGGTTCTGAATCGATTCTGAATCGATTTAAATGGTTCTTGCTCTGAAGCAAGGATTTTTAGTTCTATCAACCTTAGAGCATATATAAGTAAAAGCTCTAAGAATTATGCGCTTCGACCTGATTTCTAACCCACTCGGCTGTCTGAAGTCTATCGAAGTATGTTTAGTTCAGCTTTCGTTTGAATTTGAATTTAGCAGTTGGAGTTAAGTGGAAATAGCCAAAATTCCTTCTGTAAATTATTTTTAATTTAATGCAGAAGAAATAAAATTGTTGCAATTTTATTACTGTTACGAGAATTCATCCGACAGCTGGTGCAGTCGGCCCTCAACCAATTCATGGAAGGGACATTATTCCGATAAATTCGTGGAACCCGAAATGTTTGTCTCTCAACCGGCGGACCGCTGCCGTTACTGGGAATTCCCTTAAAACTTCCAGAACATGATGGAATTTCCCGATGGTTCGTGGACGTACCAGACAATTCCAAGATAAATGTATAAAAGGACCAGCTGGCGATAGGAGTTTATTCGGTTTTCGTCGGTCGTATTGAACAGTTAAGATAAAATGTAAATAGTAGTTTCTGTGAATATAAATTTGTGTAAAAGTAGTGGAAATAAATTAGAGTGAGTTAGACTGTGTTTTTAAATAAATCCAAGAACTGAACAGAACCCTTGTGTGAAAATAAAAACATTACAGTGGTGACAGGTGTGCGGTGTATTTGTGGAACTTTAGAAGTGAAAAATAAATAGACGGACAATGTTTAAAATAGTGAATTTGGACCAATTGAAAGTGACGGACTTAAAAAAAGAACTCGAGGAAAAGGATTTAGAAATTAGTGGGAGGAAAAGTGAATTAATACAAGGACTACGAGATGCCCTAATAGAAGAAGGTAACGATCCCGATACTTATTTGTTAGAATTTTCTGGTAATGGACATGAGTATGCTATTAAAACAAATGGAAGAAAATTCTAAAAACTTGAAAGAGGCCTTAGAAGATAAACTACAAACATTACAAGAAAATTCTAAAACCCTAGAAGATAAATTGCTGGAAAATTCCAAAAACTTGAAAGAGGCTTTAGAAGATAAATTGTTAGAAAATTCTAAGACCCTAGACGAGAAGCTACAAACATTACAAGAAAATTCTGAATCCCTAGAAGAAAAATTGGTAGAAAGATTACATGAAAATTCTAAAGCGTTAGAAGGCAAATTGCTAGAAAATTCGAAGTCTTTAAAAGATAAGCTACAAAAATTACACGAAAATGCGCAATCCCTAGAAGAAAATTTGAAAAGCATCGTACAGGAAAATTCAGCAATGCTGGAAGAGAAAATATCCGAGAATGAGGCTCAAATGAAGGAGCTAAAGCAAACAATAGTCGAAAATGAAACGCGGATAGAAGACCTAAAACAGATAATGGAGGGTGAGATCAGCAAAATCAGGTAGCCACAATACAAAGGGGAGAGACTCCACCAAAGACCGAAAGCAGAAACAGTCCAGAAGTAGTGGATTCGAAAATTAGCCTCGAAGGAGCAAGACACAAAATGAAACCTCCACAATTTGATGGGAAATCGTCATGGACTAACTATAGGCGCCAATTCGAGGCTGCAGCAAAGTTAAACGGATGGACAGCAGAGGAAAACGCAATTGCATTAACGCTCGCTCTAAGAGGGGATGCTACAGATATTTTGCAAACATTAAATACCTCGGAGCAAGAAGACTACGAACAACTGGTTAAACACTTAGAGCTGAGGTATGGACAGACCCATTTGGAGCACGTGTACCACTCCCAACTAAAAAATCGCCATCAGAAATCAAATGAGTCCCTACAAGAGTTTGAAGCTGTCATTGCCCGTCTGGTTCGCCTCGCCTATCCAGCCACACTGGAAAATGTGATAGAAAGATTAGCAGTGCAAGCATTTTTGGATGGACTTAGGGACCACGAAGCCAGACAAGCATTGACACTAGCTCGACCCACTCAATTAGTAGATGCATGGGCTCGAGCTTTAGAATTCGAGGCTGCGAAAATACCTGCAGAGGTCAAGCCAGAGTCCGAATCGTTGACGGGGAATCCGAAGATGGCGGAAACGATGAAGCCTCTGTAAGAAAGATAATAGAAGAAGTCCTTACCGAAAAAAGACTAGTGAGATGTCGGAAGTGTCGTAAGGTAGGACATGTCCAGAGTCGTTGCAAGGAGAGCAACGGAGTCCAGACTTCCTCGCCGGGGAAACTAAAGAAGGCCTATGTAAAGGGAGCATCGTCGACCTGTAGCAAACAACTGTCAAATACCAACGCATATATCGCTTCGCTACGCAACCACGTTAACAGTGTCTTCGTAGGTGGCCTTATTAATAGGAGGCAATTTGCAATGCTGCTAGATACTGGTGCGACGAAAACAGTAATAAGGCCCAACGTCGTTTTAGAGACGATGATAAAACCAACAAAATGGCAACTGCGAACAGCGACAGGAGAAGCAGCGAAAGTCCATGGTGAAATAGAGGTTGAAATGACCTTGGGAAACACAACCTTTCTACATCGGGCATTAGTGGCAGACATCGAAGACGAAGTAATCATTGGAATGGATGTCATGAGCTCCAAGGGATTCCAGTTAAACTTCAAAGATGGAATTCTGCGAGTGAATGATGAAGAAGTGGTGCTTCATGGAAAAGATGACATAATGCTTCGAGCCATCTTAGCAGAGGATGTCAATGTTCCGGAAAGAGCTGAAATCATTATAGATGCTTGCTTAGATGGGAAAGCTCAAGCTGGAACAGTAATGATATTTGATCCCGAACTTAATGACGGAAATGTAGGCAGAGGAGTCGCACTGGGGAAGACTCTATTTCGTGCCAGGGAGATTGTTCCAGTAAGAGTAATGAACCTGAATCATTACTCGGTTGTGTTAAAGAAAGGAACAACTTTGGGCTATTGTTCAACAGTTTCCTCTGTAGTCAGAAGCACACAGCATGCAGAAATACCACCAGGTAAACTATCTGAGGAACTGGAAAGACTCATCACTGATTCATCTAAGAATTTGAAACGAAAAATTGAGGGACATCGTTAGAAACTACCAGGATATCTTCGATGTAGGAAATGGCAAAAGGGGACGAACTGATCTGGTGAAACATAAAATTAATACTGGGGTCGCTCAACCTATTCTACAGTCGGCGAGAAGACTACCTCTAGCTAAAAGAGAAGAAGCCGACAGGATAGTCCGCGAGATGGAGGAAGAAGGTGTTATTGAACCATCCAATAGCCCTTGGGCTTCTCCAGTTGTCTTGGTTAAAAAGAAAGATGGTTCGACCCGATTTTGCGTGGACTATCGGCAATTAAACCACGCTACAAAGAAAGACAGCTATCCCGTTCCAAGAATAGACGATACCCTAGATACATTGGCTGGGTCGAAGATGTTTTCCACCCTGGACTTGAAGAGCGGTTATTGGCAGGTGGAACTTGCTAAAGAAGACCGAGAAGAGACTGCTTTTACCATCGGCTCAGGACTTTACCAATTCACGGTGATGCCGTTTGGGTTGTGTCTTACATTTGAAAGATTGATGGAAACAGTGTTAAAAGGGCTTTCATGGAAAACGTGCCTGGTGTATCTTGACGACATTATCGTGGTTGGAGAATCATTTGAAGACCACGTCAAGAACCTGGAGGAGGTGTTTCGGCGACTTCGGAGTTTCGGACTAAAGTTAAGCCCGAAGAAGTGTCAGCTGTTCCAAGAGGAGGTGCACTATCTTGGACATGTGGTTTCCGCAGAGGGTGTAGCTGTTGATAAACAGAAAGCCAAAGCTGTCCAGGAATGGGCGATACCTAAAGATATCCACCAGTTAAGAAGTTTCCTGGGGTTATGCACGTACTATCGTCGGTACGTCGCCGGATTTGCCAACATCGCCAAGGCACTTACTAGACTCACAGTGGGGAAGGTGCAGTACCAGTGGAACGAGGAATGTCAGCGATCATTCGAGACACTGAAAAGAGCATTGACCAGTGCCCCCATTTTATCCTTTGCCTGATGGAAAATTCGTTTTGGATACCGACGCAAGCAATGTCGGAATTGGTGTGGTTTTTTCGCAGATCCAAGACGGTCAGAAGAAAGTTATCGGATACTTCAGCAAGACCTTGAGCAAGCCTGAACGGAATTACTGCATTACTCGCAGGGAACTCTTGGCTGTGGTAAAGGGGGTAGAACACTTCCACAAGTACCTCTATGGTAAAAGATTTCTCCTGAGGACTGATCATGCAGCACTGAAGTGGCTCTTGCAGTTTAAAAACCCCGAAGGACAAGTGGCCAGGTGGATTGAGCGATTTCAAGAATTCGACTTCGAGACTGAACATCGAGCTGGAACAAGCCATAAGAATGCTGATGCCCTATCGAGGAGACCATGCCCTGATGATTGCAAATATTGTCAGCGAGCAGAAGAAAAAGGGGCGGTTCTCTGTAGAACTACCACCATCGATGACCATTGGCAATCTGCGGAGATCCAAAAAGACCAGAAATTAGATCCAGATTTGAAAGAGGTTATTCGGTAGAAGGAAGAAGATCGCAAACCTACGTGGCAGGCGATTTCCCGCTACTCACCAACCATAAGTCGTAGTGGGCTCAGTGGAACTCCCTCATTCTGGAAAATGGACTTCTCAAGGACGTCCTGGAAACTCCAGAGGAAGGAAACGACTGAAAACAGATTGTAGTTCCCAGAAATAGGAGACCAGAGATTTTACGAGAACTACATGATGGTACAACTGGAGGACATCTGGGAGTAACGAAAACCCTGGGGAAGTTAAGAGAACGCTTCTATTGGGTAAACTGCCAAGTGGATGTCAAGGACTGGTGCCGCAAATGTACTATTTGTGCAGCAAGTAATGGGCCTCAGAAGCGTCCAAAAGCTCCCATGAAGCAATATAACGTGGGCAGTCCATTCGAAAGAATAGTCATTGATGTTGCCGGTCCATTTCCCGAATCCGACTCTGGAAACAAGTACATTCTGGTGGTGATGGACTATTTTACTAAATGGGCCGAAGCGTATGCCTTGCCGAATCAAGAAGCCTTGACCGTTGCTGATGTCCTTGTCAAGGAATGGATCAGTCGTTTTGGTGTTCCCTTGGAGTTGCATTCAGACCAAGGTAGAAATTTCGAGTCTACTCTTTTCCAAGACGTCTGCAAGCTCTTGAAGATCAATAAAACACGGACGACAGCATTACACCCGCAATCCGATGGGATGGTAGAACGGATGAATAGAACCATTAACCGCCATTTGTCAAAGGTAGTCTCTGACCACCAAAGAGACTGTGACCAGTATCTTTTTAGTTTATTCAGTTTTCGGCGGTCGTATTGAACAGTTAAGATAAAATGTAAATAGTAGTTTCTGTGAATATAAATTTGTGTAAAAGTAGTGGAAATAAATTAGAGTGAGTTAGAGTGTGTTTTTAAATAAATCCAAGAACTGAACAGAACCCGTGTGTGAAAATAAAAACATTACATTACTAATACCTGTTAAAACTTAAAATAGTATTTTTTCATAAATAATATTTTTAATTAACAAAGATATTGGACTACAGTTTGTTTAGTGATGAGGACTGATGGATTTTTAGAAGTATATAATATAGGTACATTAGGTAATAGGTACTAGAAGTGTCAGAATAAATACAAAAATAATCAATTTTCAAATTAATTGGCAGAATTGATACCCAAAATTAAATCATTATTATAATCTTCAAATATGTTATTGACTGGTTTAACGTAAATAAAAAATATACTAGATAGGTAGGTAATTAATTTGTGCAGAATGAGCACCATTTAATGTTTAAATTTTTTACTTTGTGTGTAGGTACCTAACAAAATTGAATGTGTGCTTTTCTGTCTAGAGTTATATTTCGTTATAATTATTTTCAACTTTTTAAAATTCTAAAATACTTTCGCATGTTGTTTAGGTGAAAATATCCTTTGCTATAAATTTACATTTTTTTTAATAATACAATTTAAAATTTTTTAAATTTTTAATAAAGACACAGATATAACCAGGTCCTAGCTTTGTATACCACTACATTTTCAGAACTTTTTTAATTAAAAAAAAAACTTATTCCAAGCTAATTTAAAAATACACATTTAATTAGATACCAATGCACATAAAGATTAGAATAAAGAGGTTGGGGTAATTTTCCGTTGAAGTAAATGAAATCTTAAGTCCAGATAAGCATTTTCCTTAATATCAGAAGGCAAATATATCAGAATTTAATATAGCATATTTTTAAGTGAATGTGAAATTTAAATAATTTGGTCAAGTGCGAGTTGGACTCGCATACTTAGGGTTCCGTACCACCTTCAAGATTCGAATATTCCAGTTTCAGACAAGCAGGGAATGAGTGCATTTTCTTATACTTACCCTTATATCTTCTAAAGGAAGCGTTTTAAATTTATAAAAAATATACACTTTGATTTTCCAAACATAGACTTTTTATTTTATCTGCTTTAGGATTCACTAGATTTTTATCACAATACATATGTATTAAATTTTCTAATTTGGCCCCCAAAAAGTAACATTAGAGTTTTATTTTACTAATAAACTTTCAGACATGCCTTTTATAATCTACTGTCTGAGTTTTGAGGCTCTGTAGATTGGAAAAAAAAACGACAAAATAGGTCAAAGTTTAAATTATAAATTATTAAATCTGTTATTCAAATTATTTAAAAATATAAATAAAATATATTTTTCAAATTTTAAATAGTGTAGTTTCTAAAGTGGGAATTAAGTCGATGTTTAATATTTTTAATATCTTTTATACAAATGATTTAAAAATATGTTATATTTGTAATTCACATAATGAGCCTTTTATCTTATATATTACATGATGCGTTTGAAAATTGAATCTTTATTTTCCATTTAATTGTATAATTTGCCCATAAAATTACTTAGGGGGTTTTTCTAGTAATTTATTTTCCGTTTAATTGTATTATTTGGAGGCCAAATAATAGAATTAGGGATTTTTTTTCATATTTTTCCTATAAACAAAAAAAAATGAGGTCTTAGAGTTTGGAGAATAACGGGGAGAATGGGTAATTCTTTTAAAATATTTTTTTAATATATTTTAAAATATTCATTTTTAAAAAATTTACATTTAATTCTATAATTTGCCTGCCCCCCAAAATGAATATTAGGGGTTTCTTCTTATTTTTCCAGTAAAGTTCAGGTGAGGGGCTATACTTCCAGTTTTTCAAAATTTTTCAGCTTATGGTTTCGGAGATAAGGGGGGGAATGGGTAAAATTATTTATATTTTTGTTAATATCTTTTAATTAATTTATTTTATAAATATGGAAAAAATATATTTGTTTTCTTCATCATGAGCCCTTTTATTTGATATATAACATGTTGGGTTAGAAACAATTTTAAATTTATATTTTCCATTTAATTCTATAATATGCCCCCCAAAAAAATATTAGGGGTTTTTCCTTATTTTTCCAGTAAAGTTCAGGTGAGGGGCTATACCTCCATTGTTTTTTCAAAATTTTCCAGCTTTTGGTTTCGGAGATAGGGGGAGGATGGTTAAAATTTTTTATATTTTTGTTAATATCTTTTAATTAATTTATTTTAAAAATATGAAAAAAATATATTTGTATCGGCATAATGAGCCCTTTCATTTGATATATAACATGATGGGTTAGAAACAATTTTAATTTTAATTTTCTATTTAATTCTATAATTTGCCCCCCCCAAATAAATATTAGGGGTTTCTCCTTACTTTTCCAGTAAAGTTCAGGTGAGGGGCTATACCTCCATTTTTTTTCAAAATTTTCCAGCTTATGGTTTCGGAGATAAGGGGGGGGGATGGGTAAAATTTTTTTATATTTTTGTTAATATCTTTTAATTAATTTATTTTAAAAATATGAAAAAAATATATTTGTTTTCGTCATAATGAGCCCTTTCATTTGATATATAACATGATGGGTTAGAAACAATTTTAATTTTATATTTTCCGTTTAATTCTGTAATTGGCCCCCCAAAATTAAAAATAGAGGTTTCTCCTTATTTTTCTACCTATAAATCTATTTTTTTCATAACTTTACGTTTTATAGATTCGGAGATAAGCGGGGGGGAATGGGTAAATTTTGATATATTTTCGTTAATATCTTTTTAAATAATTTTTTTTAAATAATATATTTGTGTTCCTCAGAATGAGACCTTTCATTTGATATATTACATAATGCGTTTGAAAAAAAATTTAAATGTTCATTTAATTCTATAATTTGCCCCCCAAAATTAATATTAAGTTCGGGCAGCGATCTATATTTCCCATTTTTTTCAAAATTTTAGGCTCAGTAGTTTCGGTGATCAGGGGGGGTACGGTCGATTTTATTAGTTTTTCCACCTAGAAGTACCCCTAAAATCCAAAATTTCTTCATTTACGATGTACTTCTGATCGGGTCACCAAACTACACATTGATACCAAATTTCAACCTGTTCCGTCCGGTAGTTTAGGAGAAAATGGCTGTGATGTGACAGAGGCAGAAATCCTGAGTGATATTATAAGGGTATCCGTATATTGTATATACGGAACCCTAAAAACGTATAAATGCACATTTAGACCTTATGAAATTAAACAGGCGCATTTCGTTATATTTTCATAATGTAAAGTTTGAAAGCCCATGCAGTTTGCTAAATATTGAATGTCGGATACCAGAAAATTTGAAATAGAATATTTTTTGAAAGAAATGAAATTACAATTTTAAATTTCATTACATTTGAAAAAAGTTTAATTTTACAGCCCATATAGCTTGCTGAATATTGTATAACAAATACCGAAAAAAAATGAACCTATAAATTTAACACCTAATATTTTTGAAATAAATGCAAAAATCAAAATTTTAAAGAAATGAATATTCAGATTTTATCAAAATAAAGATGTGCATTTGATTACAGTTGCAAAAAGTTTAATTTTACAGTCCATGTAGCTTGCTAAATATTAATACCAAAATATTCACAGATTTTTTGTCGTTTGTCGGCTACTTTCAGGGTAGTAATATTTATAGGGTCAGTAATTTTTAAGCATTTTATCGCTATAATTATGGTCTATATGCCCTTTTGTGAAGTCATTAGTATTAAATTTCTAGACAAAATAAATATTCGGAATAATATTGCTGACTGGAAAGGAATTTCTCTATAGTGATATTCATTCAATATTTGAAAATTTAAATTCAGGAGATATTTTCAATTCCTAAAAATTTACAGATTTTTCACGCGCACCGTTTAACCCATAGAAATTAACCACAAAATAATTTTTACAGATGACATGAAACAAAACACTATGTGAACTCCGGTGATCCGATTTAGGGGCAGAACAAAAATAGAACTAAAAATAATGAACCGATTCTGAACCGATTCAGAACGGCTTCCGCGAAAACCTCTAATATTACCGTAATTTTCTGAAAACGCCGTTCGCGGAACAAAATTACTAAAAATGAACCGATATAGAACTAAGTGAACGAATCCCAAATGTAACATCGTCCTATAGACAATAAAAGCCGGTAACAATAGGGGTTTTCGCGGAAGCAATTCTGAATCGATTCAATGGTAATATTACCGTAATTTTCTGAAAACGCCGTTCGCCGAACAAAATTACCGAAAATGAACCGATTTAGAACTAAGTGAACGAATCCCAAGTGAAACATCGTCCTATAGACGATAACAGCCGGTTACAATAGCAACGTAGAATTGTATTGTAAACCAAATCTATTGTTATAAAATTTGGTGATCTGGGTTACAGCAGCCTTGAGTTCGTTGTTCGCGGTAAGCAGTTATTGGTTCTGAATCGATTCTGAATCGATTCAAATGGTTCTTGCTCTGAAGCAAGGATTTTTAGTTCGATCATACCTTAGAGCATATATACGTAAAAGCTCTAAGAATTATGCGGTTCGACCTGATTTCTAACCCACTCGGCTCTCCGAAGTCTCTCGAAGTATGTTTAGTTCAGCTTTCGTTTGTATTTGAATTTAGCAGTTGGAGATAAGTGGAAATGGTCAAAATTACTTCAGTCAATTATTTTCAATTTAATGTAGAAGAAATAAAATTGTTCCAATTTTATTACTAATTCCTGTTAGAACTTAAAATAGTATTTTTTCATAAATAATATTTTTAATTAACGAAGATATTGGACTACAGTTTGTTTAGTGATGAGGACTGATAGATTTTTAGAAGTATATAATATAGGTAGTAGAAGTGTCACAATAAATACAAAAATAATCAATTTTCAAATTAATTGGCAGAATTGAAACCCAAAATTAAATCATTGAATGTATTATAATATTTTATGATTTGCTGCAAGTTATGTAACGTAACGTAAATAAAAAATATACTAGATAGGTAGTTAATTAATGTGTGCAGAATGAGCACCTTTTAATAATTAACTTTTTTACTTTGTGTGTAGGGCCTGGTGCGTTCCCGCATTTGTTTAGTGTATTGTGTTCAATTTGATTGAATTACTTCATTGATTTTTAAACTTCTGCACCTTTTCTAAAACATTCCGTCGCGCTAATGCTAATTGTAAGCGTGTTTTTGCGTGTAAAATATAGACAGTATTGTGATTTGTGGTTCGCATCCCGAGCTATTAGGACGCTTGGGAAGTTTTCGTGTTTGTGCTCCGAACTGTTCGGACATTTTTTGATTCCGTCTGTAGAGACGCCGCTTTTTGTTGTTTGCGTTACGAGTCCGCGAGTTTTTAGCTCCATTCGTGGCGACCGCTAAACCGCTTTCATTTTGTTTCTTTTGTGTCTACAAAAGCGCATCATTTGTTGTTAAACCCGCATTGTTTTGTATGTTCAAACAATGAACATTACGTCACTATTTTTTGTGTAACTGTTCCTGTTCACGGGGCTAGCCTCAGAAGAAAGAAGAACCAAGAAAAGACCAGAGCTTCGACTTAAAGGTTAGTGATAACTTTTATTTGGTGATTCGTTTATGTGACGGCACGTGTTTATTGATTGTTCCGCTAAAGGTCCTTCGTCAATTATATACTTGCATTGAACCAGCATTGAACTAAAACCGCAACATCTATTTCATACATTTTTTTGAATATTATTCTCTATATGTAATGTGCATCGAAGACATTACATACCATTTGGTCCAAGTACGAGCCGGATGCAATTTGAGTTAATTTAGTGCAAAGATTATCGAATAAATTACATAATTTGGTCCAACTCCGGGCCGGGTTACATTTGAGTAAATTTCGTGCAAAGTTTAATGATCAAACCATTGATTTTTCATTGCAATTATTGTTGAAAACCGCATTGAATTTTCATTTCTTTATTTGTTAGAAGAGAAAGCAAGTTCGGGATATTCACTAATTCCGTTGGAAATAAAACGCAATTTTTTTGCCGCCTTAAAAACTTACAAGAGCTCGTTTTGTTTGTTTTGGTTATTTGCTAAATTGTTTTGAATTTATTTGACATTTGGTCAGATATTTTATTACTTCAACAGTAAAAAATTGTACATTTTGGAATAGTATTTTGTTTTCGTTCTATCGTGTTAGATTTGTTCAGTGGCGTTACAGTGATTTTAATTTATTGTTAAGATGTCAAAAACCGCTGAAAATTTACGTAAATTTAAAAATCATCGACAATCGGAGTTTAAAAGATTAGAAGATATTTATTTTGCTGCCGAGAAAGCCTTAAGAGGTGACGACGTTGAATTGTTTTTTAGCATGATTGATATGGTTGATTCAATTCATTTAGAACTTTTTAAACAGCACAATTCCATTGTTGGATTAATTTCAGATGCAACCGATGATTTTGACTTTGAGGATGACATTCGCAATAAATTTGAAAAATTGTTTTATTCAATTAGGTCTATTTTTGCTAAACTGAAATCTGTTTAGAATTCTACGCCACAAAATATAGCTCGGGAACAGGAAAGTGTTGCTTTGCCGCGAATTGATTTGCCTTCATTTAGTGGAGACATATTGGAATTTGGTACTTTTATTGATTTGTTTGATTCATTAATTAACAATAATGAAAAACTCAGTGCTATGCAGAAGTTCAAATATTTGCAGTTAGCTTTAAAACGGCCTGCTTTTGAGGCTATTAGGAATTTTAAACTAACACAAAACAATCACGTGAGTGCTTATGAAACACTTTTGAAAAAATTCAAGCGACCTCGTTTAATCGCGGAGTCTCATTGGTCAGCTTTAGAACAGTTCCCCCAACTAACTTCAGATAGCCCTTCAGAGGTTCGGAAGTTATTGGATGACTTCAGTGATAATTTGGAAGCACTGAAGAATTTGGGTTTACCAGTAAATCAGTGGGATTTTTGTATCGTTCAGATGATGTTGAAACGAGTTCCAAAGAATTTAGCCGCTAAATTTGAACTTTACCATGGTACTGTGACCGCTCAAGATGACTTTCCGATCCGTTCGGAAGTTGTTGATTTTTTGTCGAAGCATTGTGATGCCTTTGAACATGTTGAATTATCCCGCAAGGCAAAGCAAAGTGTTGACAAAAAGTTACCATTGAATTCAAAGCAACATTCTTCCCGTTTCACTACATCTTTGTTTGTCACTAAGAATAGAAATTGTTTAGTTTGTAAATCCGATCATGCGATTTACAAATGTTCTGAATTCTTGAACAAATCAGTATCCGCGCGGTTTAAGTTTGTTAAAGATTTTAGACTTTGTTTTAATTGCTTGAGCGATTCTCATCAGTCGAATCGCTGTAAATCTTTATCCACTTGCCGCAATTGCAAACAACGCCATCACACATTGCTTCATTTTGTAAATCGTGCTGATTCAGGTATTGGGTCTGAATCTAAAGCTCCCCCCGCAAACCTGGCTTCCACATCTGGTGGATCCAGTACCATTAATACTGTTGAAAGTCCCGAAACTTCTCTACCGCAGACTTCTTGTCATAGTTCACTTTTGTCTTACAATTCAAATGTGTTGTTATCTACCGCTTTAGTTGAGGTATTAGATAAGCACGGTTCTTATCAAACTTTGCGATGTCTGCTAGATTCTGGTAGCATGACATCATTCATTGCGAGCAAGGCTGTGAAACGCCTTGGCTTCCGACCTATGCCCGCTTCGATTCAAGTCAACGGGCTAGGTTCTATGCAGAGTCCCTCTGCTGAGGGCTCTCTTACCCTTTCTCTTCGCTCTATAGTAAAGCATGAGTGCAATTTTGTTGTTGAGACTATTGTTTTACCCCGCATTTGCAATGATATGCCTGTTGCGCCCATTAACATGGCTAATATGACATATCTAACCAATTTGAAACTTGCTGATCCTGGTTTCAATAGCCCAGGCGCTATTGACCTTTTGTTAGGTGCCGATATATTTTCTCAAATTTTGTTGGATGGACGTCTTCTGGGAAAGGAAGGTGTTCCTGATGCTATTAACACTGTGTTTGGTTACATCCTTATGGGTAGAGTGTCTTCGAGTTCTGTTAACTCTCACTCTCAGTCGGCCATAAACCCAACTTCGCTTTTTTGTAAAATTGAAAATGTAGTATCATTAGATGATTCACCCCAAAGGTTCTGGACAATTGAAGATGTTCCTACCGTACTGGTTCAGTCCCCTGATGATCTTATCTGCGAAAAAATATTTTCCGAGGGATGCAGGAGATTGGATTCAGATAGATTCGTTGTGCCCCTTCCTTTTCGAAATACACTTCCTGCTTTTGATGGAATGTATAATCCCGCCGTACAACGTTTCTACTCCTTAGAAAGACGTCTTCTACAGCAACCAGATCTCTACAAACACTATTGTGATTTTTTCAAAGAGTATTTGGAGCTGGATCATAGGGAGTTGGTTCCCGATCCATCTACTTTTTCTGATTATTACTACATACCGCATCATTGTGTTTTGAAACCTGATAGTAGCACAACCAAACTTCGTGTAGTGTTTAATGCATCCGCTAAGATACCTTGTCGGTTATCTTTGAATGATTGTTTATTTATCGGTCCCAAATTGCAGCAAGACATTATCGCTATTTTGTTGACCTTGCAGAATTTAGTTTTGCCTCGCCTGCTTGCTATGGAAAACTTTTCTAGTTGTGAACTTCACGCATTTGGTGATGCTTCTGAGAAAGGTTATGCCGCTGTTGTTTATTTTGTGTTCGAAACCGCATCTGGATTTCGTCAAAGTTTTTTTGTGTTGTCTAAATCGAAAGTTGCCCCTTTGAAAACTTTGTCACTTCCCAGATTGGAACTGTGTGCTTCAGTTCTTACCGCTAAGTTGGCTCATTATGTTTATGAGCAATTCAATAGTCGTTTGTTGTTCAAGGTGATTCGTTGCTGGTCAGATTCCACGGTAGTCCTTTCATGGCTTAGTTCTTCCCCGCACCGTTGGAAGACATTTGTCAGTAATCGAGTTGCTTACATTCAGGAAAAATTTCCTTCTTCGCATTGGTTTTACATCCAATCTTGTGATAACCCCGCTGACTTGGGTTCCCGCGGCACTTTGCCATCAGAGTTGTTAGGCAATACACTTTGGTGGAAAGGCCCACAATTGTTGATTACCGCTTGTTTGCCACATGCTTGCTCAGACTCAAGCATGTCACCGCTAGTTATGACTGAAGCCCGTATAGTGGCGCTTCAAGTCACCGCTTCACCAAATTTATTTGGTACTTTGTTAGAAGAACATTCTTCTATTAATCGCATTACCCGCATTATAGCTCATATTTGTCGCTTTGTTGATAACGCTCGCAATCCAGACCGTAGGGGCTCTGGATCATTTTTGGCTGCTGAGTTATATCAGGCTCAGCTTCGCATTGTTCGCTATGTTCAAGATCAATATTTTTCTAAAGAGATTTCCCTTCTTCGAGAACGAAAACTATTGCCCAAATCGCTTCGTAAACTTTCGCCGTTTCTTGATGAACAGGGAACTCTTAGAGTTGGTAGTAGATTGGCTAATGCTCCATTGCCGTTTGACACTAAATTTCCCGCACTGCTACCAAGTAAAAGTTGTTTGACTAATCTAATTGTCGAAGATTGTCATGTCACCAATCTTCACGCAGGAATCCAAACCGTTCAATTTCTTTTGCAACAACGATTTTGGATTCTATCCGCAAAGAAAGTAATTCGTAGTGTTAAAGCTCACTTAAGACGTGTCGTTGGAGATCAAATCCTAACCTACGAAGAACTTTCTACTGTATTTGCACAGGTCGAAGCAGTTTTAAACTCGCGACCTATAACCCCTTGTAGCAACGATCCCTCGGATCTTACCGCCTTGAGTCCTGGAATGTTTCTTACCATGGAACCTTTAACAGCACCTCCTGAATCTGATTTCTTATCTGTCCCATCTAATCGTCTCAAGAGATGGCAGTTACTGAGTCGTTTGCATCAGGCATTCTGGGAACGTTGGTCGCAAGAATATTTACATACTCTTCATCAACGGAGTAAATGGACTGATCCCTCGGAGGTTGTTAAGCCAGGTACTCTTGTTATTTTGAAGCAAGACACTTCACCTCCTTTGAATTGGCCATTAGGGCGCATTATTGACGTACATCCTGGAGGTGATGGTGTTGTACGCGTTGCTACAGTTAGAACTGCAAGTGGTACTTTGAAGCGACCTCTTGTAAAGCTTTGTCCACTGCCAGTGGACCCTTAGTTTTGAAATAAGTAATTCAAGGCTGGCGGAATGGTGCGTTCCCGCATTTGTTTAGTGTATTGTGTTCAATTTGATTGAATTACTTCATTGATTTTTAAACTTCTACACCTTTTCTAAAACATTCCGTCGCGCTAATGCTAATTGTAAGTGTGTTTTTGCGTGTAAAATATAGACAGTATTGTGATTCGTGGTTCGCATCCCGAGCTATTAGGACGCTTGGGAAGTTTTCGTGTTTGTGCTCCGAACTGTTCGGACATTTTTTGATTCCGTCTGTAGAGACGCCGCTTTTTGTTGTTTGCGTTACGAGTCCGCGAGTTTTTAGCTCCATTCGTGGCGACCGCTAAACCGCTTTCATTTTGTTTCTTTTGTGTCTACAAAAGCGCATCATTTGTTGTTAAACCCGCATTTTTTTGTATGTTCAATCAATGAACATTACGTCACTATTTTTTGTGTAACGTGTTGTCCAGACGAAGCTCTAAGAAAGTGTTCCTGTTCACGGGGCTAGCCTCAGAAGAAAGAAGAACCAAGAAAAGACCAGAGCTTCGACTTAAAGGTTAGTGATAACTTTTATTTGGTGATTCGTTTATGTGACGGCACGTGTTTATTGATTGTTCCGCTAAAGGTCCTTCGTCAATTATATACTTGCATTGAACCAGCATTGAACTAAAACCGCAACATCTATTTCATACATTTTTTTGAATATTATTCTCTATATGTAATGTGCATCGAAGACATTACATAACAGGGCCTAACCACATTGAATGTGCTATTTACTGTATTTACTGTCTAGAGTTATATTTCGTTATAATTATTTTCAACTTTTTAGTTATACTTGGAAGTCCGTTACAATTTTTTTAACACTGTTTTATTCTAAAATACTGTTCTTTGGGTGAAAATATCCTTTGCTATAATTTTTTTTTAAATAATACAATTTAAAATTTTCTAAATAGAGAGGATTATAATTTTTAATAAAGACACATAGATATATCTAGCTACTAGCTTTGTATACCATTACATTTTCAGAACTTTGTTAATTGGAAAAAAAAAACAGTTTACAAACTAATTTAAAAATGCATATAAAATTATATACCAATGCACATAAAGATTAGAATAAAGAGGTTGGGGTATTTTTCAGTTAAAGCAAATGAAATTTTAGTCCAGATAAGTATTTTCCTTAACATCAAAATGCAGTTATATCAGAATTTAATATAGCATATTTTTAAGTGAATGTGAAATTTCAAAAAAGGGGCAATTGTTTACTTTATGAAAATAAAGATATTCATTTAGTTTCCTTTTACAGTCGATATAGTAGCTTACCAAATATTCAAAGACCGATATGTTAGAATTTGGCATAAATTATTTTATATGTAATTGTGATATAAAAAACGTATAAATGCACATTTAGACTTTATGAAATTAAACAAGTATTTCGTTATATTTTCAAAATGTAAAGTTTGAAAGCCCATGCAGCTTGCTAAATATTGAATGTCAGATACCTGAAAATGTGAAATAGAATATTTTTTGAAAGAAATGAAATAATTGCAATTTTAAAGAAATGCACATTTACATTTTATCAAAATAAATATGTACATTTCATTACATTTACAAAAAGTATAACTTCACAGCCCAGATAGCTTGCTGAATATTGTATAACAAATACCGAAAAAAATGAACCTATAAATTTAACACACCTAATATTTTTGAAATAAATGCCAAAATCAAAATTTTAAAGAAATGCATATTTAGATTTTATGAAAATGAAGAGGTGCATTTCATTACATTTGCAAAAAGTTTAATTTTACACCACATGTAGCTTGTTAAATACTGTATAACAAATAGTAAAATATACTCTGATTTTTTCTCGGATGTCGGCTACTTTCAGGGTAGTAATATTTATAGGGTCAGTAATTTTTAAAAGCATTTTTTAGCTATAATTATAGTCTATATGCCCTTTTGTAAAGTCATTAGAGTTAAATTTCTAGACAAATATATAAAAATTAAATAATCCGAATATTTTACAATAATGCTGACTGAAAAGGAATTTCTATATAGTGATATTCAATATTTGAAAATTTAAATTCGGGACATATTATCAATTCCGAAAAAATTACAGATTGTTCATGCGCACCGTTTAACCCATAGAAATTAACCACAAAATGATTTTTACAGATGACATGAAACAAAACACTATGTGAACTCCGGTGATCCGATTTAGGGACAGAACAAAAATAGAACTAAAAATAATGAACCGATTCTGAATCGATTCAGAACGGCTTCCGCGAAAACCCCTAGTAGCAACCTAGAATTGTATCAACCAAATCTATTAGGCGTTTTCGCGGAAGCAGTTCTGAATCGGTTCAACGGTCATATTACCGTAATTTTTTGAAAACGCCGTTCGCGGAACAAAATTACTGAAAATGAACCGATATAGAACTAAGTGACCGAATCCCAAATGAAACAACGTCCTATATATAGACGATAACACCCGGTAACAATAGCAACCTAGAATTGTATTGTGAACTAAATCTATTGTTATAAAATTTGGTGATCTGGGTTACAGTAGTCTTGAGTTCGGTGTTCATGGTAAGCAGTTATTGGTTCTGAATAGATTCTGAATCGATTCAAATGATTCTTGCTCTGATGCAAGGATTTTTAGTTCGATCAACCTTAGAGCATATATAAGTAAAAGCTCTAAGAATTATGCGCTTCGACTTGATTTCTAACCCACTCGGCTGTCCGAACTCTATCGAAGCATATTTAGTTCAGCTTTCGTTTAAATTTGAATTTACCAGTTGGAGATTAGTGGAAATAGCCAAAATTCCTTCTGTAAATTATTTTTAATTTAATGTAGAAGAAATAAAATTGTTGCAATTTTATTACTAATTCCTGTTAGAACTTAAAATAGTATTTTTTCATAAATAATATTTATAATTAACAAAGATATTGGACTACAGTTTGTTTAGTGATGAGGACTGATGGATTTTTAGAAGTATATAATAGGTACTAGAAGTGTCACAATAAATACAAAAATAATCAATTTTCAAATTAATTGGCAAAATTGATATCCAAAATTAAATCATTATTATAATCTTCAAATATGTTGTTGACTGTTTAACGTAAATAAAAAATATACTAGATAGGTAGATAATTAATTTGTGCAGAATGAGCACCTTTTAATGTTTAAATTTTTTACTTTGTGTGTAGGTACAACAAAATTAAATGTGTTATTTACTGTCTAAAGTTATATTTCGTTATAATTATTTTCAACTTTTTAGTAATACTTGGAAGTCGGTTACATTTTTTTTAAATGTTTTATTTTATAATACTTTAGCATGTTGTTTGGGTGAAAATATCCTTTGCTATAAATTTAAATTTTTTTAATAATACAATTTAAAATTTTCTAAATAATTAGGATTATAATTTTTAATATAGACACAGATATAACCAGGTCCTATCTTTGTATACCACTACATTTTCAGAACTTTTTTAATTGAAAAAAAACTGTTTATATTTTCAAAATGTAAAGTTTGAAAGCCCATGCAGTTTGCTAAATATTGAATGTCGGTTACCTGAAAATATGAAATAGAATATTTTTTGAAAGAAATGAAATAATTACAATTTTAAAGAAATGCTCATTTACATTTTATCAAAATAAAGATGTGCATTTCATTACATTTGCAAAAAGTTTAATTTTACAGCCCATATAGCTTGCTGAAAATTGTATAACAAATACCGAAAAAAAAATTGAACCTATAAATTGAACACCTAATATTTTTTTAATAAATGCAAAAATCCAAATTTTAAAGAAATGAATATTTAGATTTTATCAAAATAAAGATGTGCATTTCCAAAAAGTTTTATTTTACAGCCCATGTAGCTTGCTAAATATTAATACCAAAATATTCTCAGATTTTTTGTCGTTTGTCGGCTACTTTCAGGGTAGTAATATTTATTGGGTCAGTAATTTTTAAGCATTTTTTATATGCCCTTTTGAGGAGTTATTAGTATTAAATTTCTAGAAAAATAAACATTCCGAATAATAATGCTGACTGAAAAGGAATTTCTATATAGTGATATTTATTCAATATTTGAATATTTAAATTCAGGAGATATTTTCAATTCTTAAAAATTTACAGATTTTTCATGCGCACCGTTTAACCCATAGAAATTAACCACAAAATGATTTTTACAGATGACATGAAACAAAACACTATGTGAACTCCGGTGATCGTGGTAAGCAGGTATTGGTTCTGAATCGATTCAAATGGTTCTTGCTCTGAAGCAAGGATTTTTAGTTCGATCGTACCTTAAAGCATACATAAGTAAAAGCTCTAAGAATTATGCGCTTCGACCTAATTTCTAACCCACTCGGCTGTCCGAAGTATGTTTAGTTCAGCTTTCGTTTGAATTTGAATTTAGCAGTTGGAGATAAGCGGAAATAGCCAAAATTCCTTCTATAAATTATTTTTAATTTAATGTAGAAGAAATAAAATTATTCCAATTTTATTACTAATTCTTGTTAGAAATTAAAATTGTATTTTTTCATAAACAATATTTTTAATTAACAAAGATATGGGACTTCAGTTTGTTTAGTGATGAGGACTGATAGATTTTTAGTATATAATATAGGTACTAAAAGTGTCACAATAAACACAAAAATAATCAATTTTCAAATTAATTGGCAGAATTGCTACCCGAAATTAAATCATTGAAATGTCTTACAATCTTTTATGATTTGCTGCAAGTTAAGTAACTTCAAATATGTTGTTGACTGGTTTAACGTAAATAAAAAATATACTAGATAGGTAGGGAATTAATTTGTGCAAAATGAGCACCTTTTAATGTTTAAATTTTTTACTTTGTGTGTAGGTACCTAACAACATTGAATGTGTTATTTACTGTCTAGAGTTATATTTCGTTATAATTATTTTCAACTTTTTAGTAATACTTGTCGGTTACATTTTTTATAAAATGTATTATTCTAAAATCCTTTGGGTATCCTATATACAATATACGGATACCCTTATAATATCACTCCCGATTTCTGCCTCTGTCACATCACAGCAATTTTCTCCTAAACTACTGGACGGAAGAGGTTGAAATTTGGTATCAATGTATAGTTTGGTGATCCGATTAGAAGTACATATCGTAAAAGAAGAAATTTTGATTATAGGGGTACTTCTAGGGGGAAAACTAAAAAATCGACCCCTGATCTCCAAAACTACTGAGCCTAAAATTTTGAAAAAAATAGGAAATATAGAACGTTGCCCGAACTTTATAGAAAAAATAAGGAGAAACCATCAATATCAATTTTGGGGGGCAAATTATAGAATTAAATATAAATTTAAAAATAAAAAAATAATAATTAACTAAAAAGATATTAACAAAAATTTAAAAAAATATACCTATTCCCTCCCCTTATCACCGAAACAATAAGCTGCAAAATTTTGAAAAAAAATAGAGGTATAGCGCCTCACCTGAACATTACTGGAAAAATTAGGAGAAACACCTAATATTGATTTTGGGGGGCAAATTATAGAATTAAATGGAAAATAAAAATTAAAGTTGTTTCTGACGGATCAAGTAATATATCAAATCAAAGGGTTCATTATGACGAATACAAATATATTTTTTTCATATTTTTAAAGTAAATATATTAACAAAAATATAAAAAAATACTTATATTCCCCGTTTATTCCCCAAACTATAAGACCTTACATTTTTTGTTTACAGGAAAAATACGAATAAATCCTTGATATTACTTTTGGAGGCTAAATTATGGGATTAAACGAAAAATAAAAAAAATATATTTTTTTAACGCATCATGCAATACATCAAATGAAAGGGTTCATTATAAGGAATACAAATATATATTTTTCATATTTATAAAATTAATTGTTTATAAGATATTAACAAAAATATATAAAATAATCTCATTTCCCGCTTTATTTCCGAAACCATAATACCTAACATTTTCAAAATAATTAGGGGTACTAGGGCTCAGTTAAAATTTATAAAAAAATTACTAGAAATCCTCAATATTAATTTTTGGGGAAAAATTATAGAATTAAATGGAAAATAAAAATTAAATTTTCAAACGCATCATATAATATATCAAATTAAAGGCTCATTATGTGAATTACAAAAAATATTAACAAAAATAATAATCATCGACTTCATTCCCACTATCTAGAAGTTTGGAAAATATATTTTATTTGTATTTTTAAATAATTTGTCAAAAAGATTTAATAATGTATTATTTAAAACTTGCCCTACTTTTCCCTTTATCTTTCAATCTACAGAGCCTAAAATTCAGACAGTAGATTATAAAAGGGTTACCTGAAAGTGTATTAGTAAAATAAAACTCTAATGTAAATTAGAACATTAAATACATATTTTTATGAAAATCTAGCAAATCATGAAGCAGTTAAAATAAAAAGTCTACGTGTGGAAAATAAAAGTGTATATTTTTTATAAATTTAAAACGCATCATTTAAAAGATATTAGTGTAAATATAAGAAAATGCACTCATTCCCTGCTTGTCTGAAACTGGAATATTAGAATCTTAAACGTGGGACGGAATCCTTAGTATGCGAGTCCAACTCGCACTTGAGCAAATTATTCTTAATAAAGACATATAGATATAACTAGGTCCTAGCTTTGTATACCACTACATTTTCAGAACTTTTTTAATTGGAAAAAACTATTTACAAACTAATTTAAAAATGCACATATAATTATATACCAATGCACATTAAGATTAGAATAAAGAGGTTGGGGTAATTTTCAGTTGAAGTAAATGAAATCTTAAGTCCAGATAAGTATTTTCCTTAACATCAGAAGGCAGATATATCAGAATTTAATATAGCATAATTTTAAGTGAATGTGAAATTTAAAAAAGGGGCAATTTTTACTTTATGAAAATAAAGAGGTCCATTTAGTTTCGTTTTCAAAGTCGAATTTTACAGCCGATATGGTGCTTGCCAAATATTCAAATACCGATATGTTAGAATTTTGCATAGATTATTTTATATGTAATTGTGTTATAAAAAATGTATAAATGCACATTTAGACTTTAAACAGGTGCATTTCGTTATATTTTCAAAATGTAAAGTTTGAAAGCCCATGCAGTTTGCTAAGTATTGAATGTTGGATACCTGAAAATTTGAAATAGAATATTTTTTGAAAGAAATGAAATAATTGCAATTTTAAAGAAATGTTCATTTACATGTTATTAAAATAAAGATGTGTATTTCATTACATTTGCAAGAAGTTTAATTTTACAGCCCACATAGCTTGCTGAATATTGTATAACAAATATCGAAAAAAAAACTGAACCTATAAATTTAACACCTAATATTTTGGAAATAAATGCAAAAATCAAAATTTTAAAGAAATGGATATTTAGATTTTCTCAAAATAAAGATGTGCATTTCATTACATTTGCAAAAAGTTTAATTTTACAGCCCATGTAGCTTGCTAAATATTGTATAACAAATATCGAAAAAAATTGAACCTATAAATTTAACACCTAATATTTTTGAAATAAATGTAAAAATTAAAATTTTAAAGAAATGAATATTTAGATTTTATCAAAATAAAGATGTGCATTTCATTACGTTTGCAAAAAGTTTAATGTTACAGCCCATGTAGCTTGCTAAATATTGTTACGAAATTTACCCAAAGCCGACCCTGTTTCATCTCAGTACGACAACAAACGCTTTGAGATACAAAAAAAAAAACGGTTCCCGAAAAGACTCGGCAGCGGAAGGAGTGATGATAATTTTTACTGGAGAATTCGACGCTGGGATTATAAAGGAAGCACGACACGATCGCAGTTCAGTGATACCGCGTCGACTAGAGTATATGAGAATGTATTGTGAATCAGCTGTTTTAATGTAAATAAAGTTCTAGAAAAGTGAAAGTAAATATTAGTTGTTATAATTTTAAATTGAACCCACGGACTATATTGCAATATTCTATAACAAATACCAAAATATTCTCAGATTTTTTGTCGAATGTCGCCTACTTTCAGGGTAGTAAGTAATATTTATAGAAATAATTATAATTTTGAAAAGCATTTTTTAGCTATAATTATGGTCTATATTGAGGAGTCATTAGTATTAAATATCTAGACAAATAAATATAAATTAAATATTCCAAATATTTTACAATAATGCTGACTGAAAACGAATTTCTATATAGTGATATTCATTCAATATTTCAGAATTTAAATTCAGGAGGTATTGTCAATTCGAAATATTTACAGATTGTTCATGCGCACCGTTTAACCCATAGAAATTATTTCGAGGAAGCTATTAAAAAATACCATAGATCATACAATAGAGAAAAAAATGCCACAAAACAATCCAAAATAATCCTATTAAGTGCCTCCTACCCTTCCTTTACTCGGAATTTCAGGGGGCCAAATATTATTTCTTTGTTGGCTAGATCCAAAGTATTAGTTCATTTTCGCCGCAAGGTAAGTAACATTTGTTTTGTTTCCTCATCCTTTATAAGTGTGGGTGGAACGTCGGAAAACTTTGTTTATATGCTGGTTTCAGATATATAAATAAATTAATTCGAAGAAATGACGCGGTCAAAATCCGGAAAAAGCAGAATCAGCTATGACTCTGGCCGTTTTCAGGAATATCTGCATCCTCAAGGATTATTGCTAGTGGTATCAGGTACCGAGTTTGTTTCTCCGCTAATTGCGTGTTGGTACAGTCAACTGTCGAGATCGCTGATTCGCCAAGAAATTGTCAACCGTTATTGGCAACTGGGCTCTATGATTAAGCCTAATGTATTTCAGCTTGTCTAAAAGTTTATAATCCGGTCACCCAATCATCACAAATATATTTATTAAAATTTATGTGTTTTTGTACACACATTTAAATAATTGTGAGAAATAGATGGGGACATTTTGTGACACTTTTGGCATATATTTTTTCGATGTTACGAACAAATAGAAATTTGCACCTAATTTACATAGTCTAGCTCTTCCAATCCATGTTTCCTGGACTAAAACCGACCTACTCTGAGTGACGTTAAGATATAAAAGGATCGACCGTAAGCGACTTTTTGAGAATAGCCGAATTAATTTCTCCTGTATCCCGTCTCAAAGTTGACTTTTGCTGGCAGTTCTCCATATATTCTCATATAAGATTATTTCAAAAAAGGGCGACAAAACTTTATGCCAGGTTTGTTATCTGCTTTTGAACATTCGAAGAGAACCCAGTCCCATTTAGCAATCCACAGAAAGTGCACAGTGGCCAACGTTTGGTTTTTCTTTGGGCAGAGTATTTTTTCCCTTTGCATTGAGAACATCCTGACCATCCTTTGTCTTATTATAAGGATGCACAATTTCTGGAAGCTTGACAGCATTATTGTTGCCTAGATACACACTGGATGCTAGTACCTAGTGACATTTGTAGATCCCTGCTTCACTTGTAGATGCTCCAGCACTCAGAGTGGGATTCTAGGGTTAAGATCCCTAGGCCTGTGCACAGACCTTTTAGGATTTTGGGTAAAATTCCTTAAATGAAATTGTACCTTTTTATACCTGCTTTAAATAAACAATATATTCAATATATAAATTTGGTTCTGTGGTTTTATAAATGACGATTTACAATTTTTAATGACCTAAGGATACGATTATTAAGGAAGAACATTTAATATATCTTTATTTGCATAAATATTTTACATTTGTTACATAAAGAACGATTATTGGGTGTCTGGAACAGGCCATGATTTTTCTTCGGTGCTAACAATTATAGCTTGCTCAATTTTTTCATGAAGCCACAATAGAATTTCTTTTTGTCCACATATTTTGAGCTGGCGAACTTGTCCTGCATTAGCTTCATTCTAAAAATAATAATAATAAAATTGTAAAAATTATAAATTATAGAAACATTATGAAGGGTCAAGTGTAAAACGATGGTAGTCCATGTAATAATACAAAGTTGCTTTTTGGGGGTGCTAATATCTAGTAACGGTAAACGAAAATTGTAATGACAGCCCGCATAAGATGTATTCTAAAATAAAGTTGGTTGTTTGATGTGATTAGTTGTGTTTGTGCTTCTAAACAATTATTGTTTCAGTATTTTATTGGCAGATTTCTACCTAATAATTTATAGTACTTTAAATGAAATGAAAAAAGTCAACTACAACAGTGTTTTTTGACAGTTTACAAGGAGAAGATACAAATTATGCGATATTAAAGGTGTTAAAATAAAAAAGTATATAGTTTCTCAAATCAAATTCAACTGAGACTATTAAAATTTCTTAATTTTCAATTGGGGGGGGGGGGTAAATGGTTTCAGTCGTTAATCCGTACAGATATACATGCGTGTTAAAGGTAAGATATAGTCATGTCTATTTTCCGAACGTATGTTATTTAAGAAAACATCTAGAATAATAAATCAATCGACCTATATAGTACAGGGACGGATCCGAAGGGAGAGCCCAACAATGTCCGTTGGTGTCAAACCCGTAGCCAGCGGGGGGGGGAGTCCTGGAGGTTCGAACTCCCCACGAAATTTTGGAATATTTGGTTTTGAGATTCAATTTTAACCAATTAATCATATTTTTCATACAATAAATTTTATATATATACAATTTTATATATCCTGGAAATACAAGAACAAAAATATACATTTTTGAAATGCATATCAGCCCTTCACAAATCAAAAAAATTATCCAACCCCAACCCCCAAAAAAAACCCACCCCGAAAAAAATTCCTGGCTACGGCCTTGGTTGGTGTAAAGGGATGAAGAGACAATTTTAAATTCAAGAGCCGGGAGGAGAGTAATCTTTATGGGTTTAAACAGCAGTTATACGAGTTTTACTGTAAAAGCCCTGTTAATGCAATGTCTTCAAAACTACATACCATGGAGAACTAGAAGAAATATTATACGATTTATTCTTGGTGAGATTATTTCTTATCTTATTTGTTTCATTGACTTTTGGGTAAGACCGTGACTGTAGATGTTAAATTTCTTCTGTACTTTGTTCACATTTAACTAGAGATTCATATTCGTTTACTTACTTGCTTTAAATGCATCACCAGGTCCGTGTTGTCTATTCTAGGCATTGAAACTACATCATCCAGATCTACTACCCATTCTACTTCCCAGGGTCCCCAAAGTCTGCATTTGTTAATTCTAATGATGTGCCTAAAGTTAGTTAATTTTAGAGAAGTTCTGTTAAATAGTATAAACTTACTCTAAAGATACTATAACAATTGATTTTCCAATTTTATCAATCGCTGCATGAGCCCAGTAATTATCGTTGGTAAATCGGGAGTTAGCTATGGTCTCTAAAAGATGATAACCCATCGAATCATATGAAGACAGGGGTGTTAGTCCCTGAAAAGGAAACAATTACTTAATACAACACGTTTCAGAACATAAATCTTCCAATTCCCAAACAAGCTACACGCGAAACAAAATCATATCTACATTTTACTTATTAATGCTATTGTCTCTGATAGGTATAATTTAAAAATTGTAACACATTTGTAATTGTACGAGTATTTAATTAAACAAGATTTATAAGTACACCGGAATAGGTTATCAGATACAACTGGTTGTAGCTAGATGGCTGTCGCGCTTATAGTGCGAGACAAGTACAAGAATATCTGGCAAGGACTTCAGATGAATTTTAGCTTGTTAACATCGTAACTATAAACCTATTAGCTAGAGTTCCATGAAATCGCCGTTAGAGTACTTTGCAAATCCTTCCATCTCAAAATTTCTCAATTTATTTAGAACATAAATTACAATACCAGTATCGAAAAAGTAAATTTATAAAGATAAAATTTAGTATGAAACTTTGATGTAAATAAAAGTCAAAATAAATTATAAAATACAAGATATGTGAAAATCATATTATTAGAGAAGATAATTGGAATAATTAAATACTTACCAAATATTTGTTTCTGTATCTGTTGAGCCTTTGGTGGACCCTGATTGGTTCACCTAGAATAGATGCTCTTCTTAAAGCTTCTCTTGCAACTTCAACGCTGTCTGACTTTTCATCTGGGTGTCGTGTTATTAGAGACAAAAGTGCTTTTCCGGTAGTTCTGAAAAACATCTCCCCGTCGTAGTTCATTCCTGCTAAACATGATTTTGAATACAGTTTTTGTACACGTTTCTTAAATTAATAGTATTTTTAATTAATTTCTTTCTAATTTACTTGATATGTATAGAGGTATACAGATTAAGATTTGACATCTTTAACGTATTATCGATAATACCAAAAAGGCCTTAGTGTGACTCAAGTTGATATCAATTTTGATAACACTTCTCATTCTAGTTTCAATGTGCGTTTCTTCACGCCATTATCGAAGCGGCACTATGATTACATTGATATTAATTACAACATGACAAGCGTCTGATTAACATTTTTTCCATGAACAAATATCTTCATATTCTCCAGTTTAGTATATTGTTATTCATATTAAGTTTAACTATCAGACCCATATGCTGAAATCATAAATGTATAAAGCAGTTTGCAAACTACGGTCTCTACAGTTGGGAATTTGTTGATCACAATGCAGAAGTCACTGATTTCCAAATGTTGAATTTTTCATACGAATAAACTGAGACTAAGCAATATAATGATGCGTTTTTTCAGGCCGGGGTGCCAAAGCAATACTCTCGAGCACTCTGTCGAAATTTGTGTGGAAAAAAAAATTACGCATACCGGATATTCAAAACCACCCGTACATCCCAAAAAGATGCCACCAACCTATTTTTTTAAAAGTTGACGACGTTCCTAAAAGGACGCAAGTAAAATTCCGGTTTAAACCAGAAGTGGCTTAAACAGTCCGGAAGTTAATTTGTTCGAATAGAACATGCAGATTTTTATAAGGGATACTTTGAAAATAGACATCTTTTTTTTAGAACGTTTTTTGAACCTAGAACTATTCGATCGAGAATATTTGAAATAAAGCAATAATCACGGTTCCTTCTGGAAGTGGGAAAGTATGGTAAGGTTTGTCTGAGGATATAGTATATTTGAGTTTGAAACAACGAAACTCCCGAGGCCAATTTTCCACTTGCGATTATTACCGAAAGTGAGAATTCTACCCTGCCACGCTTACTTCTACTTAAGAGTCCTGATCCAAGTTTGGAATGTACATATTCCGCTCAAGCAAAACGTACCGCCGTACTAGAAGGAACCGGAAGTGTTTGTTGCTTTATTTTATGTATTGTTACGAGAATTCAACCGATAGCTGGTGAGTAGTTAAACTACCGGGATGATATGACACTTCGATGACATGTCTCTCAAACTGTCCACCGTAATAGGGGGGTCCTCAGTTCTTGCAGAAGACATCATCAATGCCTAGAGGGTTGTTTGTCACATTGTCACCAAAAAATTCGCTAGCTGTTTGTCTATCCTTGTTTAGCCAAGGCTGTCCTTGTCTGGCTTGTACGAGGGGTGGGCTAACCTAGCGTATCGCTTATCAGTAGTTTTGATCTCTTCTTCTTCGGTAGAATGTTTTTTTTTCGCTGTCTTTGTTTATCACGTACACTACTTAACTCTCTTTGCTTAATAGTTTTACACTTTTTAGAAATTTCTTTACTTTGATATTTTAGTTTGAAATAAGCTTATAATTACCAGGTATAAGAAAAACAAAATGACTCATCTAAGATTTGAACTTATGATATTAATGATTAGCATGACACTTTAACCAACTGAGCTAATGAGTCATTTATTTTTCTTTTAAGTATTATTCTAGATGAAATAAAAAAGGGATGATTTTTTTAATTCAATTTATTTAGATATAAACAACAAACAAAGATTTAATCTCAGAAAAATACATTAATTTTTACAGTATAATTTACATATTGTTCGAATTTTCATTAACAAAATTTTCAATTTCATATAGGTTTACAAGTCCTTCTTCACCTTTTTCAAATCGTCGTCCATCCCCCAAGCGGTAGTTGACTGACATCTCGAGAAAGAGAATTGGCAATGAAACTTCATCCTTAGGTAGATGATAGTAGGCAAATTTGTCCTCTGATAGATAGTAGAAAGCATCATAGTATTTTGAATTTCCACATGGTAAAAAATCTGCATTCGTTATAATGTTTTCACTTTTTTGAGTCGGTGAAACCAGTTTGAAACTATCAGAACACTTTTTACATTTTGATGACTGTAATATGACATCATTGTCGAAACACCAAAGAAATTCTGAAACTACATCACAAGGCTGACAATAGACAATAAGACTGTTCATGGCTAAATCTTGAGACAAACTAATGTGTTGCAGTGTTAACATCTTGATTTATTTGTATACGAGAAATGCGCTTTGAAGAAATTTTTGCTAGATTATGAGATCTTTTTCTATTCTCAAAGACGTCTTGATTCCAATTTTGCTTCAAATGTTGTTTTTCTGAAATTGACATTGGTGGTGATATCCATTTACCATATAAATCTCTGATTTCATGCATGTTAAAAGAAGAACAATGACATGTAATTAGAACTGTTACCTTGTAAGGCATTTTGTTAACTGATTTTTTGTTTGTACATAATGTGCGTTTTATTCCAATCATTTCAGACCTCGTTGATAGATTATTTTGTTTATTTAAATGTTATCTTTATGTTGATCAATCTGATGAATCTGACTCGGTGTAATAGTCAGGTTGAAAGCTGATGTCAGAAAACCCCTCATCAGATTGATCACTTTCTTCATAATGATCATTTCCTTCTGCTTCCTCTGGATTTGGTTGTTGTATTGGCAGTACAATACCCACTGGTTTCCACATTTCTTCTGTAGATCTCCGCCAATTCAACGTGCCATTTTCTCCACATGCAAAGCAGAAGAAATTTAGAGTGTCTTGTAGGATCATTGTTTCACATTGGTTACATACCAACAAATAGACGTTGGTTGGTGGCTAGAAATGATGAGTAAGTAAATGATAAGGAAAAAATACTTTTAAGTGTTGGTAACAAATAGACGTTGGTTGGTGGCTAAAAATGATGAGTAAGTAAAGTGATAAGGAAAAAATACTTTTAAGTGTTTATTAGTTTTTGAAAACCTCATGGAAGCGTGTTTGTGGAGTACATATTAATTATTCTTTTAACGTCAAAAGGACTAAGAGCAAGTTTTAAATTTTTTATAGAATAAACTTCATGTCTTTTCGATCTGATGGTATGCTCTTGAGTAATTTTGTTCACATTATTAAACAGACATTGATAATAATCATCAAATGTAATGGTCTTTATTGAGGCACTAGTTATACCTTTAGCCTTTTTGGTAAGTTTACCAGTCAGAAGAAGATAAGCATATAATTTAGCCCGCAACCCAATAAATTCCACCATGATAATACCATTATTTTCATCCTTCATCAAACCTAATACTTTTTTATTTTTTAAAGGAATTTGATATACATTATCCGAAGGATAGTCAGATGTGTCAAATTTGTGAATGTCATGTTTAATGTGTGAATAAACGTCATCAACTAAAAAGAGATATATTAGAGAATCAGTGTCCGTGTATAATAATGTTACGCAATTTGGAAATTTTTTTAAAATGTAATTATAATGAAAATCATAAAGATAAGTTTTGGAAAAATCCAATATGGAAAAACCTACATATATAGGTTTATTAAATTTAATATTTGTTCTGTTCATTTCAATAAGCACCATATCTTTATCGAAAATGGTGCAGCTGTGAAAATTTGGTTTAGAAATGTAATAGTTGGCTCCATATCTTCCTGACCATTTGGTGACTAATTTTACGTCTTTATATTTTCTTACATTTTCCATTGTTTTTCCAAACACTGAATTATTCATTAATTTATAGAATTTTTTTTCAATTTCATTTTTACTTTGTTTTCTAAAATCAGTGTTTAAATCAATATACTTTTTCATCCACGAAGATTGAGAAAATTTTAAAATACGGTGAATTTTAGTTATTTTTAAACCCAAACTCACTGCTTGTTTTAAATTTTGGTAATGAATTATATATCGCTTCTTATCAAAAAGTGTTGTTAATAATTTTGGATTTTTAGATTTTGATAATGGAGGTACCAAATGCTCAGGACATAGAGGTAAATCTTTGTGTGTTTCATGTAGATCTGTAGGATAATGTATATCAACTTCTAAAATGTAACCAAATTTACTATCTGCTGAAACATCAAAAATATTTACAGAATAGGGATCGATCCATTCAAAGCCACCGTAAGGTAAAGGTAAACTCATTGATGTTCCATATACATTATTGACGTCATAATACATCAGATATGACGATGGTTCATCAGGATTATACATTTTGTCTATTCATTGGGTTTTCTCTCCTCCAAATTTTTTCCTGTAACAGATAAGTATTTAAAAATTGTAATTTAATTGTAATAATTGTAATTGTTGTAATGTCAAATAATTTGACAAACAACAAATTCAAAATCAAAGCGAAATTTTTTTAGAAAAAACCTCGAAAACAACACTAAACGATTGACAACGACTCCAGACTCGGAGTTGAAACGTCTCCATACACAGATAAGTATTACCCAATATACAATACATTACTTATATACAGGAATACTGGTTGATCATTTTATAGACATCTCTTTCTCTCAGAAAAACTGTGAGGAAGAATCTCTGTACAGACAGCCAGTAATCCGGGCAATTTTACGAAATTGCCTTACTACACTTTGTTCTACATATACAATTTTTAAATACTTATCTGTTACAGGAAAAAATTTGGAGGAGAGAAAACCCAATGAATAGACAAAATAATTCAAGACCTCCTCAACAACCTTTTCGAAATTACTTAGGATTATACATGTCACCCATATATTTATTATTTGCCTTACCATATCGGTTGGAACATTGTGATACCCCACCTCTGATACCACGTTCGATAAACATGATCATATCAATGTCTGTTAATAATTCTAGTTCAACTTTTGTAATTTTCAACATGCTATCAAAGGCCAATCCTGGTGCAGTGTAGTAATGCAAATTATCCAAATTATATGTGTTAAGGCAGGCTGTTCGAAAATTCTCAAAAACGTCCGCTAATAACAATACATCAACAGTCAAGTATATTTCTGCATATTGCTGTAAATTTTGAATATTGAAAGTTTGCCAAATTTTGCAAGCATGTTGGTATGCACTGTTAGATACATGAGAGTTTTTTAATTTACTAAAGAATTCTTTTTGTGGTGGTAAAGACTGGTCTTGCAATTTTTCCCAATTATCTAAATAGTCATACGGAAATATACCTTTCTGTTGTAATAATTGAAATTCAACTTCGCTTTTACAAAATTTTCGTGTGATAATTTTTTGTTTGTTATCTAAAAATGATGAAAGGTCATCTAATATTTTTATATTATATATTTTTCTTTATTAACCGGTAACAACGATATGTTTCCTTTAATTTCAGTAGCTAGAGCCTTTATTGACTGTCATATCCAGAAAAATTGTGAAAAATGACAGGTATTGCATGGTTATCAGTGTAATTTATATTGCAACCTTGATGACTGCTACCTCTATATTCACCTGTGTTGTGAGAGTGATCACGGACCTTAATATCTGTAGGTAGAAAAGGTTGTTCGCAAATGTGACAACAGGTAGCATTGAGAAAGTCATACTCTTGTTCAGGTGTTAGTTTGTTCATTGGAATAGGATTTTCAAATATATGGTTAATTTCATATGCAATATTTTGTAGCTCTTTAGCAAACCAAACTTGACAATCCTTACCTGTGTATAATTTAAAGCGTGAAAGATTGTCATCATATGAACATTTCATATAGTATGCTATGCTAAATGCTTGATGTTTTTGATATCTTTCGAGGGTAGTTGTACTTCTCAAATCATGATGTTTTTCTAAAATGCTTTCAATGTCAGCATACACAACAAAAGGTACTTTTTCTTTGTTTTTATAATTTTTAAATTTTAAAATTTTATCTTTTTCAGATGGTAAAGAAATTTTGGTTTTGTATAAATTTCTACAGTCAAATAAATGTTTGGTTAAATTTTCCTGTGTACTAAAATGTACTAAACACCTCTGACATAAGTATGTCTTATTATGGCTGTTAAGTAATCTTGATAAATTCTTTATTAAAGCAAAATGAAAATTTGATTTCCTAACCTCAGTGCTACTTGTTTCCATTGCATCAAGGTCATCATCATCATCTCTTTCTTCACAAGGAACATTAAGTAAATTAATTCGTGTAAGAAAATCATTGTTACTTAAACGAACAGGTTCTACCAATGTTTTCTTATCATAAGAATTAAAATTAATAGATAAACTATTCATGTTTTCAAATTTTGTAATATCTTTCAACTGCATGGGAAAATTAATATCAGAAAATTTTAAAATTCTACTAAAGTGTGGATATGATGTAACTCTTCTAGGGTTTTTATTGTCTGATGCAGGGTAAAGGACTGCAACAATAGACCATAAGAAGCAGTACTCATCAGTATTTTGAATATTTAATACACAATGAGAATTTCTAATAAATTTTGGTAATGTAGTGAAAGTTGAAAGACCACAATTAATTGGTAAATAGTTATTAATGTTTACTTTCAATTGTAAAATTTCATATAATGCCCATCGTGAATCCCTCTCTTGAAAATCTTCCAATTTTGCCAAAATTTTACCTACAACTTGTTTCTTATACCATTGTTTAAGATCAGTTGTGGTATCTATTACAGAATTTTTTGTGTTGAAATGCTTAACATCTTTTTCAAAGTCTTTAGGTTTAATAAAATTTGCTGAAAAAACTACATTTACTTTCAAAAGAGAGTTTTTTAGAGCCTTTCTAATTTTATTTGAGAAAATGCGAAATGCCTTTTTCAAAAACATCTCAGGGTCTTTGAATTTTATATTAAAAATTGCACCAAATTTGATTTTATTATTAAAACAGGATTTAACATCTTGCCAAAACAAATTCCTGCTCTTCGTTCTTTGACAATTATAAAATTTTACTCGTAATTGAACTTTAAATTTATTTAAATAATTCTGTAAGATACTTAAATTGGACTCTAAACTACTATAAAATTTAAACTTGTTATCTTTAGTTTTTAAAATTTTTTTAATGAGAAATGTTTTGGTTTTCAAAAACTTTATCCACTTAAGGTATTTAGTCCTTATCAAGTTACTCACCTCTTCAATCTTCCTCACCGTACCAGCAGCCTGTTGGTTGATGCTTGTAAAACTTGCCATTTTTATTCGTAGTTTATGCAAAGTAATAATTAACTGCTTGACTATTCTTTTGAACTAAAAACAAATCGTTATGGTTTCTCATTTTATATGATTATTTACATTCATGTAATATTTCCACAAATGCACATATTACATATGTTAAACTGATAGTGATTATTCAACATCTATATGATTTGCGAAAACAGACGTCATTCTAGTAGCGTAAACATCATATGATTTTGATTAACCCCATAGGTTAACAAAATAACATTAATAACATTTTTCACAAGATAATGATTTTTACCGACAAACTGGCATCTTATGTTTATATTATTTACATTTTTAACGACTTAGTGGCGTCGAAAACAACATTTTTATATAGATAAGCAAATGTTTTCATATTGCTTACGTAAATTGTTTTTCATAATTATAATTGCCTTATCAATGTAAAACATATAATTGGTTAGCAAAAGTAGTTTTAAATTTTGATTGGTTAATGTAATCCGTTTCAATTGTGTGAGTTTGATTATTGGTGTATTCTTTCTGAATGGGTAGGATTAGATATATTAAATGGCCGTCACAATAAACTCCTCCCACGAACATTATGGTAGTCAGACCATATTTGTAATTGTTTGTCTAAATTTATAAACATATCATCATAATATTTATTGATAACCGAAAAATATTCTTAATATTATTAGATAAATTGTAAATGGTAAGCACGAAAAATGGGTCGTGAACTCTAAACTCCGTTTTTAAACAAAATACTTTTATTTGAAATACATATATTTGAATTTTCAACCCGACAATCTAAAAGCGTTACAACTAACTGACTATAATGATGCAAAAAAATGAAATGCCATGAAATATGACCTATAACTGCATGTGTGATCCGTCTGGTCAATGATCTTCATGTGGCGACGTAATTCTGTATGCTAGCATAGGCGACGGTTGATATAATTCCTCCCCCCGAAAATTCGAGTCCCGAGTTAGTGAGGGAGCCAAACTTCGGATAGCTCGATACCTTGCTGGGTATGACGGTTACTTTTCTGACATCTTTGGAGAATTTTTGTATAAATGAAATACATTGATATTATCACCAGTAACCCATAGAGTATGATCGTCCACATACTGGGGATGTGTGATATCCAGTTATTCGAAAAATGGGGTTGATTATTCAACACATGTGTTCGTATGTCTTGGAGTTCATCCAAATCGATTTCTTCTAAGTGAATGGTTGGGTTTGTGAAGGAGACTGTTTCACTTGTAGCTTCTAATTCAGGAAACAATATTGGCTGATTAAAGCTTATCGGTTTGTTATTGCTGAAAACTTCTTTATCGGTGAACACTTGACAGCCGGTTGGGATGTCGATTAAATAAGTTCCAATAATATTTTGGACTTCTTCTTGCTGCTGACAATGGAGCTTAATTTTTTCTATCGCTGGTATTAGGCCAATCCATTGGTTTGATTGGTCTAGACGTTTGAACATTGATTTTGTGATACTGATTGATATTGGTTGGCAAATAGAGGCATTTTTCGTTTCTAGTAGCTGGATTTCGCAGGGGTTTTCTTTCTTCATTTCTTGAAGGTCCAGTTGGCCGCACAAATAGAATTGTGAAGAAACAAACTTACAAGGCTCGTTCATATATGCATAGTAGAACTGTGTTTTTGTCAAATATTCCTTTATTGGTATAACGGCTCTAAACTGGTTCTCTTTTCTAATTGGGATTGAAAATAAATGATAATATTTAAATTCAAAAGTGTGCGTTATTGGAACTTGCAAAATATAGGTCACTTTGTTTTTATTTATATAACCGTGAACCATTGTGATTTCTTCGTATAACAAAATATTGTCTAAACTGATCTCAATAGGAAATTGTTCCTTTTTCAAATATTTTTCCAAAAATTTTAATTCGTGAAAAAGATGTGTAGTTGTCATTATACTAGGGTGCATGACTCCAAGTTTTGCAAAAGTTATTGAATTTTCAACATCTTGTAGAATAGAATTAATGACCTCGTAAAGATTAATAATTTGGTTCATAACGTCTTTAATGAACATAGAATTTTCTCTATAAGTTAAGCCTGTCACAATTTTTGAAATTTGATCCATTTTTGATTCGAGAAGCTTTTCATTATGCAATATTTGTCGAACAGTGTTATTAAATTTGTCAATAAGTGAAATCGAAAGTGAACTTTGTTTTTGGATAGTTTGTGCAAGGTTGTCTTGATTGTTTTGAAGTTCTTCAATTAATTTGTCATATCTTTCGCCATCGGTGGAATCCAAGTTGCCACTAATTGCTTTGAAAATGGAACCTAAAGCATTTATAAGTCCTCTTTTGATACGATTGGGGTGTGGTAAAATTTCTGATATTTTATTCTCTACTTTTTCTTCTGTTAAAATGAGGATTTTCAAATAAGTCATTAAAGTAGTCAGAATTTTTGTTGATGTAAAGTTTAAGATTTTCGGATTGTCGTTTTAGTTTGTTTACTTCAGTAATAAGTGGATTTAGGTCATAATAATGGATAAAGGAATGCATGTATTTTTGAACTTTTGCTGTTCCTAATTTTAAAGGAATAATGCCGGGATTATTTTCTAAATTCCTAATTGTAATCTTGTCTTGTGTTCCCAATATTGCGGGGAATCTGAAATAAAAATAAAACCTGTATCAGAAAGAGTATGTCCTTTTTAAAGGACGTTTTATATTGTTCATATGGACTTTATTTAAAATTTCTGTGGAAATTGTTTTATGTTCAGGGTGAACTGTCTGGAGGGTTGTAGATTTATTAAATTTGCTTGCGTTCTTCTGTTTAATATGTTTTTTGATAAATACCCTTTTTGTTGTGGTTTAAACAGTTCGGGGTCATCGCGGGTTCGATTAAGTTTTTGAATTGTTCATTCTTTGTTAGTAATCAAGTCAGAATTTATTTTTGAGTAAAGTAGCTTCGGTCGCTCTTTGTGATCGTTAATGGTAAGAAATTTTGTATTTTCGAAAGAGAATGTATCTAGATGTATTATTTCGAATGGTTTCATTGCTGTAGGAGTGACATTCATTTTCATGTTTACAGGGTGTCTTTCGTATTTCGACGGTTGACAAATCTCACAGTCATTTATATAAGTTTGAATAGAATTTTTGAGATTTGGCCAATAATATTTTTCTTTAATTCTTTGTAAAGTTTCATCGATACAACGATGGTTTGATTTACCTTCGTGATAAGTTTCAATAATATTTTTAATGTCATGTTTGTTCGTGATATCAAGAAGTTTTTGTTACAGTTTTTCAATTTCAATTTGGACATTGGGAAGTTTCTTTAGAGAACTAATGTAAAAGGTTCATAATCATTGGGATTTTCGAAAAAGAGATGGTACTGAATGTTTGGTGAAACAAAATTTGTAACGAAATTAATTATGTCCTTTTCAAAATTATTTCTGGAAATCTGAACATTAATTCGCAGCTTTTGTTCGAAAAGTATAGTTGTTTTTGGATGTACTGGAGGGTGTAAGACAGAATGAATAACTATTTGATTTTGTCCATAATTTACAGCGTAATTAATAATGGGGATACCAACAGTGGGGTTTGCATTTGTATTAGAGTGAGCAGTAGTTTTTTCAGAATTGTCTTCGTTATTTCTAGAATTTTGCCGAGTATGTTCAGAGTTGTTGTTACCAGTTTGTATAAGCATAAAAATGTTATTGTCTTCTGTTGATTTGTTATCAGAAAATTTGGCAAGTTTTTCATGTTTTCTACTTTTTCGGTTTCTACTTTTTTTTTCTTTGTTTTAAGATTCCTTGTGTACTTCTTGTGTTTACTTTTATTTTGGTTGCCGAATTTGAATTAGCCTGATTTTCAAATTTGTTTATAAAATTTTTGTGATCAAACTTTTGAGTGTTTCTCGATTTTAAAATATTTATATTTTGTTTAGGTATTTTGTTAGAGCTAGAATTTAGTTTATGAAATTTTTTCTGAACAAAAATTTCGGTATTGCTAAAATGTTTAGAATTTGGGCTAACAGTGAACGTGTTCATATTATTTTCTACTTTATGAAAAAGAAGTTTGATTTTTGCGTATGGGGTTATCAGACATCCTTTGTTGAAGTCAAGTATAGCCTGAAGTCGTATTAAATCTTCTAAGCCTATAAGACCATCAAATACCTCATGAAATTTAAAGAGATAGAATTTTAAGGACTTAGGTGTTGGTAGTTGAAAAATCTTTGAAGCGGGAATCAGTGCACTATACTGATGTGTTGATTTATGAGAAACTGTAGACACTGTAAATGGATCAGTAACAACAAGATTTGGGAAAAATTTATAGGCAATTTCAGGATCGAGAAAAGATCTTGATGAGTCAGAATCAATTAGAAGTTTTAAATTTTGTTCGGGAAAAATAATATATGGTAATTGATTCGAACTAATTTGATTGAGAGAAATTTCCTGAGACTTATCATCTTCAACTTCAGAGATTTCGATACTAGAGTTTTCTTTTGGTTGTACAGTATTTTCATCGTAATAGTATTGATAGTCATTTTCAGTTGTGAATTTATCGTCAGTTTCAGTATTATTAATTTCTTCAAAAACCAAATGATTTCGGCTGTTGTGATAGTTTGTTACATTACCTTGTGGAAATCTTTGGGTATTTTGATTTTGGTAGAAAGTTGTTGGCAAAGATGTTTTTTGATTTGATGATTTCTGAACAGAAATTCCGCTCATTGGAGTAGGTCTTGGAAAGTTTCTATTTTGAAAGTTTGGTTTGAAAACATTTTGGTTGCTTTGTTGCTGAAAGTTTTGTCTTGGTTGTATTTGAACAGGCTGTGAAGGAAATGAATTTTGTGTGCGGTAGTTTTGATTGAAATTATAGTTTCTTGGTAAAGAAGGGTTATTCAAAAAATTATGTTGGTTATGAAATGGTGCTCGAATCATCTGTGGCGGTTTTGGTTTAGACATAATTGTTTGAAAATAGTGGGCATTATCTTCTGCGATTACAAATTGTAAGGCTTGACTCAAAGAATCAGGTTTCATGCAACATATTGTTGTACCAAGGGGTTCACGCAATCCTGACAAAAATGTTTTTAATGCTAAATTTTAATAGAGATCACGTTTAACTGTTTGGCTTGATCGGTGACTTCAAGGCAATTTACATAGCTACACAACAAATTTAAAATATTAAGACATCTATCATAAAATTGCTGAGGTTTTTCGTTAGGAAGTTGTTTCATTAAAACAAGATCTCTATTTAAGCAACTTTCATCCCTTTGATCCGCAAAATTTCGTGTCAATACTAATTTTAAATCATTCCAACTGTTTACATCTTGAATATTAATCACTAGTCTAGCATTACCTCTCAATTTTGAAATTAATGAATTCAACAAATATACATTATCAAAGCTTTCTGGATTTGCACGATCATAAAAAGTTGTTAAAATGGATTCACAAATACTTAAATATCTTCCAAGTTCGTTTGGGTTTCCGTCGAATTCGGGTACGCAATTTAAATACTCAGATTTAAATGGTTCAGAATTAGCAACAGGTCTAGCCATTTCTATTTTATTACTAAGATTAATTTCTACAATTACTTTTTCAACTAAATTCCTATCTAAATCTATTTCTTCGTCACCATTTTAAATTATTTGAGAAGTTTCAGGAGAATTATAGCTTAAATTAGAATTTGAGTCAGTTGTAGGGCCGTCTTTAATAGATAAACAATTAAAAATATCTGACAAATTTTCACTTGACATTTAATGTTGTACTTACATAAAAATAAAAAAGAGTTTGAGCATTCTTCACAAACTATAAGGGCGACGTCCAGGGAAGCTATTTTCGTCTACGCCACTGGAGTCTTTCTTGCAAATTCGGACGATTTTTGTTAGAAATTTCTACGATGGACTGGTAAAAGGCTGAAGCAGGTTCTCGATGAACTGGGTTTCCTGAAGTTCGAGGAGCCGCTCTGTCAACAATCGCTATCACCAGTTCGATCAACAAAGTTCGATAGTTCGTTAGTTCCGTTAATCGTAAAAACGAAAAATTCCCTATCGATTCGCGAATTTCGGAACTATCCTACTGACTGCGCCAAAAATGGGTCGTGAACTCTAAACTCCGTTTTTAAACAAAATACTTTTATTTGAAATACATATATTTGAATTTTCAACCCGACAATCTAAAAGCGTTACAACTAACTGACTATTATGATGCAAAAAAATGAAATGCCATGAAATATGACCTATAACTGCATGTGTGATCCGTCTGGTCAATGATCTTCATGTGGCGACGTAATTCTGTATGCTAGCATAGGCGACGGTTGATATAATTCACGTTTTAATTTTTCCATATCAGTTTTAATATATAAAAGCTTGTGAGCTGCTCACGATATTCAGTTTAAACTTTTGAATTTTAAATATCAGCAAACATGGCTACCGTTCCAACAACTTTATTAATAACAACCCAAGATTTAACAAAATTCCCGCTAAATATGGCATTGGTGGTGATGAAACAAATTTTTCGGTAAGTTTTTTAAATTTTCTTTCATCAATAGGTGTTTATGTTTATTTTCTTATGATTACAGTTATGGTGTGAAGGAAATCAAATTAAAGCGAAAAGCTGTATCAGTTGCTTTAACGTATTCCCCAAGGGAACAAACGCTGAAAAAAAAGTTCGGCAATCTTCCAGTTAAGTATGTTCGAATGAACATAGAGTCGGATGAGGAAGTTCTATTATTTGAGAAAGCTGTCACCCGATTTAATTTTAACCTTGAAGATGATGAGGAACTACAGCAATTGGAACAGTTAGAAGAAAGGAAACATCTGTTGTCTGGTCAACCCACGACGAAAAAATTGAAATGGTCCAACCTAAAAGAATTGGAGATTAATGATTCCGAATTTCAAGAATCACAAGTATTTGATGTCACTGAGTTATGTTAGTTCCTCGTTTAATTTATATATATGGATTAATTTAAATAAAAAAAAGATGATTTGATTTTTAAGAGTTTTATTTCCTACAATACACATACCAATTTCTTAACAAATTTACATTTTCTACTGCACAGTTTAATTTATTACTATATACATGTTGATTACAATGATGTGACTTTAAAAACAGCTTTAATTTCTCTATGGAAGGGCAGCTTTCTTCTAATAAGTCCACAACCTTATTAGGAATCAGTTTCTCCAGTCAACGTTTCTTCTCTAATGCTTTGACCAGTACCAGAGTCTTATCACACTTAATACAATTTTTTATGTATTCAGATATTTGTTCATACCTTAAACAATCATTATTATTCCATTCTAATCCATGATGCTCTTTTTTTGTATACACCATGTGTTGTTGAATGGTATCAGTCAAATGATTAAAACTGACAGGCATTGTAACAAATTTGTGTGAGTACCAGCCGTTTTCTACATTAATGATTGCAATTTCCTTACACAAAATAGCATCTCCATACTGAAAGTACTGCAAATCCACGATAAACATTGTAACTGCACAAATACTTGACGACTCGAACTGATTAAGTTGAACAATAATACAATATTAAAGAAAGTGATAATTATTTAACAGTTTTATATCAATTTTCAAGGTCATCTGCCTGTATCCAACTGTTATGTTTATCATCAAAACCTAACCACTTTACAAAAATTTTATTGGGTTTCTTTCGTTTCAAGATCCGTTCAATTAGAAATGCATTGGGATATTTAACTTTTAACAATTGTTCTTCATAGAAACTACCCAAAATGTCATGATTGTTCTCATCAACCAGCAGGTGTGTTGTTGGATTTGTAAGCTGTGGACCAATTTGGTTGGTATTTTTTGATCAAAAATTCCTCGTAATTTTGATATACGAACATAATCACCAACTTGAAATTTTCGTTTCTTTGATACCACTTTAATTCTATTATAGACTGTTTTTAATAAATGCTTTTCATCCTTTTCCATGACCTCAAATGGTTTCATACCTATGGTTCTATGTTTGGTATTATTATATTTTCTCACGACTTCCGGTAGAATATTCAGCCATTTGTAATGACCCTGTAAAGTGAATTCTTTCCACATCATGTTTTTCAAAGTTCGATTTACTCGTTCCACAATTGACGCTTTTTTCTCGCTACACACCTTATAATGATTCACCTTATATTTGTTCATTAACTTCTTAAAATCTTTATTGAAAAATTCTGTACCAGCATCAGTCTGCAGATTCTTAGGTGTTTGCTGTTTTTTTTTTTGGGATAGGCCCAAACAAATTTTGAAAAACAATTGATTACAACCAATATGTATTTATAGCCTTTATTTTCTCTAGCGTATGATATCATTTCCACTAAATAAGCTTGAAAGAGATCATCTAAAACTTAATTAAGACTTTTCGTCTTTTAAAATTTATCCTGGCTGCTTTATGGATTTCTTCAACAATTTGCCTCTTCACACTACTATTAGAGTTCATTTTTTAAATAATTATACCGGCCTCTCTCAATTCCTCAATAATTGATGTTATTTCGTTTGTGTGGCCTGTATGTCCTGCTGTTTGCGAAGCGAGTAGTAATCTTAATCTATCAACAAGTTCATTTGGATCATCCCAATGAACGTAATCAATTTTATTGTTATCCACTTCCATAAAAATTCCTTTCCCTGCCACCATAGGAGCAATAATTTTTTTATATTTTTTCATTTTGCTACCATCTATTTGTTTGTTAGGTTTATAATAACGTCTATGAGCATTAGTTTTTGCTACAATTTGTTTATAATTATCTTCATCTTTAGAGTAGCCTTTCGGTCGTTTTTTGAACAATAATTCATATAACCCCATACTACCTCGATATCGTTTCTTCTTAACGATAATATCAGATCCATTAATATCTAATCTTGAGTCACCAATCATTAGTTTCTCAGTATCGGTATCTAATCTGACACCATACTTATGATCAAATTCCTTATTATCATCATCATAATACATGTCATTTATATACTTTCTGGGTAATGGATCATACTGGTCTAAATAGTCAACATAGGATTTTTCAGCTATATCAGCAAACCGTCCAGGTGTTGCAGGAGAATGTAATGTGGATAAACTCGTTGAAAGTTTACGAGGAATCTTCGGCGTTTCCTGATACAGCGATTCAGCTTGATGTGATAGTATTGATGGGTATAGTTCATCGCTGAAAATAAAATCTTTTTCCTCATCAACATGACTAGGATCCTCAGTTTTAAAAAAAGTTTTCTCTTCTTTCATCTTACTAGCTCCATCCATTTTATGTTCCTTGTGACTCAGTTTACTTTCAATGTCCTTTAGATGTTTTGTTATGGGAGAAAATAACTTTTCCTTAACAATTTCACCATGTTTGAGAAGCTGTAATTTTTCTTTTACAATTCTACGTTTCTGTATAAGACGTTTTTTTAGTTCCTTCTCTGATAGATTCATGTTGCTAATTAGACAGTTAGTATCTGGTTGTCATGAGCTTTTGATCCGCTTTCAATCCGCTTTCGATCGGCTTTTGATCCGCTTTTATCTGCTATTATCTACTATTGATCTGGTTCAATCAGTTTCTGATATATCTTACACTTATGATGTTAATCATTATACTGAAATTAATTGTCTTATTCGAAACATATATAGTGATCAAAACCTCTTCTGTAACGTCCCTCATTGATGTTGCTGTCTTTACAGATAAATAAAAATCCATATGGTCTGTACCAACACATGGCGTATAACCTTTTAAACTGTTCAAACGACATGTCACTACCAATATGATCATTATAAACATGTTTCAAATTTAAATCATCTTGTTTGAAAAGAACCAAAAAATTTGCGTTATCTCGAATGAGATGTTTTGGAACCTTCGCATACGTCTGAGACAGATAAAACGAGTCCACTAGACTGTGCCTTCCCATAGAGAAATATTGACGTATAACATCTTGATTGTCACAAGCCACATCATCAAATATAAATATTGAATTTTTTTTGCTTCTGAAGGATGTAGAATATTTTCGCTAGCATTGAACGGGTAATAACCGATGCCTTGTATTGGCTTTAGTAACTTCTCCAGATAAACATATTTCGGTTGATACAAGGACTTTGAATAAACATAAACATTCTCAAATCTCAGTCCGTTCAAGTGTTCAATTAGATTAACCATAACATTGGTTTTACCGCAATTGCTTGGCCCCATCAGAATACACCTCACAGTTGACGGAAACAATGGACCATGTTTTTTATTTTCAGGTATACTATTGAAATTATCATTTTCAATAGCTAAAGAAGTTTTTTGTTTTACCACCCTCATTCTTTGACACATTACTATAAAATGAGATAAATATTATTAAATTCAGCTATAAATAATTTACCGTTTGAAATGCATATACCAGGTTATAATTATTGTGGGCCTGGAACAAAACTCAAACAATGTCTATTGCAAGGAAGTCTACCAACAAATCCACTAGATGCTAGCTGTTTAAAACATGATAAATTTTATGAAAGTGAAAATTATACAAAGTTACGTCATAAGGCAGATAAGATATTAGCTGAAGAAGCTCTTCAGAGATTTCATTCTAAAGACGCATCTGTAGGTGAACGAATAGCAGCTCTCGGTATTGCAGGAGCAATGAAAACTAAAGTGAAATTAGGTATGGGCTTGAAAAGACCTAATAATAAACAAACGATTCGAAAGTGTATAAAGTTAATGGAAAAAACTAAACTTATGATTGAAAATACTCTCAAGAATATACAAGACGGCATAACAATTTTGAATGGTAATGATGTGGAATCCATTAAAAAAATACCAACACAAAGGAGAAGAAGAAAACCAAAGGTTCAAATAAAAAAAATAAACAAAAAAGAAAAACCTGTAAATGAACCTCAAGAAATTGATATGAATATGGAAACTAAATATAACCGAAAACGTAAAAGGGATACCAGTGATGATGACATTTGTAATTCTGAAAATAAAAAACGTCGTCTAATATCTCCTCAAACTCGTAAATTTCGAGTGGGTAAAAGAAAATTACAACAACTTAATGATGAAGAAGTAATTCATAAAAAGTTAAAACTTGATTTAGATGAATCTCTTATTTTTGGCAATCAACAAAATCGAAAAAGAAAACTAGATGATAGTGATGATAGTGGTTTTGAACATGACACTACCCCAGTGGCAAAAGTGAACAGAATCAATTAGTATAAAAAATAGTTTCACTTAAAATTTTATCAGTATTTACTGAACATTCATATAAAACGTACTATAATCAAGAGAGAAGTATGGTTAAAATAAAGTCAAGGTGTAAACCAAAAATTAAGAAAAAGGGGAGTGTTGAAGAAAAAACCGAGCAGAAAATTTCTAGGGTTTACAAGAGCTATAAGTCAAATAAGGAAACATGTGCTTAAACATAAACCTCGTACTTTAGGTGCTGCCATAAAAGTTGCATTGAAATCTGCTAAATCAATTAAGAAACATATCAAGTCTACTCCACCTCGTATCATACAAGTACCTAAGAAGGGAGGTATTTTACGCTTTATTCCCATTTTTGCAGGACTTTCTGCATTGGGATCGATCGCTGCCGGAGGATCAGCTGTTGCAAAAGATGGCAAAACAAAAATTAGAGGAAGCTAAACGACATAATAGACAAATGGAGTCTATTGCTGTATGAGGAAAAGGACTATATTTACGTCCTTACAAAAAAGGCTTCGGTCTTTTTGACACCCTCCAAAAAACTACCACAACGTCCGCTAACAAATATTGATATAGATAAATATGCAAAAATCTGGAAAATTCCAAATTTCCGAGGAGTGTTCATGAGAGACAATTTACCTAAAGAAATTCATAAAATTGAAAGAGGAATTATCAACTTAGATTCTACAATTGGTCCTGGAACTCATTGCACAGCATATAAGAAAAACGGTTCAACATTGACCTATTTTGATAGCTTTGGAAACCTTAGGCCTCCATTTATTTCAATTCCACTGAACTATGTAAAATTGTATATTACTATAATAAGTTTCAGAACTATAACAGTTTTAATTGTGGACACTTATGTTTATATTTTTTATCTCAATAAAAGGCGTAAACAAATCAAATTTGTCTCATTACTTTGAAAACCTTTGAACAATATACAATCATATTTTTTTATAAATGCCTGTTCCTACCGATGAACATTATCAGTGTACGGTTCTTATGGACTGCTGGTGTAACAAGTGGCGAACTAAAAGAATAATTAGTGAAAAACGGAGCTCTAGCTCTACTGTTTATTGTCTATATTGTGGAACACCCATGCAAAGAAAATTACTAAATACAAGCTGCTCTGTGTGTTGTGCTTCAAGAGGTAATTAAAAAAACAAAATGGCAGACAATAGAAGAGGTATAATACTAACTTTTAAATGTGATGATTGTGGTGCAAGTTTTCAAGTTTACAAGTCTGGTATATGTACAGATTATGGAATTCAAAGGGTCTCATATTGTACCAGGTGCCGAAAGGAAACATTAGTATTAATGCGAGTTGAAACTTGTTAATAACTACGTAATAATAATTTAGTTGAAAATTGTAAATAGTAAAAATAATTAATTGATTATATTTAATAAAACCATACAAATAGTTTTAGTTATTTGGTAACCTTTGACAGATTAAGATGTCTTCATATACATTTACGTTCTCTGAACGTGCTTCTATTCTCAGTAACAAGATTTACCCACCAATTATTCTAGAAGATGATGCTACTTATGTTATGGGGTTAATTGATTTTATGACCTTTAATACCATCTCAAATATCGATGAAACCAACAACAAGTTTTATATTAACGGTATGAAATTAGAATTACCGGTGGGCACGTATGAAATACAGGATAATTATATATAATCCATATGTTTTACCCAAATGTCTCGCCTGGTTACAAAATTGTTGAAAACCCCACCAACGTTATTTATCTACCAATCAATACAAGATATATAAATGAGGTAATTATTAAAATAACAGACCAAAATGGAAATTTGGTTAATTTTAAAAGTGAAGTTGTTATGATAAGATTGCATTTAAAACGACTTAATTGACATGGTTTTCATATATGATAATCCATCTAATTATTTATCACAACAGGAACAACCTATAAAATATCTACAGCCAATCTATAAAAACGCCAGTATCAAGCAACAAGTGAAACAGTTAACACCTATCAATAAGCAATTTTAGTATCTTTGGGATTCAAGGTACGAACTTAACAACGGCTAAACATAAAGAAGAAGAAAATAAGAAGAAAAAGAAGAAAACTATAGAGAGAGGACAATTTAAAGCATTCATTTGCAGAATGAAATTAAGTATAAGTGTAAGACTTAAAAAACTTTTCTGTTTGTTCCGGTGTGTGTTTAAACAAAAAAATTACCCTTAACATACTACGAGTGGCTGATAATGTTCTTGTGGATAATGCTATAACCAATTTTGAATATCATTCCTACACACCTTATGCAAATACTACATTTTTCAATAATGATGAGATAAGAATCCCTATACAAACTCAAGACGTGTACACTCTACCTTCTCAAAGTTTTCTGTACCTAGGAGGAAAACTTTTAAACTCAGAAAAGAAGTACAGTCCAACATTAAGATTCATTAATAATGGTTTTGCATTCCTCTTTGAAGAAATTCGTTACGAACTTGGTGGAACAGTAGTCGCTCGAACCAGAAATCCTTGAATCACATCAACGATTAAGACCTATCTATCATATTCCAAAAACGAAATAATTCGATGGTATAATGCAGGATGGAATCTTGAAGGCACTCCAAATATGTGTGACGCCAACGGAATGCAGTATGCATTCCTCTAAAATTACTACTTGGCTTTTGTGAGGATTTTCGTCGCCTAGTGATTTCAGTAAGTCAAAATTTAATTCTGGTACGGGCCAATACAGACATCAACGCTGCAGTCAGTTCTGTAGCTACAGAAAAACCAAAAGTTCACCTAAATAAAGTTGTTTGGAAAGTACCTCATGTGTCATTATCTGATGCTCACAAAATCCAATTTTTGCAATATATAGAACGTGGAAAAGATTTACCTATCGGCTTTCGTTCCTGGTATCCACTTTTACAGCAAAGTCAAAAACATACATGGGCAGTGAAAACGACAAGCCAACTGTTATTGTAGCATTCCATACTGATCGAAAAAATAATATTCACAAGACTATGTCAGAATTTGATCATTGTAACATCACAAATATAAAATTGTATTTAAATTCTGAAGTTTACCCATATGATAATTTAAATCTCAATTTTGATCAAAAGAATTTTGCAACACTTTATGAAATGTTTGCTAACTTCGAAGCGGTATATTATAACAGAGAGTTCATTCAAGTTTCTCTAACTCCAGAAGACTTTTCTAAACAAACCACATTATATGTAATTGACTGTAGCCGACAAATAGATACCATTAAAGGTGGAGCTGTTGATGTTAGATTAGAATTCGAAACAAGCAAGAATATACCAGAAAAAACTACTGCATATTGTCTCATTCTTCATGATCGCCTTGTAAAATATAATCCTTTAACTAATGTTGTAAGAACAATGTAAAAATATTATGTAATATAAATAAAAAATATTATAAATTGTTTCTTTAGAGCCATTACAATTTTTTGTAACAGCGCAACTCTATATCTTAAACTAAAAGAGGGGAGAATCTTAAATAAATATCAAATACAGTCTATTAAATTAACAGTATGAACGTATCCATTTCTTATACTTGTACAAATTGTTTTAAAAACACTGAAAGTTTACTCTTTACTATTGTAACTTTACAGTGTGCAAGAAATACAACAAGAAGTTTCACTCAAAATACACCAAGAAGATCAAAATACAAATATTGTAGTATTTGTCTACAGTGTACGTTGTGGTTATTAAACGAAGAATAAATAATAAAGAAAAATGTTTATAAACATTATTCTTAATTTATGTTCACTATGTATTGTTATTGGAAATGAAGTGTTTTTCTCTGAATACTCACCACATAATAGAAGCTTATATATAACACATGAATTGGCAAACCAAACTTCTTTGCAAATCAGTTTTAGTAAACTGTTATCAAAGTATCCTGAATTTAAGCTATATTCTACAAGACAAGGAAACATAACAGAATTAAGAAATAAAAGTAGTAATTTTGTAGCTGCAGTATCTGAATCATTAATTGAAAACGAGAACACAACCCTTAGTATGATGAAAACTGAAACAGAGTATCAGGCAACTATTAAACAGTTGGAAGAAACACATATGGCTACTTTAAATGAATTAATTGTTCTAAAAAAATCGCTAAATGAATCAAGAACAAATCTACTTGAAGTTCGATCAGATTTGGCAGCATGCCTCTCACTCAGTGCAGGATTTAAGGCAGACAGTGACATATGGGCATCTAAGTATGCGGAACTAAGATTTAGAGTTCCACCGTGTACAACAACCTCATCTAATGATTTTAGTAAAAATATATCACATCATTATGTTGCTTTATTACAGTTGAACTATACAAGTTGTATACAAGAATTAAATAGATGTAATAAAAAAATCTTATTGAATTAGAAATATTTTTAATAATAAATAGTATATATTTACTTGTGTTGTTTTGCTATTTTTGCACCTTTTTACACTGAAACTGACTTGTTTTTCACTGCAAGTTCTGTACCTTTTATAGGCAGTAAATTATTATTTCCTAGAGATTTTTTCAATTGTAGGTTTACAAAATTTTATCTAAGCACTAATTATAAATGAAAAATATATAAACTAAAAAATCAGATGTTTGTAAATAAAATTTGGTCTTGTTTCACGATAATGAATTAATGATTAAAATTTGCAAAATGTTATGAATGCAGCGATACACACTTGTAATCAAAAATAATTAGATGTTTGTAAATAAAATTCCACATGTTTAGTCTTCTTTCACGATAATGAATTAATGATGCAAATTATCAAGCATTCCCGACCTTGCTATTGGAAATAATAATGGAGCTGCTTTTAATTCGAATTTTATATTATATTTAGAATCAGATATTTTTTAGCAAAATTTGTCAACATGAAAAGTTTAAGTTTTATATTTATACATATATTAATATTAATTATATTAATCAAAGAGAGTAAGTGGCTCATTTTTTCTTTATCGTAATGAAATTTATTTTGTTATAGAAAGGAAGCAAAAAATTTATATTATACAGACTGATGATTTTTTGTAGCAAAATTTGTCAATACAAAAAAAAATTAAGTTTTTATATATACATATATTAGGTACATTAATTAATAAAACGATAACTATGTATTAAAGAAAGAAAGTAAGTGGATCATATTTTTATTGTAATGAAATTTGTTGTGATAGACAAAGACAGCAAAAATATACATTCTACCGAAGAAGAAGAGATCAAAACTACTGATAAGCGATACGCTAGGTTAGCCCACCCCTCGTACAAGCCAGACAAGGACAGCCTTGGCTAAACAAGGATAGACAAACAGCTAGCGAAGAAGAAGAAGAGATCAAAACTACTGATAAGCGATACGCTTTTCCCAGCAAACCCTTCTGGTTATTGGCGATCTCTTCACCATCTACGTCTAGCCAAATTGTCACTTATTGCCAACTTTGTCACACCTAAGATGTCTCTTTGTCTCCCTAACCATTGTTTGCGACAATTTTTTGGTGACAATGTGACAAACAACCCTCTAGGCATTGATGATGTCTTCTGCAAGAACTGAGGACCCCCCTTTTACGGTGGACAGTTCGATGGACATGCTATCGAAGTGTCATATCATCCTGGTAGTTTAACTACTCTGGTGCAATGGGCCATCATCCAATTCGTGGAAGCGACATTCCTCCGATATTTCTGGGAAGCCGAAATATTGTTGGTCTATCGACCCGAGGCCGACCGCTAGCGTTAATGGGAATTTGTCGAATTTTGTCGGAGCTTCGAGAACACATTTCCCGATGACTCGTTGACTTACTGGAGAATTTCGAGAGAAATATGTAAATACGGACAACTGGCGATGGGATTCATTCTGGATTCGACTGCCGTTAGTATAGTACAGATAAATTGTAAATAGTTCGGTGAATATAAATTGTGTTAAAGTAGTGGAAATAAATTAGAGTGAGTTGGACTGCGTTTTTAAATAAATCCAAGAACTGAACCCGAGTGTGACAATAAAAACATTACAGTATTCTCGGATGAAGAGTTCATACTCTTGGTTAAAGTCGTATTTTGTTTGTTTTGCAAATAAAGCTGCTTTATTCGGATATTCTTTTCTAAGGTATTTCAAAGAACTAAAAATGCACTTTTTCTAAAAAAATCTCACAAAAGATGTCTATTCCTCAACGGAGAATCCGGTATGTGTAAGCCACTTCCACTTTAAACCTGAAGTATATTTTGCGACCAATCGATAGAGCATCGCCCTTTTATATGGGATACGTCGCTAGTTTTAAAAAAATAGGTTGGTGGCATCTTATTGGGAGTGTACTGGTGGTTTTGAAGACCCGATATATTAGTCACATTGACCTATTTTCTAACAAAAATAGAAAGAAACACTGATGATGGTTGAATACATTTAGGCTAGAGTTAGAGACCCAGGGCTCCTCCTAGTTTGCAATTGAACTAGTTATAATGATTGATCCACTTTAATTAATTTAATAAATTCCAAAATAATGTATATATGACTATAGTTATTTTAAATGAAGGCTTGCCCTTTGGAGCTCCTAGGTTGGGTGAGGCTCTAGGCCAGGGCGTAGAAGGCCCATGCGGAAATTCAGGGTTGAATACATTGACTTGTTGTGAGTAGTTAAATAATTTTGTTAAGTAATACTCACAGCGACATTTTTTCCTAGTCCTTAATTCATTTTTATGTTAAATTTCATTTATGATAGATATCACTTTATATATGTTTAACGGTAAAAATTGTATTCGTAACTGTTCTAAATCTTCTTGACATTCCTAACAGATAATCAAGTTGCAATGCTATATTTATTGTAAATAAGCTCGCATAAAACAAATGAAAATGGGTACAATCACATTATGATAAATTTAGAATGTTGTACGTCCTGATATTCTGGTCAAAATTAATCATCGGCACAACATTTGAAAATGGCCAGGTTTGGAGGTATATAGCGTCCCAGCCAGCGAGCAAAATGTGTTTATTTAAGATTTGGATATCAAAGTCATTGTCAAAATGATTCTTTTAAGAAGTCTAGAAGACTTAACATTACTTCATCAAGTAGTCATTTTTCTAACTTCTTAATAAAGATTACGTGAAGAAGACATTTTTTATTTCATAAAAGACTCAGTGGCATCATTTTTATCGAGGTCTGAAAAATAATACTAGTACGAATTTTTATTGCTGCCTGAAAAAAAATACTTCTCTAGGGTTTCTCATTCTTAATAGTAATTATGATCCCATGAATTTCAAAAGTTCAAAATAATGCAGTGAAAATTAATTTTATAAACAAACGACATTCTAACAACAACTCCAAAGACAGGAATATTCATAATAGTGTGAATTTGGAAGTTTAACGCTTGGTAATGCGATAATTGTTCACTACAGTCTTTACTAAAATAATCAAAAAGTTTTATAAAATGTCAAATATAACTTACATTTTATTAGTCCAAGGTTAATCGATTGACACTTAAGTTATATTACTATGTACAGAGACACTGGATTACAACATCATTATTTTTATGTTCTTACCACTATGGTTTTTAACAATAAGCTGGTTTAATGCGTTTGGTACTCCCGTCGAAAAATTACGGCTGGATACAGTAATGGCCTTTGGCATAAATTCAGACTTATGGAAGGATCCATATCGACGCATTCTTTGAATGTTTTCAATATTTTGATTGACGAAAATATCTGTAACGCAAGCCTCTACAGCAGCTGGTGACATGTTGATGTGACCTAACAAACAACGAGAGCTACGTAGCAGAATATTTCCGGTTTCTTCAAAGTCAAACTCTCCAACCTGAAAATATTATTTGCATGGCATTGGATACAAATAATATTATCATTAGTTAATTAACACCGAATTAAACAGTCAGATTACCTCAATAGCTGGTTGTATTGCAAATGTGTTAACTAAAACCTGAATCCCAAGAACATGGGAGTAATACTGTTGTAAAAATTGAGAAATCACTTGATTAGATAGATTGAACAATGCTTCATTAAATGATTCACTTAGATCAAGATGTTCTATGGAAGATATTCTAGAAGTATATAAGCTGTTAGTCGAAAATGAAAATCTTATCAGTATACTTACTTGTGATGAACGCCTTCTATTGGCATATAAGGTGACATATTCAGTGGAAACAGATAATCCAAAAATGTACCAAGCATGTGTCTTTTGTCACCAAGAAGCATACATGCTTTGTTTGATATATTTAGCTGTACGCCAAAACTTGTTAGTGTTAAATGTTCAATTACTACTCCAACAGAAGACGACAGCTCCTAAAATGATGTGATAATATAGATTTTGAAAGGACAGTGGTAGTTTAGATGTCATAGGTACCATCAGTGGCAAGTAGTTACGATTATATTTTACATTAGTGCTGCTGTGTCCATTGTTAATCCCAAAATTTCTATGACTAGCCAAAATCCATCTAATTATACTAAGTGATACAGGGAGATGTCACAGTAGCAACTATTCCGAGAAGCCAAAAAAAATCAGAGCAAAATCTACGACAAAATGGATAATACTTGGACAAACTTTAGTACATTTGTAAATGCTGGACATGACAGATTTTTGAATTTGTCAAATAACGACATTAAAATAAATATAGAACATATTAAGACTATCGACAACTTTGAAGAGCTGTAAGATGTAACTGATTAACATCGGGCAGCAACAATCAATTGAGGAGAATGTAGAAAGAATGTTATAAAATGAAGTTATTCAAGCATTTTTTAGCTCTCGGTCTGCACTGATTATGCTACGTACCACCCGATTTCAGGAGGTTGAAGTTGGTACCCATAAATATAGTTTTATGGTTTTACGTATGTTATGTGAAGCAGTCACGACTATAGCGGTTTAGTTGGTTCTGAGTCTTGGGCCCAAAAGGTTGGACTTGCATAGGATGACAAAGCGAAAATAGTATTCACGAGAAAAGGATTGTTTCAGTTAACAGTTGCTTTTTGGGTTATATAGTGCCCCTATCACATTTGAAGGCAAATGGAATTCATATAGGCCAAAAGGCATGCCTTGTTTATTTAAACGACATTTTAGAATCTACGGAAAACATTTGCCAGGACCAAAAATGTCAAACACCGGTTCAATCCTAAGAATTGTTTCTTATACTAAAAGTAAATAGAAGAAACACGTCGTATCACAGACGGGGATAAGGACCATTGAGAAGAGCAACATCGCGATTGGTTTATTACAGGTATGGGCTCTCTAAAGTACAGATGAAGATTTATGGGAAAATTCCAACACCACAGCTTTAAGATTCTGCATTGTTCCCGCCATCGACATAATATAGCCGACATTTTATGCAGAAGTCCATGCCGTGAATGTAGTGGGTGTTGTAAAAATTCCAAAGTTATTGATAGTAACTAACGCATTGAGCATTGAGTTATGTACATACTTCCTGTATTTGATTATGATATCACAGAGCTTACTGTAGCTTATATTTTATTTAAGGCGGACTGAAGGCTCTCATATGATCTGAACTAATGAGTATGCTTGCCAACTACATAAATGTTTATTGGTCATCCACGTTGCGCCTGCCACCCACAAGTATTAGAAAGAAAACGCCAATATGATTTATATGCAAATTCTGTTGTAGAGAATGAAGAGTAGGTTATATAAGTTTTCATCCTCATGTGATGCGTCTTAAGAAATTACTACAAGCATGTGGTGCACCTGAATCGTGAGAGACTGTATCGTTGTGAATGTGTTTCCAATCATACAGGTTAGAAAGTAAGGGAAGGCAGTGTCCTAAGTATCGGCAAGCAACAATTTTTAAGAAATTAACCTTAATTGACGTTTGAGAGATTCTTTGAGAAAGTAGTAATATATTCCACAGAATATTAGTATGAAGTATTAAATAATGTAACCTGATGCTCGGAGTTTCCTTAGACAATATTTTAATAGCTTTGGATCTGCCATCTCATCGGGTGATCTGCTTTTGTTACCTGATGACAATAACTATTGAAACGTTGTGAGAACATATTTAAAATGATGAAAGTACGTGAACTGAAGTTTAAATTTGATTGTTTAGTTTTGTTTTGTGAATTTATTAATATCGTTTATAAAAGTTGTTTGTTTATAGATAAGAGCCTAGGACTATATTAAAAAGTGCAGAACACCATTACTAGAGGGAATAGGTGGATTGTCCTGGTAGTAAAGTATTTAATATTGGAATTTACATTTTCATCATCGTCTTTGCAAAAAATAAGAAATATGTCTTTGAAATCTCCAAAACATACAATTTTTCTGAAGGGAAACACCAGGAACCAATTGTTCAGTTTTCATTTCAGAAGTGATTTAATGATATCAATCCAGATATCATCCAGACTCTGGTGATAGGGTGTGTTCTGATTAAATGGTAGAGATGATGACTTGAATAGGTGAATTAATTGATTGTCGTACACGGATTCTATTAAGCTTTTGGATTACATTTAAATATTTCATTGAAGGCTAAAATTGTACTGGTAAGTGGTATTCAGACTATTGTCCAAAACTTGGATTTTCTAAATAGTCTAAATATAATAATTCATCTTTTAGATGATATAGTTAACTAATATATATTATGGGTTGAACAATAACTTACCTCTTAATATTCAATTTTGACCAGGATGGTAGTGAAAATGTAGTAAAAATTTATAAGCAAATAATGTTTGTGTGTGTGAGATTAAAACATTAACAGAATCCAACTAACTGTTCCTCGCGTTCTTTTTCTATGGCCGAATGAAGTTTGATATATACCTATTAGTAGAACCAACACAATGATGTGATAGAGACAATAAAGCTAGGAAAAATTGTTTTTTTACTTCTCATGTATAGAGTTATACGCATTTGGGTTCCTACTCGCTCTGCCTCTGTATTCTGCCAGTCATTCGGCAGATTTCTTTCTGACATTGCTTTGGTAATCTCCTGTAACGATGCTATAGGTGGTATACTTCGTTTCCTTCTTTCCAAATTTACGAATTTAAGATTATGTTTTGTCTTTCTTCGCCCATTCGTGTCCATACCAATCAGTTGTTGCTTTTCTATGTCTTCTACTAATTTTCTTTGTACTTTTTACTAAATGTTCGAATCTCAAGTTTATTAAGGGCCAGACTAAGAGAAGCTCTTCAAATCATAGAATATGAACCTAAATTATGAATGTGATACGTTATTTCATTTTATTTAATTAATCATGAAATCTTTCTGTACATTCCTTTGTAGATTAATTCTTTTTTGATTTTGTTTTATTGTATGTAAATTCACTTAGAAAGCCCGCATTTCGATGTTCTGAATGAAGTTTAGTGGTGGGAAGAAATCGCTTCCTCTCACTTTAAGATCGCGTATCGAACTGACATTCCTTTTAAAAAGTTTTTCACATTGAAAAATATATTAGTTGTTACTTATAAATTTTTATGTACACATTATTTTTAGTTAGTTCATTTTAATAAAGAATTGATAATAATAATTTATATACAATTATATAAATGTTGAAATTGATACAAGCTTATTATTCTCCGAATATAAAGCGATACTAGTTAAGGCTAACAACTCAGGGATGAAAAGCGATGGTCAACATAATATGTTAGCATGTCATTAACATATCACTTTTTTATTCCTTTTTAGTACTATTACTGCTACTATATTTTTAGGTAAGTATTTAATCTATTTTACTATTATATAAATTATGTAGGCAAGCAAACATTTTGAATTTGTTTAATATTTGACGATGCTGTTATCTAAAGGTCTAATTTTACCATGGAAACTGAGCAAGAAGGTCAACTCTTATTCCTCGTACTTATCTTTTGTTTGTTCTAAGATTAACAGGTAAAATCGGGAGAAGCTAAATATAAAATAGAAGATTGCGAATCCATACAACAATAAGGAGAAAATTCTGATTGAAGAACTGGTGCATACGACTTTCCATATAAAGACCGCAACGTCAGACAAACAATAAACAAAAATTTTACTTTTTTAAGGGCAAACACCATTGACAACAAATGATATGTGATTTTTATTTGTTTGTTCCAGTATTATAATTAAAATTTATTTACCATAAAGAGAAGAATGTTTCTGACTTACCTGTTTAGTTGTAGTTGTAATTGACTTATGTATAGATTTAATGTCATCAAAATATGATAATGAAGTATCATACATTTTAGATGTGCCTTCAAATAGTTTACAGAGTTTCAAAAACAAGTAATTCTCTATATTAAGGTGGACATTTCCCACTTTAATCTTTATACATTTATAGACGTGAGAATCATTGAACGTCGTTTTAAAAATGAGAAACTCTACGAAAGGTGTAACGTCTTTGATGTTCGGCGTAGGAGAAGGCTGTAGGATTATATTTCCACTCTGCTTATTATCGACTTGAATAGATTGCAGTCTTACATTGTAATGTACATAATTATTTGATTTGCGTAAATGAAAGTACAAAGCGGGATAATAAACCCTCCTGAGTTCGGCGAAGAATGGTTTTATCATGAACATCTTTTCGAAGTCAATATGGATGTATTCTCTTAATTGACATTTTTTGTAGTGAAGTTTATATTTGTCCTCTATCCAAGAAGCCAATTCAAGTGTTAAGGTCTTCCATTTTCTACCCACACTTACTTCCCATATGGCTGGCATATCCGATATTATGGCATACAGATGTTCTCTTCTGTCCCTTTCTGACGTGAAAATTGATACTCCCAAACCAGAGAAGGCGACCAGAAGTTCTACATTACACCACTCATGGAAAGTTCTAAGAGCACTCTTGTATATTCTGAGGTCCTGGGTAAGCAATAACGTTCTTTGCAAGCCATCTCTATAACTTATCCAGTATATCAAAATTTTATCCCTGCATATTTTCTTGCTGAAGTTTTGTTGAAAACTATCGGAACTGTCGGAATCGTCGCTGCTGGAAGATTCAACTTTGCTGGTTTTTGGTGTTACGCTGTGGATTCGTATGCGCTCTTCACCACATCTAAAAGGACAACGGTTTACTGACAATTTGAATGAATTATTGAGTTTTCACTTCTTATTTTCTGGGAAAGCTCCCGGCAAAGATGGAGATATTTTAAATAAAGGACTTGTTTGAACAATAAATTTAATTTTAACTGTAACTCTAGAGTAATCGTTACTAAATTCTGAGGAAAATTTGCAGGATGACTGTGATCCTGACAAAAATGGGCTTACTTCAAGGTGTAACCCTGCCCACGGGAGTCTTAGTTGCATTCCCATTCTGCTCTAGAGAAACAAGTGTATCCTCTTTATCAGTTCTTGTTTTGTTGTTAGCCATGGGGTACGTATAAATAATGATAAGATGCTTATCATGAAAGCTAGAAATACCTATTGAACATATGGTTAGTAAACAGCGTTTGCCAATGAGCATGAATAAAGGAACAACTGAAGGTGCAACCTGGAATCCCGGGGAATTATACCAGCGAAGATTGTATACAATATATATATTTCGCATATCACACAGGAGACCAAAAGATACTGGGAAAGATAATAAAAGAACTGCAACAGTCATGGCAGTATAAGCTCCGCAAGACGCCAAAGGCAAGAAACAGAAGCACTTTTAATAAATTACAAATAATCTTAATATATACATCGAGTACAAACTAAAACAAAAAATGGAGCGAAACCTTCCTTTTAGGACGATAGATGTAATGAGATCACCTTAGAGATTTTGCCACCTTAATAATCTTTAAACTACCGATATCGTTTTTATGAAAAACAATATACACCGACAACAAGAGATCACAGATCAATGATCGACTATGTATTGGTAAATAAGAAAGTAGATAGACAGATAGACACACTGTTTACAAAGAACATACTTCTTAAAGAGGTAATGGCATAAGATTCAACCAGTTCGTGTCATAAAAAGATGTAAGCAATTAAAACCCCACGAAAAAATGAAGAAACGAGAAATATATAAGGTATATCAGTTGAACGATGAAGGTAATAGCGATGGATGTAAAAGCAGAATAAACGTCACACGCAGAAAGACAATTAGGTACAGAAGCAGTCAGAATAGAGAATGAAGTTACAGTGCTAAGAAGAATGATCTGGAAGGAACAATAAAGAATGCCATAAGGGAAAAACAAAGCGCTCAAACAAATTCACAGATGCAAATAGGAAAGAAAATGTTCCGAAATAATAGTTAGATAAATATATGAACACTCCTTACTAAGCAACATAGGGATAGTAATTCATATCTCAGATGAGTTTATCTGGTAATGAAAACTCAAAAAACAAAAAGGATATCTTAGAAGAGTGAGTAAAGAGATATGAACAGCTGTGTTTTGTGGAAGGGGTAGACGAAGATAAGAACCCAAAGGAGAAAATAAAAAATATTTGTTGCGATTTAGAAGGAATTCTAACATCTATACAAAATTTGTTGGCAGGATGCAAGGGTGTCTAGAGATTGGGCTACCTCTAAAGTTTAAAAAAGAAGATAATCTTAACAGAACATTTCATAAACAAAGGAAGATCACCTATTGACGTATTATTTGCGATACAATAAATCATTAAAAACACAATCATTTATTATCATTCATAGATTATGAAAAATGATTGGACCAGGTCAACAGAAATATGCTGTGGAAAATCATGTATGGGAACGACGCCAGCGTCAAAACAGCTAGGAACGGTAGGACCACATAAAATGGTGTTATAAACAGTGGTTTAATTACAAGGATGTTCTCAACTTTATTTAGCATGTCTAACGAAACAACTATTGATATACAGATAGATAGATAAAACAAGATAAGATACCGAATTAAATTTTTGTATGGAAGGTAAATATAGGTAACAACAAGAAGAGCACATGTAAAACCGAAGTAAGTCATATTTTCAAGGTTGAAGATTGTGCTATTGTCAGAACTACTATAAACTTTGTCACCCATAGAGAGGTTCTCGAATCACCCATCAGCTACAATTCTTTCCTTGACATTTTTGTGAATATAAAAAGGATAGAGACAGCTGTTTTCTACCATGTATAACATATCCAAATTAATAGGATCCAGTAAGTTCTGAATCTTGGTTAGAAGAAGAAGAGCATGTAACAGAATAGTAAGTTCATGTGGTTTTTAAACAAGAAGGACATATATTGTTACCATGAAATAATTATAGGTAATATCTCCACCACTCAGTTTCAAAGCGATAGTTAAAACCGAAAACTCTTTCCCTGAGTAACCTCAAGCGTTTGTCACCCAGCTTGAGTAGTGTTAGTGAAGAAGTTGGCTAGCGAAGTTTTGAGATCATTTTTTATCTGGTACTCTAGAATAACTTCGCCTTATAACAACAACTTTGAGTTATATCGGATTTAGTCGTTATAACAAACTATTAGGAAATCAGAAGGAATATCACCAAAACTAATCAAATATGGCCCAGATGAGGTGTTCCGAATTTTATACTAGATATTGGCTAAAGCATGGTGGTATCTGAAGCAGACATGAAGAAATGTCAAAACTAAAGAGGAATAACTTTAATGGGTAGACTGTTGAGGATGATTATAAAATATGAAAAGTTAATAACAACAAAATTGACGCATTTTAAGGAGCATTCAGAGCAGGGAGATTCTGCATAGAGCCTATATATTATCAAACTAAAAATAAAAGATTCCAGCAAAAGAGACTGGATTTTGGAGAAGTAGCTGTGAAGTCAGTACAATAGATCTATTAAGTGGTGAAATCGAAAGGACGATGGATGTTAATAAAAATGATAGTGTTAGATATATAGAGGAGAAAAACCTCATATGGTACGGGCACGTCAGAATAAGTTATGAATGCGACAGATATCAAGGTCAATGTCAACCAAGAAGATCCTCGATAGGTACAAAAATTGGACGAAGCAATGGAGGCTAAGGGATTGGAGGACAGATATTTTGAAGCCAGCAGCAGATGGAAACAAGGACTGAAAACAGGAAGGCAGAGTTATAGAAATCCTTAATATATATAAAAGGTTTTTTTTTGTAGGACTTAGTGCTTCAGTGTGACCTGGCTTCCTAATGAAATTAACGACTAGACTATTCAAAAGAAAAATGAATTGAAAACTTGATAACAAATTCTGAAACGATTTTTCTGACATAGAAATCTTTTTAAAGGCGTAAATTTGAAATAAAAAACAAATTAAAACTTACCCATCTTTTGTTACATCTACAAAAAATCCTGGACCTTTATTATTATATACATTCCAAATCAGCTGTCTGGGTCTAACTGGATCATCCCAAGTGTAAAGCAGAGAATGATAAGGATTTAGTAAAGTGACTTGACTTTGGCCTCGTTGTTGAATTTTTAAAAATAAGTCTGCACAGTAGTTTTTGATTAACACTGGAACGTCTCCATATTTGTATTCGTTGAATGTGACTTTGAAAGATTCATTGATACCCCCTTTTATTTCCACAGTGATTGCTGCCTAAGATGACATTGAAGAATTGAAATTCATTCAAAATATAATAAATATAAGTAACCATATAAACTGAACCGATTCTTTGCAGTTTGTCTACAGGTATAATGATTTTTTTAAATTGTTTGTTCTTACCCCTTTGTCCATTCTTAGCACAGTTTTATGTTGACTTGCAATGAAAAATGACTGAGACGATGTTTTGCTTTCCTTAAATTTTACACATAATTCCATTGAATTTGTTTCTGGCCAGAAAATCATAGTTTGAAAAGGTGCTATGTCTATCCAAAGGTCGGTTTTTTCGTTGTATTCCATAAATCTAAAAATAAATGTAATATAAATTATAACTTGTTTTCGGTGTTCCTTATTTGTTAAAGGATGTCAAGATGATAAAATATGGAACGCAAAGGCCACTGAACAGCGGATACAGTAACCTATTATTGATCTAGTCTCCTGTAATGGAAATGCTGTGGAACCATTGGTATCTCACTAATGTAAAAAAAAACACAGTTTTGCACTCTAATACCAAACCTTTATTTTAAACACTCAACGCCGTTTCAAAAACTGTACGTTATCATCATCAAGGATTAAACCAAACTCAGAGTTCGGTTTACTCCTTGTAGTATAGTTAAAAGAAGAGATTGAATAGAATGCAGAAATTAATACACATAGTTGAATTGCATCAATTTCTGTGCTACAAAATGGTACTAATAATTTTAAAAGAATATTTTTTGTATTCTAAATTCTAAGAACTGCAGAGAATTCGGACACTTCTTCTTAAACTTTTCTGAATAGTACCTTCAAAAAGTCTCCCCAAGTTACTTTAAATTACAAATTCGCTTTACTGGTAAAAGCAAGAAGAATTTGCGAAATAATATATCATATTTGCATAAAAAACCTTCAAGGTATTATAAAATCACATTTTCGGCCATTATTAGAAAATCAGAAACTATAGTTTCTTGCCTGATGCTGCTTCTGCTCATATCCGCGTTCTAGTATTCATATAGTTTCTCAAAACCTCTGTTTAAGATAATTTAGATAACCTGATTTGATTAGTCCTTAAAGAGAATAATTGAGGATTATGTGACTATGCATTGAAAATTTTCTAATAAGCAAGTAAATGGATGAGAAGAAGCAGATGTGTGGGGGTGGACAATTTCAATATTTTCTATAATTACATATGTAGATAAATAAGTCTGTAGCCATTTTTTTTTTCATAAGGGGAGTTTGATGACCCTTTTCTTCTTAAATGGATGAAACGATTAGGACCGCAAAAGTTAATTTTCTATTCATGTATTTCCTGTAGGTATATAAGAAATGTATAAAATAAAAAATAATTTTAGGAAAAAGTTGTTAATTCGTCAAAATAAAATTTTCAATCTCACCCTGGCCACCGCCTTGTACATAAATTCAGACAAATTATTAGTGATTTTATGTAAACGGTTTTTGCATAGCAATAAAAGTTCCAATTTCACTGCTACTATATGTATATATTTTGTTTTTTTCTAAATTAGTAACAGCTTAAAAACAAGGACGAAACAATTATTTCCTGCTGTAGGCATTCTAATATTAGTTCATAAATAAAAATCAAAAACTGATAAAAAATATCAGTTAATGTCGCAAAAGGCTTACCAGATTTTGAAACTGAAAACAATAAATAAAACTTGGACTTCCGGTATATCGAAAACCAAGCTTTTTAGAATATACATTTATAACTTTTCGATTATATTGTAAAGGTTGAAAATAATATGAATGAATATAGGTCGCGCAGGCTCTTCAGGCGATAACTTTGACCTGGAAATAAGAAATAAATAACTGTGTTGTATATTGAATAATTGTAATGTTTTCTCGAATGTTTGCTTTGCTTGTGTGGATAAAACATTTATGAAATAAATATTTTGAAACCATCATGATTTTTAAAAATTAATATGTGGAAGAAACATTTAATATTTCTGAAATAATTTTGCTCACAAAGTGAAAAAAATTCAATTGAAAAACTTCTAATGATCTGTTTGTTGAATATATATTTAAAATTAAACACTCTGAAACTCATTAATTAATTCATATCATGATTTATGTAGGACATGCACTTGCATAATAAATAAATTCTAGAGTTATTACGACATATGTTCAAAAGGCACACAAACCAAGAATTGCACCAAACTGTACGGCTTTATAAAATTTTTGAACAGAAATTCTCACTAAACATAAATACCGACAAATAATGTAAACAAACGTACTCGAGCCTATGCAATATTTTCTTGGTGTAATTTCGGTCTAGTTATAACTGAATTTGAAAACTAAAATGGCTCCTTAATATTAGTGTGATTTGTGAGGCCATATAAAGAGGTTAGAATTTACATAAGACGCTTAATAATGATATTGAATACAAATTTATGTGTTGCTGACTGGAAAAATTGGTGTGAAAATCCTAACATTTTCTTTTTTTTACAAAATTAAAGCTCTTTTTTAAAAACGTTGCTTTTTACCTGAAATGTTATTCCTTAAAATATTTGCACTCCCTGTATATATTTAATATCTGCCGAAATTTAAATATTTTGCATAATATCATTTTGTGATTTAAAGTAATAAATTCTAGACCAACCTTAAAAATTTATCGGTGTTGTTAGTAATTAAAAAACCGGGAAGGATTGTTACAACTTTTGTCAGTCTTGGACACATATTAGATAACCTCGTGTGTAGGAAAAGTAAGTATTTTTTCTTCCTTTCGTTGTTCTTACAAACCACCAATCCTGTTGTTCCTGCACATTCTAAGCTCACTTCGTTTGACCAGTTGGACTCGTATACTCTTAAATTGACAGTTTGTTTGCCATGACGTTTGTAACTGAAGAGCAGTAATTCATCATTGATGTTGTCATGATTTGTTGCAGCAGATGCCTAATAATAAAATTTACAAATTAAGATTGGTATCCAAGCACATTAATAGTATTTAGTAAAGTGTTACCCATGCAAGAGGCACTGTTATACCGACAGAGGATTGCATGAAATTATCTAATTGCTATTTAAATAAGTGGCTGTGTTACCTTAATTTGCAGAGGAAGGCTTGTTTTATTCATGATCCAATATGGAGCATAGACAAATAAATTGCAGCTTCCTTCTCTGTCCACCTTCACATGGACTATTAAATGGTTTACTTCTGTATTGTCAGAATTTAATAACACACTTTTTTCATCTAGATGTTTTGTTAAATTTAAATGTCCAGTCCACGTGGTAGAGCTGTGTTTCACTCTTGTGGTAAGTTTTTGATCTTTTGAAAAATCAGAAGAATAGACGCTATGTTTCTCTCCAGGCTCAACTTTAATGACTTGCTTAAGGCTGACATTCAGTACTTCAAGCATATAGGGTAAGAAATTTGTGATTACTAATGGAGGTAATAAATGAATAACGTAGTTCGGAACCGACAGTATGGTGTTGTTGTTGGTTTCCAAATTTCTGCGAAGAAGCACTTTGAGAGAAAAGATTTCAACATTAGAATCTGATTTCGGTTTACATTGCACGTCTTGGGCACTATCTAGCTCAGTGGCTAGATCTTTCCACCAAATACCACAATCTGAAGAATAGTGACCCCTGGAAAATAAACAATATTTTGGTAAAATTAAATAAATACTGGAATATTTTTCTTGAATATGGTAACTTATTACATAAAATATGGTAATTTATAATATTAGCTAAAACATAACAATGTATTAAAAAAAATCGATTTATCAGATAATTGTGAATAATTAAATAATCCCCATTGGCACACATTAACAGTTGTGGGATGCTGTTCATTCAGACAAACAACAATTTACCTACTTTATCAATGGTTACATTAATATATACCTAACTGATATTCTATTTATCGGAAAAAGCTGACAACTAAATAATTCCTAAGATACACAATTCAATAGTAGACTTGTGACCTAGTATAAATATGTAAAAAAATAATAGCGCCTCGAATCTCGGATAAAAACTCGTCCATGATTAAATGTTGCTCTGTAGCCATTTATTTTCAGTGAATAATAACTGATCCACATCAAAATACATTGCTTATAATTTGACATGCTTACTGAGTCCCATGGTGGCATCCGGATTCTCGGTCCAAAAAATTTTGAAAAGTGAGTGTTGTACGCAGTATTTCGAGTATTTACTCTGAATTTTGGGGGTACTAAATTGCCTGTCTTATCACAGTTTTTGTTATTTGTATAAATGTCTTTAACCCCTTTAAATAACTTTCATTTATTTTTTAATTTTCTTTCACTTTTTTGCTTTTCCATGTCGGCATAGATTAGATGTGGTTTTAAATAATGAGTCAGAATTTTGTCTTTCTTTTGTTTTGTACTAAAGATTATTATTGAAGCATGATCTCTTCTCTCTGCCCCTCCGGTTGTTTTTAATTTGTTTTTCGTGTCCACGGTTTAAGACATGTATTCTACTGACAGAACTTAACACCGTAATCCCTGGGTAGCTAGTTTAGTAATTTTTTGCATTTCTCACAGATTACTTTCTGTAAATTATTCTGGTAGTTTCTATCCAGTGATATAACAGTTAAAAAAGGTCAGCTCTTTGCTCATGAGTTCGGATTTTATCAATTATAGGGCAACAAGTTCTTCGGTTTTGCAACATCTTACTGCTTTCAGTACTTCTTCCTCTGTGATTTTTGATACATCCTCAATGTTGTACATATTTCCGAGGTTTGTTTTCATGTACTGTTTTTTCAAATTCCGTTCCACTTATTTATTTGCATTATCTACAATGTGATTCTTTTTTGTTTTTTACTGAGATATTTAATTGTTTTTCCTTTGATCTGATGTCGGCATTATAACATCTTATCCAGTCACATCTATAGAGCCATTACCTTTTTCTCATTCGACAGTTCGATTCTGCTCTTTTGTAATTATTTTTTACAACTATGGTATACAACTATGGTATATCGTTTCAATTTTTCACTTAATTTGAGTTTATACAGAAATATCTCCGAAGGTTTCTGTATCAGGTCTAATTTATAACTATGACATTCTGCATTTTATTGTTTAGAATTTGCAAGATTATGAGGTAAATCTTTTATTTTTGCGGATGAAACGTGCACTCTTTAATATTTGACTTAATCATAGATAGTTTTTATTTTGAGGGTTCCTTGTGTCCAAGGTATTTTTGTATATTTTATGATCAAAGAATACATTTTATAGTTAAAGGGTTCATACCTTTTTATCTGTTCACCACGTCCATCATTTCGATTTTCCATGCCTTTTCCATTTTACTGTTGTCTCACCCTTCCGTATTAATGACATTATCACATTTTAATCAAAAGATCTACCGCAAAACATTTTTTATAAGTATATAGAATCCCATTTTTCAAATTAATCCGTAGGACTATGGACAGTTTTGTGGTCTTTCTCTTTGCGCATAAACGTATCCTAACCGTAAAATTCTACATTGTAGATTGTTTTATCAAAGGCTACAGAAAAGAAAAAGCTGTCCTAATAATTGTACAAGGATTAGATGAGAACTCGTGAACAGTTTGTAGAATCTTGACGAAACACAGAATGATTTTGTGGTCATAATATTCTATTTTTGGATATGGTACGTTCTTGATGGTTCCCAGCACATTTCAGTTTGTATGTTCGAGTATATTTTGATTTGCACATATGTAAATTATTGGGTAGGCAAATGTAGGCTACCTCAATACAAGACTTAAAACCTTAGGACTTTTGATTTTGGGGATTCCTAGAAGAAATCGTTGGATTTATTAAAACGTACGATTTTAGTTGGATTAAGTAACTAGTTTTGGTGGATGTTTTGAAGCAGGAATGGTCATGGGGGGAGGACATGAGCAATAGAATACTGCCATCAAAAGTGGGGTTATATAGTAACTTTAATGGCTCGAAAATGAAAACTTCCTCAATCTGTTTTCAGGTGGTTTCTGTTGAACTCCCACATGAAATTTTATTTATAGTTACAATTTTGATAAGGCAACTGCCCCTCTCGTTTACGTCTCTAGATGTATAATTCATTAAGAAAAAAAATGCCAAGCATGTCTTTAAATAACAGTAATACTTATACAAAATGTGAAAAGTTTTCTCTGTTTGTTTTTGAGAAAACAGTGAATCATTATTTTGTGTATATGTAGGTGCTCAATATCTGCCTAACAATTGCTTTCTGAGGGTAAAGGTTTTACCTCAAACTACGCACACACACAATATATATGGGATGTTTTGATAAACAGTACACGTCAGTGAATTTCTTTTAATATAAGTACAAGTTTGAAAATTATCTACTCACTCTGCATATGCTGGTTGAATGAAGAGTTTGCAGTGGTAGGCAATGAATAACGGTACATTGTACTCTTCATGAGCTTCTAGGACTGCGATCCTCATTGTAGTTTCGAATGGATTTGTTACTTCTCCTACTGGTTCCAAATTCATTTGTTGCAGAACTGATGGTTGATACAATACGCTTAAGGCAAAACATGTTTCATTTTTTATCTGTAAAAATGAAGAGCACAAAGCGACTTTCTATAAAACGGAAGATGAAAAGGTATGAATATTAAATATATTAACCATAAGAAATAGAATTTTTTGAACAAGTTTAAGAAGCAACTAATTCTGTATTTTAAATATAAGTATTAAGAAACAAACCTTTAGAGGTGAACTAACTGTGATAATTCTTTCCAGTTTATTAATAGTTTGTTTTGCAGCTAAGTAGTATGTCTGTGTAGCTTTAACGGAATGTACACGTATCAATTTTTCCCAGTTCCTCATTGAACATGTTGTTTGTATTGGTGAGTAATTAGGTATGTAGATTCTCAAAAACTGTTTGTTTATTCTGTTATACAGCTGACTCGTTGACTCATCTAGGAACATGAGATTAGATATAGTTTCGAAGTCATGGGCGGCTTCAAGCTCTTCTCTTGTTTCGTCATCAATGCTGTAATAATTTGACAATTATTTTATAAAACCATAAGTTAATACAAAATTGGAACGACAGTTGCAATACGATCAAACGTCGCAGTAAAATCTACAGTACCAAGAGGAAATAGTATGTAACCTTAGAATATGTATAAGGATGTATGACTGTTTATTGTTTACTGATATTAATGTTGAACTTGATAACTATGAGCTAACTGCACTATCGAAATAAATGAAAAAGAATTGAATGGGAAATTTTAAGAGTCAGTTATATCATTGTCCCAGACATATTCGCCTTGTCAAATTGTAGTGTCAGAAGGAGCATCTGAATTCTATGCAGATCCTCATTTGTTTGAGGTTCTGTTTTATATAATAAGGCCATTTGGTAAGACAGCGAGATAAACTTTAAACTTTCGCAATAGTTAATAACTAGGCGTGGTAAAAATTAATTAAATCTGATATAATTCCGGGGATACACTCATCGCTGCTATAAATAGTCAAACTAGACATTAGTCTCTTGCCAACCCCTACTCAGCGGGATACGATTTACCCCAAGACCCTTGTTAAATTCTTGGACTTAGATCATCGAACGCAATGCTTTTCACAATCTTAATCTCTGGTCTTATTCTAACAATACCTGCAGTTCAGATATTATTTTGTATTCATTTCTTTACCTGTTTAGAACTTCAAGGACAATTTCTAAATTTCTAACCTTGATCTCTTGTAATAACTATATTCTTTTTAGTTATTCGAGTCAATTCCTCCATTCTTCAGTCCTATAGTAATTCATTTTCACTTCAGTTATTCAAAGATTACCTAACTTACAAACCTTCAATTCACCTTAAGAAACTTCCGCAGTTCTTCCCACAGAAGTAAAGCTGTTCTACACATTTGGTTCTGGAGGTTACCATGTCCTCAGTTGTTCTAGTTCCTCTAGAATTTTTCAATTGTTCAGGTAAATATGGTTGATATAGCAATATTATATTATATTAGCAGATATTATATTACATTATCCAGTTTTATATTTTCTTCTACAATTTTTAGGGTGTATTATCTACTGGGATATCTTTTCTGTCCATTACTTTATTACAAATTTTTCTTTAGTTTGTTCCGTTCCTTACTATGTGATGTTTAGTTATAGGTTGTTGCAATTCCTCTGAATAGCGATCATTCCAGCATCACATGCCAGATGATGGGGATACACACTATCAATATTTAAGTGTCTTGTAGTTCCAGTCTAACGGTCGACAGATACTTTCAAGTGCCGCTGTAATTTTTGATTGTCTGATTCTTCTATAAGCAGGAAAGTGTGAGGTGTATCTTGTTTATTTAGAGTATTGATTCCTGCCTTCGAATATATCGTGTCGAACGGTTGGTTGACGTCTATGAAGGTCGATGTATTTGATCTTCTTAGTTTGGCAGATAACTTCCCTAAATATACGTGCTGATGGAGTGGATCTCCACTGACCAATCAGAGCTATAACCTTTCACCCACTTATAAATTCTAGTGCTCGACTGCTCAAGAATAGTTTACTCAGCGACACCGATCGAGTCAGACCTAGCAAGAGTTAGGGGTCGGTCTCGAGAGACGTACAGAGTAGCAGTAGTGCATCGTGATCGCTTACCTATGTAAGAGGCAGGGGCAGCCAGTGTTGAAGACATTATTATTGTTAAAAGAATTCACCCAGTTTAGTGCTTTTCAGCGCTAAATTGTTCATACCTTTGGTAGTGCGTTGAAATTTTTTAATCTCCCCGTGTAAAAGTGTTAAGTAAAGTGCCGAAAGCAAGGAAACATTCGTAAACGTCAGCCGTCGGAGTCCGGAGACACCGACGGCCAAGAAACCGCGCGTAACCGCGGAAACGCTCATACGCGGAGTACTCTCCGGGTTCAAAAATGAAGAAGTACTTACATTGATGAAGAGCATTGTTGGAACACCAAATACTTCAAACGAAGATACATAAATGGACGCTGACTTCACACAGGTAAGTGACAAAAAGTCTGTTAAACAACATCCACCCCTCCCACATAATAAAATCCAAACAACAAACAAATGGGCCTTTGCAATCTTTACGAGAATCCGCAAGTTCCGAAACTGCAAAAAACAAAAGCCCAGCACCGTTAAGGATAACGCCCATAGTGCTCTCTACGAGAACTACGGAGGCTGCGAGTTTTGTTAAGAGAATTAGACATTTATTAGGCACAATAATTTCACAATAAATTTCAATAACAAACACATTGGGATTAAAGTTTCTAGTGTCAATGATCACACAAAACTTTTGGAAGATTTTTCAAAATCGAATATTTCCCATTTCACCTACGCCAGACGAGAGCAGCGTCACATGAAAATTGTGATGAAGGCCGCGTCTGGCATGGAAATTGCAGACATACACAATGAAATTACAAGTTTAACAAACAAATCCCCACTTAATATCATTCCTATGAAGTCCAAAAACCCTAATATAGAATCACATTCATACCTTGTTGGTTTTTTGAAAGCAACACTAACATCAAAGAGGTCAAATCCGTCCCCCATATTAACAATATCCAAATTAAATGAGAACAGTAGGTCAGACGCACTCAAATCACACAATGTCATTGATCCCAAGACTTCGGTCATGGACAACAATTCTGTTCAAAGCCCCCCAAATGCGTTAAATGCCCCACTTTACACATCAATGCAGTCTGCCAAAGACTGCAACTTCTATTCCTAATTGTGTAAACTGCGGTGGTTCCCATACAGCTAACCACACAAAATGCCCCGTATACGTGTCCTACATTGACAAGATCGTGGCAAAATCCCAAAAACCACAGCCCCGCACCATCAATTCCAAGATTGTTCGCGACAACGTGTCGTTGAATAGCGTAGTTGGTGGTAGACCCGTATCACATGCCCAACGTTATTCACAAATTCCGTCTTATCAAAGACAATTCCCGGCCCTAAGACCTCGAGATGACTTCAAGACTCTTGCCCAAGAACTCAGGGAATTGTCCACTGTCTGCATTCTTAAGGTTTTGATTCAGCAGGTCAGACAAATAAAGTTTGAACTGATCAATGCAAAATCACAGGCGGAGCGATTACGCGTAGCCATGAGATATGCGGACGTCCTGGATGGATTATATTAGACCAGAGAGGATGAGGACAATAACTTGCGTGAATTGGAACCTTCTAAAAGTCAGACAACAAGAATCCAACCTTTCCTTATTTCCTTAAAAGTTGACCTAGCATTTGTAACCGAAACCAAAACTCCAATAAACCAATCCCCTCCATAATAAATGGGTATTCATGGTTTTCCAAAACAGACAAGGACCTGGCGGCGGCGTGTCGATCTATATCAGAAATGATATAAGTTACTACGAAGTCTCCACAAACTTGGTTTTGGAAAGCGAGGGTATCCAGATTCAAAATACCAGATTGTTCAGTGTTTATTCCCGTCCTCAGACACACATCCCAATCGAAGACCTAATTATCCTGATAAAAACTAATACATCTGTCCTCGTGGGTGATTTTAACGCTAGACATACGGTATGGAATGACAGGCTGAATACCGCTTATGGAAATATACCCTTGAGACATACCTTAGACATAGGTCTAATAATGTTTGCGCCAAATAAACCCACAAGAACAGACAACTATGCCCAATCCCATTCCTTTTTAGACATCACAATCACCAGAGGTATAGGCATACTAAATTATTTCACAATTAACCACCTAAGTTCGGATCATCTGCCGGCAACATTTGAGATTCATACCGAAGTCGCTGAAAGTACGCAAAGGGATTTTCCGGATTACAAAAATGCAAAAACCAAAATCTTACAATTACCAGAAATATCCAATCCATTCCTGAAATAGGTCAGAGTATAACATGCATAACATATCTTACAAATGACGCTGTCAATGCATACGTCCCCAGAAAACGTATCGATCGCCGCGGCAGGCTGGAACCAATGTAATTGAACTGCAACGGAGATGATACAGGGCGCAACGACGTTGGTAGAGGCGTTTCTTGAGATATGACTACGACGAAATGATCCAACTAAACGCAGAGATTAACGTTAGACTGGAACAGAAGTTCATTAGGGAATGGCATTCCCGAGTGAACCACCAGCAAGAGTACCACTCTAATGTCTGAGGTTTTATTCGGAGAACGAAACGTAGACTTGCAAATAATAACTCTGTACCACCACTAATAGATAACGACCAAACAATAGCAAATCCACAAGAAAAAGCAAACACAATAGTCGAATATTTTGATAACCAACATTCTTTGACTATTTACAAGTCTGACATTTTCACGAAATTTCAGGTCCATCAGACAATCAAACTCATAAATACCGTCAACACAATCACACCTCCTACTGAATTCACATCTCCTCCTGAAATATTCAATATAATACGAAAATCCAAACCTTTTAAAGCCCCAGGTCCGGGCGGTATTCAAAATAAAGATCTTAAAAACCTTCCGCGCAAAGCGCTTGTCCAACTTATGTACATCTACAACGCCTGTCTTAAACATTAGTATTTTCGGGTGGCGTGGAAACAGGCAACAGTTATCCCCATTCCAAAACTTTCGAAACCATCAAACAGAGTGGAAAGCTATCGACCTATCTCTGTTACCAATGCCATGAGCAAGAAATGCTCCTACTCAAAAAAATCAACAAATACATCTCTAACAGAAATGTCATTAACGAAGAACAATTCGGATTCCGCAAAAATTACAACACTGAATTACAATTAGCCAGAATTATAGACAAAGATAAAATATGTTTTAATACCTCGATGTTATTAGTAGATTTGGAAAAAACGTACAGTACCATTTGGCGTGACGGTTTAGTCCAAAAATTCCTGATAAAAATCATCAAAAACTACCTAGCCCAAAGAAATTTCACTGTCAAAATTCAGGACTGCAAATCCCAAGTAAAATCACCAGTTGAGTGCCTCCCACAAGTAGATATTCTATCACCCACCCTTTTCAATTTATATATCAACGATGTCCCAAAAACTCAAAATACCGAATTAGCCCTTTTTGCGGAGGACACCGCAATCTTTGCAATATCGACGAGAGAATACCTGGAAAGGCAATATATTCAATATCACTTAAACCTCCTCGAAGCCTATTTTGAAAAGGGGAAAATCCAGTGCAATGCTGGAAAAACCTAACACATAAATGTCACGCAACGACTCGAAAGAGAAAGAAATCTAATCCCTCTCACCTTTAATAGGGTGAACATCCAAGAATCAAATTCAGTCAAATACTTGGGCGTCATACTCGTCAAAATACTTCTTTTTTCGCGATCACGTTGCAGCAATATGTATTAAGGCATACACTGCTCTACAAACCATCCGTCCTTATATAAAAGCCGAAACATCATTGGTGAATAAATACAAAGTACAACTATATATTGCTTATGTTAGAAGTATATTACTGTATGCACCCCCAGTATGGAGCTCAACTGTAAAGTTTCATTTCAATAAACTCGAAATAATAGAACGATCTTGCTTGAGACTAATACTTGAGTTGGGTCGCAGGGATATAAGTAACGTACAGCTCTATAGAGAACTTCCACTAATACCGTTGAGTGAAGTCGCCGAAATTTCTTCAACAATATAACCAAATCTATTAGAATAACCACCCATATTGATATATTCAATAGACACACAACACCATTTCATCAAACACAGACTTATAAATAGTAAATTATTCTAAATATATAAAAAGCTATCTGACAACCTAAACCTAATATTCCGGGGGGGAAATCCTCATACAAAAGTGAAAACCCCTTTCCTTCCTAACTGACTTCGGCTATGCTGTGTGAACCAATTAAACGTGGGATCCCCAAAGGTGAAAAGGCGGAGAGAAGAAGACAAACTCCTAAACAAAAATCGGAAAAACGAGGAGAACTACGAGGCAAAAATGCAGCCCCACTATAAAATAAAATTGCAATACCTGTTTGAACCTAAATATGGGAAATGAAGTGGTGTGTGCTCAAGAACCTTATTATTATGATGTCTACCGCAGTTGCAGATCAAACCTTGTAGATACAAAAAATTACCGTCGGTTGACCTTTTTGAGCACCTCTTAACTACCTGATAACGTGCCGAAACTATACGTATCTATTCAAATGAGTATCAGAGATAAGGTAAGTAATTTTCATCATAATAATTGGCTAATCTAATCTAATCTAACAGTTGTTTGATTGTAATGGAAGATACAATTTAGCAAGGTACATATATACATTGTTTAAAACTCTAGTTAATTATGTAAATATTTATTAAGAATCTTAGGATTATTACCTGTCTTTATCATCAAAATTTGCATCCAGATAGTCTGATACAGAAAAACCACATTTTGTCGGACTGTTTGGTAGGGAGTCATCGTTTTCGAATTTTTTCAAACAAATTCTTCGATGTTCTTCTGGATTTTCATTGTGGACTTCAAATAGTTCGATTTTAGTCTGAGGGCCAATGTCGTTAACAAGACTGGTTTGTTTTTTATTCATTCTAACCGAAATAATTTTATTGGAATATTGCGTGATTAATTCGTTAAGAACTTTCAATGAATTCGGTGTTAAAGTGAAATTTAAGGTTTCCTTCGCATCGACTAGAATGTAGAAAGTATTGTGATAATTGTAATTCGTTTCATTAGTGTCGTTTTCTTCAATTTCATCTTCTTCACCTTCACTAGAATGTGCGTATTCACTATCTTCATTTTCATTCCAGTCACCTTGAAAATAAATATTTTTGTTAACCAAATTTTTTACTTTTCTTTTGATAAAGAGTAGATAAAAGATTTAAAAGAAGCCCATATAGAATATGGTCCTTAGAATTGTGCAATTTGAGACCTAAAGTTTATTTGATTTCTTTATCTGGTGTTAAGTTAATTTGATTTTTCAATATTATCACACTAATCATCTAATGGCAACTCCTATGATTTTATCAAGTAATTACTACTTACTCCTAAAATGGGATTTTAGTTTTAATGAATCAACCGGTATACCTACTGTAGGCGGCATTTATTGCCCCGGTTCTGGAAAGAGTAATACTCCAGGGTCCCGATTCTTGAAACCATTTGACGACTCTACCATTCGACGATCGACTTATGTCGAATGAAAACTGATATGAATGAAGTTTAATATATGGGTTAAACTTCACTTATGTAAATTTTTCTTGCGATTTACGTCGAAAGTCGAATGGTAGAACAGTTGAATGGTTCGAGAATCAGGGCTCCGATTCTCGAAACCATTCGACTGCTCTACCATTCGACTTTCGTCGTAAGTTGTATGAGTATTAACATAAGTCCTTAGTCCAGTGGTAGTGCAATCGAATGGTTTCAAGAACAAGGGCCCTGTATCGCCGTTTAATAATGTGACAAATTCATGGAAGTTATATAGGGTAGTCATAGCAGTTGGAAATTAATGATAGCTGATATACAAGGCGGAGTAAAAATATTGTTAAGAAGGATAGTTAAAAAAATGCTAATAGAATGTTACACCTGTAGGGTAGCTCATTAGCAATTGCATTTAGAGGGTGGTTGCAATGTAGGATGTACTGGAATTATAATTATGCATGGTGGTTCAAAAAAATATTACAATGGGTGGCCATAAGCAAATGCGTATACAGTTGTTAGTGTTAGCACAAAAATATTGTATTTGAGAGCCTATAAAAAGTTTCATATATGCGGTGGACCGGAATTATAGTTATTAAAGTGGTTTAAAAAACTGTTAGAATATAAAAGTATTATAGGGTAGCATGCAACGACTTGCATTGCATATGTATAATGGCTTTATTTTTTTATAATATCTCAAATTGTAATCAAGCAAAGTTTATTAGAATTGAAAACTGCATCCAATTTTGCTGTATTATTAGTTGATTGGAAATAAATCCAAATAAATGTCCGTTAATTAACTTCAAGGTGGAGGTTCTCAGTTGGTTTCTATAACAGTGTATCTTCATAAGTTGCATTCAAACGGGAAACGTTCTTTTGAATATTATTTAGAGAAAAAATTATTGTTCATAAATATATTTGCATGGTCAGAAAAATATACTGTAATCACTATATCTCACTTTTGCAACTGTATACGAAGTTTGTCAGCAAATATGAATTTTGCTTAAAAGTAAATTGTCTTTATTTTTCATAGTATGTAAAAATCTTATCAAACAAGGGTAACAAGAATTATATTAAAAAAGCATCTAATTATGCCATATCACTAAAACCTGTACAATTGAGCTTTATGTCACTTTTCCAAAATGTGTAATAGGTTTAATAAATAATGTAAATTTTGTTTAAGTTAAGTACCTTTATTTTTAATAACAACTCAAATTATTTGAAGACGCGAGATGTAAGACCGACATCTAGGATTTTCGAGAGAATCAGCACACAGAGGTTCCGAATCTGGAGCCGTTCCGTGTAATAGCTGTTCTCCCTTAACTCCTAGGACAGAATTTCAGGATAAAATTTTCAGGTTACTTCACCTGTCAGAGATATTGAATACTCTCTTCGAGGTGCCATTCCTTTTTACGCAAGACATTATATATTATATATAACATATATTGTTTGTGGTCAGGGAACCTTCATCAGTTGCGCTTCCCACAATTGAATGTCCTCTCGAATACTTACATCTCGCGTCTTCAAATTTAACGAAATGTATCAAATACATAAAGAAGTATTCGAGAGGACATTTAATTGTGGGAAGCGCAACTGATGAAGGTTCCCTGACCAGAAACAATATATGTTATATATAATATATAATATATATTGTCTTGCGTACAAAGGAATGACACCTCGAAGAGAGAACTCAAATATTATCAGACAGAGTTAATTATAATTAAAAACTATGTCCTATTATTATAACGATTTATTATAAGAATCCGCGGAGGGGATGATGCTACTCAGATCGTCTACAATATAGTGGATCCACCTAAGTCAGAATCCTATAAAAATTTTCTTAATACATATACATATCTACAAAACAAGTTATTCTATTCAATAGTAAACGAGGTTGGTCAAAATAATAAATGAAAGTAAAATCTTTATGTTAGGCAATATCGAAAAAGGTAATTCCATTTGAAAATTGCATCCAATTAAGCAATTGCATCACTGAAAATTGTTAAATAAATACGTTTTTAAAAAAACAAAAACCGACTTCAAACGAAAATTAACTAAAAAGCATGAAATAATTTTTTGCTACAATTAAATACTTTTTCTGAAGTTGCAAAGTACAACTCATCAATGTACTTCCCCAAATATTTTCACTATCACTTGGCACCGACTTCATAAAAAGTATTTAATTGTAGCAAAAAATTATTTCATGCTTTTTAGTTAATTTTCTTTTGAAGTCGGTTTTTGTTTTTTTTTAATGTATTTATTTAGTAATTAAATGCGCATGCGATAATTATACTTGTGAAAGTAATATCAAGGAGACTGACATAAATGAAATACCGGATATTATTAGATGAGATGTGGAACAATAGTGGAACAGGTCCGTTTAATAGTGTCAACTCCCTGCTTTATGATCTTGCTTTCTTGAGCAGAAAGATAATAGAGAAATTTATGACTCATTTGTTGCAACCGAAGATCAAAAACTGTAAGATTTTCCGGGAACACGAAGTTACCACCAATAAGTTACACACAAACCTATTAAACACATGCCAACAATTTACGTTTTATGAAATTCTAAGACGTTTTATACCATCAATTTATAATTTGTAGATAATTTATTTGATCAAACAATGCTTCAACTAATTAGGATCTCATTTACTTTGAACCATTTCAAAAAACAAACCAACTGCTATTCTGATAATCTGTCACAAAACTAAACGCCTACACAATTTAATTTTGGTTATATTTGCATGTTTTTCATAACATGGGAAACCCCCAAGAATAAATTTAATTTGATAAACAAATTACTCCAGGGTTTATTTAATATATTTGTAAATAGTGTACAATTTCCACATCGTAAATTTCATAGTACATGGTGATTTATCGAAAATTTGGGAGTACTGATAAAAATATATTTCTATTTATCAAAACAAATGCTTACCAGTGAATAAATCAGATATTGCAGCTGCTAGTTTCTCCATTGTTCCGTCTTCATTTTCAGAATCCGAATCATCTAGGAAGGTAGAAAGCGAAGTTTTCACTCTTCTATTTCCTCCATTATTTAGAGACATGGTCGGTTCTAGATACATCATATCTTCACCTGAATCTTCATCTTCAGTGGTAGTTACAGATCTGCTTGTTCGTTTTTTATAATTGATTCTCGACTTTCTCTTGTTTTCGTTATAACTGAGCATTGGTTGAGACTTATCGTGAAAAACTTTGATAATAACTTCCCAAGACTTATATTTTTTCTCATCAATGTCAATAGGATCAATCAGTGGTTCCCATTTTTGGACAAACTCATTGAAATAATTGGCTTGCAACGAAATTTCACAAGTGCAGTTTAAAACGGATGACCAATCGTACAAAGTAAGTTCAATTGTTGTTTTAATTATAAGAATTTGAACTAATTCCAACTCGAATATTACCACAGTATCGAACTTAGGGATCAATAAAATTTGTCGATATTTAGCAGAGTTTGATTTTCCATTCATGTTATCCATTTTGTCAACGTACTCATTAAGTTTTTCTGGTTTCCACAGATCTTGAATGGGTTCTTTTGCGTTCTCGTCGTGATCAAGTTTCGTATTGACTTCGGTAATAGGCAACTTGAAGTGTTCTACAATATCGTTAAGTATATCATTTATGGAATGAACAACTTCGGTGCAAAGCTTCAAATGAATTGCTGAAATTGCCAGCGTAATTTTCTCTCCAGAATCCTCTGCTATACTTTCGCATAGTTCTACATCGCATTGTCTTAATATAGTATAAGGGTGTTCGGCATATTCTTCTAAATCAAAGAACAGACAGTGCAAACCTGATAATGACATTACTAAATTTCTCCTGTGCATGTGTAGCGAATAGTCTATTAGAATTTCCGTTTTGGTAACAAAATAACGTTTTCTATTCGATGTTGTTTCTATCAGAAAAATTAACTCAGGTTTATTGACTCGTATAGATAAGGTCAAACTTGACGATCTTTTGATTTGCAGTACATGGTGGCCAGGATCTGCTTCATACGCAAGGTTTATAATTCCTTTATCGACAGTTTGCTTTGGAAGGCATTCAATCACGAACAACGCAAGTCTTTCGCAGAATGGAATGGAGAAACTTAAAATTAGACGTCCTATAATTACGTCTGCTGATTTGTCATTTGTTTTGTTCTGGTGAAAAGTTATGTCAACAATTGGTGGTTTGTTTACAGTTATATTGCAGTTGTTGTTTTTAGTTTCGTCTGTAGGTGATTGAAGTATGCTGAAAGTAAAAGAAATGAAATAATAATAGCCTTACTAGATTTATTAATTGCAGAGTAACAAAATAAGAAAAATTATGAGATTGTGCTCCTCCAAAAATTCGGATAGTAAATTATACAAAATATATGACTTAGAGTTATTTAATAGAGTTAAAAATTAGTTCGATCTTGCTATTATATGCCTCACGAATTAAACTAGAAGAGAAAATGTGACAAGACTGAATATTTACACCCACACTGACTGTAAGCGCAGATCCAATGCTTTGAATCGGTCAGCAAAAAGAGTTTAAAGCGCCACAATGAATGATAAAATGGTGACCCCAGCCAACTGGAGCCTTAGTGACCAGGCTTCTAGAATTTGCAGAAACTTGAAAAGCCTCCAGCATTCGCTGACAATCTAGTAAGTGAATTTGGATTAAATCAATATGACGATGATACCAGAGAGTAGCCAGGAGGATCAGGACGAAGAAGTGTCCCATTGAGCAGGATCACAACCCCGGAAGAGGTACGAGATCAGATTAAATGCTTCCAGACACGGCCTTATATTCAGCAGAATAGTTAAATGATTCAAGCAGTCTGTTTCTTAACTAACATAATCAGCACAATGTTAAGACTTCGATAGTACTTCAATAGCTGGACGTACGCTGACAAGTAGCTAAATGTGATTTCAAGCATTCGCCACTGAACACCAAGTTATAATCTATATTACAATACTTCTAGCTGATGAGACGATATCTCAATGCAGCTACGTCATTGCTATTCAAACCAGCCTTGTGATGGTTGCCACAGGCAAGTGGCGATCTAGCGGAGTGATGATGTCTTCCATGGAACATACCCCACAACGAGAAAAAAAAACGTATTCCCCGTTTAGCAACTGGCGAAATTCTAAGATTGTTCCAAGAGAGCACTTGACCGATAATGGTACAAGAATTCAATGGAAAGAAGTGGTCATAGGTGTCATCATCAATAAGTTGAGCAAAAATTTACCACAAAAAGGAACAGGAAGCAAGCTGCGACTGAAAAATAAGATCACGCCTCTCATCTACTATATACTGACATGTGCATCAATAGTAGACAGGCAGACTAACCAAAGTAAAAGAAAATAATTCACAGCCAGTCCACACATCATGGTCTGTTCAAAATTTTATCAGCAGAGGAGCACGTCAAACCATCATCTATGATAAGTAATCGACTACAACATCGGATTTATTGGCAAGTACAAAGGACCAAAGAATTAATTGTGGTTCAGGAATGGAGACAAGAAAGAGCTGAACTCAGCTCCAACTAGAACGGCGAGAAGAAAAATGAACACCGACACAAAAGACGACAACATCCACTTCCATAAAGGGATTTAAAGCTGTAATTCATAGTAAAGAGGAAATAATAGACGATGTGTGATCTAATGGGAAAACAACAAAAGAAATCAAAGCTGTAAAGAGATGATAGCGGTATTGCTGAAGGAAATCTGTATTAGTGTGAGGGCCCAAGTTAGTGAATGCAAATAAATATTTATCATTCAGGGCTTGTCCAAGGCTGAATGAAAATAATTATACTTATAATTATAACTGGATTATACGAAAATAGTAACATTGGAAGTACTGAATTGAAAATTAGTGAAAGGGATTGGCTGTGTTGATACTGAAAACCTGGGATTTATTTTTCCGTTTTATATGGATGTATTTTCACAGTTAGGTATTATTCGAGAAAAGTTTAAAAACGAAACTCTGAGATAGATAGATGTGCTGATGTACCTAGAAAACTATTTTTATTGAAGTTAACAGTGTGTGTTTGAATGTTATATAAATTAAAATTGGATTGGTATTATTCTGAGCAATATGCTAATCAGGCAGTTCAATAGAATGATCGTTGTTGTCTGCTACATGTCTAATACCCCAAGGGAATTATTAAAAGAAAGGAGAGAATGAATATGCAATAGCAATAAAAAGAAATATTATGGGAAGATATGTTAACTGCTTAAAAGACAATTAACTTAATAATTTTGTCATTTAGAGTTCATGAGGGATATTTGACTAAACTATATATAATTCTTCGTTGTTATCTGTGGAAATGTATATATCTTTTTCGGGTTTTTACCCTCCTGGGTTACTTTCCTTGGTTAAACATTTGAATATTGAAATTTATTTTAATATAAACCTCTCAGCAAAATGATTTAACCCAATCTTCTTAGAGAAATTTATTGGCATCACTTTGTTATTGGCAAATAATAAGATTTTACATGTAATTATACATTTTGCATGAGGTTTTTATTTTTACAGTAATTCTACAGTGAAGTTGTTTTTGCTCCGACCATCTCCATCTTAAAAGAACGATAGTTTTCACTCGATAAAATCAATGGTAGGAAATAATATTTAATAAAACACTCTCAGGCATTAAACTTCAAGTGAGGAATTTAACGCAAGACTTTTTTTATCTACATAAAGGAAGTATTGCTTAGGGTTCTTACAATTTATCAGAAGCATTCGCATTGGGTCCAATTTCTTCCATAATAATTTTATCCACTGATAATTTTCCATCAAGACTCCCGTCACTATAGACAGTAATTAAACTATCAATTTCCAAAATTTCAAGCTTACAAAGTCCATGGTTAAGATCTCTGATAGGTGAGCTCAGAAGTTCACCTGAGTCGAAGAATAACATAATCTTGATCTCTTCAATATTGTATTTAGCAATAACTTGCTTTAGTTTTGGTTCACAAAAAAATGCTTCCAAATTTTTAACTGAGTCATCATACTCAGCATGACTTGACTGATGATCGAGTGGATTAGCCAAAAGATCCATTATTTTCCCTTCGCCTATGTTATCTGTAAATATCGACATGATAATTGTCAGGTCTCTTTGACCTAAGGTGATTTGTATTAGATCGACTATGCAGTCTACATCCCATGTGCTTTGTGATGTTTTCAAATTACTGTTTCGTTTAATATCCATGTTTAGAGTAACTGGATCAATTAGAATTTCCTGAAAAAAGGCAACAAAAATAATTGTAAAAATTATATCAAGCCATCACATGATAGGAAATTAAATAATGAGTTGTAAATCTAAAATACTGACAACAGTTATTAGTACGAATATATTGTGTGTAATAAGTTTAATTCAAATCGAAAGAGTTTTGCGTATGCAAGAGTCGACAAAACAGAGACATTAGCCATAAACAGTTTTTATAAGGTAAGGATGTCTCACTAAAATTTTAGTCAAAACATTTCTTGGAGGTTGAGAATATTTGGTAGACCTCTGAGGAGTTTTGAAATTATCAAATAATGCTAAATTAAATTCTCTGGATATTTGATGAGCTGCTGAATTTCAGTTTTAACTAGATAGTTTTATTAAACAAAACCGTTATTTAGTGATTAAGGTAATAATAATAAGCTTTATTTCCCAACAGGAAAATCCCAATTACAAGGTAAATATGGAATATGATTACTTATAACTATACATACATATATTTATAGAAATTAAATTAAATATATATTTACTATTGTAAATAGTTACTATATAATGATTAATATATCCTTACTAGTGTGATAACTAATATTTCATGAGGTATATCGGTACAAATACAAAACATTTATTTAAATATAGTAAAAATTAGGTAACAAAGGTCATCTTAATCATTTAGACAAAAACATTTCATCAGATTTAGTAAGTATATATATGAGAGATTGTTATAGTGGATATCATAGCTTGAGCTAATCCTATTAAAGTTTCGGCACATATTATGAATAGGTAAATTCAGCATAAGATTTGCCCGGGATTGATTTATATAGAAAGCATGACCTCTGCGAGAATTATGATTTGGTACCGCAAAATTAATTATTTCCAACAAGGTTGGTGCATCAACTCGGTTTTGTAGTAACTTGTATAAAAAACTTATGCTGGTATTAATTCTTCGATGTTCGAGGGACTGACACCTAAGCTCATAAGAAGATATTTTTGATCAATACCCTGTTGTGGATAGGTACCACTAGACTTGAAAGACAGAAATTTCAAAAATTTTCTCTGCACGCTATCCAATGTGTTCTTGTGATTGCTATAAAAGGGGCTCCATACTAAAGACGCATATTCCAGTTTGGTACGAATGAGACTAAAGAAAAGTGTTTTTATTGCTTCTAAGTTTGTAAAAACTCCCCAGTTTCTGATTATACAACCCAAGACTTTCATGGATGAGGAGTTTACGACAGAAAAGTGATTAGAAATATCCAATTTGCTTCTATATAGGACAACAATGTCTTTGACTTCATCGCATCTAAGTAGTGGAATATCTTTGAGTTGGTAAACAAAGTGAATGGGTTCAATCTTACGAGTATATGAGCAAACTTTGCATTTTGATATGTTCAAGAATAACATGTTTGAATTACACCAGGAATCTAATCTATTTAATTGTGTATGTAATAACTGACAATCTTCACCAGAATTTATTGCTAGGTATATCTTTAGGTCATCTGCGAAAGCTAATCTCTTTCTTAAAATAAGAAACAACAACGGTCCTAGGTTGGACCCTTGCGGGACGCCTGAAATAGCAATAAAATTAATTGATTTAAAACCGTTGTATGACACATAGTGTTCTCTGTTCGATAAATAAGACGTTAGTAGTGCGCATAGTTCGTTGCTAAAATCCAAAATTTCTTAATTTTGCTACCAAAATAGAGTGATCAATTTTATCGAAGGCCTTAGAAAAGTCTGTGTACACTACATCCACCTGGCCTCGCACGTCCATTTCTTCAGCAACGAATTGAGTAAATTGAATAAGGTTAGTCGTTGTAGAGCGATTTTTCATAAAGCCGTGCTGAAATGGAGAAATACGGTTCTGTATATGGGGGTAGATAACATTGTAGACAGAAATCTCAAAAACCTTTGCAAAGTTGCTCAGAATAGTTATAGGTCTATAGTTAGTTATGTTCACTGGATTTCCGTTTTTAAGGATAGGGCATACACGAGCCACTTTCCAACAGTTAGGAAAAGTATGTGATTCAAGTATTTTATTGAAGATAACTAAAAGTGGATAAGCTAGGACGTGAGCACAATCTTTAATTAAAAAACTTGGTATTTTCTCATTTCCAGATGTCAGTTTCTTTGGAAGTTTTTTGGTTGCCTTTAGAATATCTTGCTCCGTAAATTTAGGTAATTGAATAAGTATGGAATTAATTTCAGAATCTTATAGAGGTTGATTAGGGTGAGTGTCGACAAATACGCTTTTGAAGTATTCTGCGAAACCATTAACTATTTGATCCGGGCTATCAAGCGGGACATTATTAAGAGACATTGTTCCAGGAATTCTAGTAGATCTTTTCTTAAGTTGGATATATGACCAAAATTTCCTTGGGTCTGAAATTAAATAATTTTCAATGGAGAGAATGTAGAGTTTATAGCTTGATTTATCTGTGATTTAAGGAGACGTCTTAGCCTAGAAAACTCGCTGTAATAGTAATCACTTTTGTGGAGACGATATTTTCTTTGATAGTTCGCTTTAATTTTAATATTAGATTTAATTTCGTTCGAATACCAAGGTATCTGGAAGACTTATATTTGGGAACTTATTTGTCAACAATATTGTACAGTTTTTCATAGAATGCTTTATAAGTTGAATTTATGTCATTTTGTTGTTCCAAAAGTGACCAATCAGTGTAAATAAGTTCATAATATAGACCTGTAAACGAAGCGTTTTTAAAATTATATGTATGCGACGCTGGATTAGCGATGAACACATTATTTTTGGATTCTGTGCTAAATGAAATGTTTAAAGAAGGGTGGAATAAGTCTTCTTTGATTAGTGGTACTTGTTCTGGAGAGGTCACGCGTGTAAGATTTGATATGACTAAAGTCTAAAATACGACCCATTGAGTTTAAAACTGAATTTGACTGGATAGTATTAGCCAAATCCAAAAAGTTATTTAAACTTTTGTAGTAAGAATCATTATCAATTTTGTAAACGTAATTACTAATGTTAATTATGTTATTTTTACATGCTAGCAATGCTCCTCCACCACGGCTCATTCCAGTACCTTGAAAGTCTCGATCGCCCCGATAAATACTCTACACAGACTGAAATAGTCCCGAGTCAAGAACACTTTCGGATAACCATGTTTCCACTAAAGCTATAAAGTCGTATTCACCTAAACTAACAGTCGCGTAAAGTTCGTTTACTTTGGAATTTAAACCTCTTACGTTTTGGAAGTAACAGCTAAATTCTTTTTTCGTGTTGGGTGCAGTCAGTTTTCCGAATTAACTATGGTTGGAATTCCACGCAAGTACTTTATTTTTAACTTTTCTCCTCTTGTCATGCGATCATCAAGTTCTGCTTTTAGTTTTTTGTAGTAATTAACTTGCCTGGGGGTACGATCATAGGAAACAGTGATACTTTTATATTTGGTTGTAGATTTTAATTTGGCAGCATTCCGAATACATAAGTAAACCAGCTCGACATTATCGAATGAGATCTTAATGGGTCGTGGTCTGGTCCTGGTTGCATCAATCTTTCCTAATATGGTGGGATTTCGACTGGTGTCAGCGGTGGTCGATAAATGACCAAGAATATTACGTATTTCACTTTTATCTTTCTGTTCCTTTTTATGTTTGTCGAGATTACTAGTCTCTGTGAGACCATAGATTATTAAATTGTGTTTTCGTGAGTTTCTGTCGGTTATTTCCTGTATTACTTCTTCATAATTCATGGATTCACTAGGATTAGGGTTAGTATTATTTACTGGTGCTTTAAGTTTTTCTATTGCACTTTGCAGTGAAAATATTATGGTTTTCAATGCGTTTATATCATCGCCCAGCGAGATTTTTAACTGATTTAAGTTCAGTGGTCGACAATTCAGCGCATGTATAAAAATAGTTCTTTTTGCATGATGAGCAGCTAACAAACTAACATTTTCGCTGGTGCCAGTCTACTAAAATTTTTATTAGTTGACCCATTAATTTTTTAAATTGTGATCCATGTGAGTGCAAATGAGTGTTTTATTACGAGATTCGGATATTGTGAGGCGAAAGGAAATACCTTCTTTCAAAAAATGTTTGAGTATGCTAGAGGATCATTTATTCCAAATCACACTAAACTATAGTATATTCAGTCATTTAAAATGCGTAACTGAATGTTAAATAATAAGTATATGTCTGTTTATCAATATTTAAATTCTTTAAGTAAAGAGTTATCGTGTTATGTTCTAGTGTAATTTTTAATTGTCCTTTAACTTACTAAATATCACGTAAACAAATAAACAAATAATTGTATTACCGTTTCGCATTATTTGTTATCCTGGATATTTGGGCGCATGTTAAGAATATCACACTGTAACAATGTTGAAACGTTAGGTAATGTGATCTAGTGTACACTAAGAGTAGTTTTGGCATTTGGCAATCTAATAATTAGTATAAAGACTTACTCATCTCTTCTGCTTTTTCTTTGTTTATTTCTGAATTTAAGCCTCCTTCTTTCTTAGCCATTGTTTCTATCTTGTGCTTTTGGGAACCAACTGAGCCTGACAGTTATTACAATTATTTTTAAGCCGATTTCGCATGTGAATTTTTACAGTTCCGTTAACATTATCTGTAATTCTTCGATGGTTTATGCATAGTATCACTAAATCTGAGGTTACTTGACGTTCTTTCATTTACTAGGACGCTATGACTACCTCGCCAATGATTTATTTCGGCTGCATCCTTCAAAGTATTTGTAAACAATTTAGAATAATAGTCCGTAGATGATAAAAAACCAATATCCATCACGAAAATCGCTTTATAAAAAAACAGAAAAATGGTATTTTTTTGGTTTTACACTTATAACGTGAAAATACTTCCAAAAGGGATTTTGTAGAAAACGACAAAACCTATAGTATTGTTAGTAAAGTCCGATTTGAGCGTTTCCCGCCGACATAATCTTGAAAAACTGCTAGAATTGTTAGAGCACGGATTCTTCACGGAATGATAGTTCCGCGTATTAACTGGATAGACCCGTCTTAGTATCATATTTTGAAAGTAGAGATGATAAACTACCACATAACCTATCTTGGATATCGCGATAGGTAATTAAAACACATTAGAAGATGTCGCGAAATGCGAGATAATACAAAGCACCCTTTCTCGCATTTCGCGAAGATTAGAAGCGGAGGTCTTTAGTGGAATCTTCGCTTCAGGACCTTATGTAAGTATACTTTTTAAATAATTTACATATATGTTTTCGTTATCTCATGATACCATATAAACATACACAAATACACAAAACGGTAGGGTTCACATTATATAAAAATACATGAAATACGGATTTAAATTAATGAAATACAGTTTAAACTATCCAGTTCGATTATGTCGTTCCAGAAAAATCTAATGTTATAGAAAATCGTATGTTTTATTACTGTTAAATTATTCAAATTGATTAAGCCGTGTTAGAGTAATCGGTGATCACAGCTAAAAATTAAAAAAAGAGTCAGGCGAATTGAAAGCATACTGTTTATTTGAAGTCGGTTAAAAATTAATTGAGTTAACCATATTTATTTTGTGATTCCATCTTACAAATATCTTATACATAGCGTCCAGAAAGATCACCTGGCAATAATTATTTTCTGATATTTGAAAGCCATCGCTCTATCACCCATATACGTCGTTTTGTATCCTTCCTTGCCTTAGTTGCCCTAGCGGTGATCTGCTGACAGATTATGGATGTAGTGAGTTGGTGTCACTAAAGTATGGCCTTGGTAAGTTTTGACCTTTTTTTCAACTGTGTTTGTTTCTATTTTGATACGATTATGGTTGCGTTCGGAACGATATTTTTCTAACCTTTTTTAAGATTATAGGCATGTGTTTGTCATATTGCAGAAAAATATTGATTTATGTACAGATTCTGGCATAGTCCTTCTGACTTTCCCACCGCACTGTACACAAAAGATGCAGCCATTTGGTTGCAGTGTATTTGGACCTTTGAAAAAAGCCGTCAATGCTTGATGTGACAACTAAATATATCCGACCTCGGATATACGATACACCCAGTATAGTCCGAATCTCTTTTCCGATCGCCGTAACACCGCGATTTAAATTAGTAGGTCCCAGAAACAAATTTTGAACTTTTCGAGTTTCTGAATCGTAGAGGAGGTATCATTTGCCTTCCTGTGGAAAAACTCTTTTGTATGATTCACTGGGAGAAAGTAGGTGTATAGATTTTTTTACTAGTTTTGCTATATCATAATATTTGGATGTATATTGTATGATACCCATCTGCGTAATGTTATGGGTCGATTTTTTCTCAGGAATCGTCGAATAGAATTTGTTCGAGTTTTCTGATGCTATTGAGTTTGTTGCAAATGTATAAACAAATTTAATAATCGAATCGAGAAAAAACAAAGAAACCAACAAACTACACAAACCACACAATGTACTGTTAATTCTAATTTATATAGCAATGTGCAAACTGAAAGCAACTCTGCAATTCTAAACTTTATAACCTATGTTCTTGTTTATCCGAAACATTAAATGTGTTGGAGATAAGTAAAAAACAAATAATACAAAACGACCAACCGGTAAGTGCTACTGAAAGTTCTAAAATTTGGGTATGTGGGAATACATATAGCGGTGAAATATGAAGACTGCTCCAATTAAACCAAAAAGAACAACAATGCAATGACAGCCAATGTACTAACTGATCATGGTATACCTAAATGGAATAGTATCAAAGTGTCTAGCCGAATAAATATTAAAATTAGTCAATTAATGGATAATTGCAAAAAAATCGGACGAACTAATATGGCTTCAAAAAACTAGAGAAGAAAATACTTTACAAAAACAATTCCTGGGAAGGAATCGAAACGCCACCCCATACAATATACACTCTAATACACAGGAAAACTACTTGGCAAATCCTTAGACCTACATGTTCTTAATTAATCTATGAGACAGTCTTTCTGTAAGAAGGCAAATATTTTTCCGGGCAATTTACTTATTACACTTTGATTCTCTGTGAGAAGAGAAAAACCCAATAAACAAATAAAACAGCTATTTACCTCCTCAGTCATTCAGACACTTCTAATTCTCATTAACAAATTAGCCAACCACTTTCTTTGTAGGTTTTAAAAATACTTATAAATTAATAACTGTACCTATTGCTGAATAAAAAATCGAAAACCATAATTTTTGCAAATTTGGATGTCCCATATAATCGATTACGAAATAAAAATTTGGTAGCAATATTTGTTAAATGTTGCCATCCTTGAGAAAGAAACAATAAAATACTCGTAGAGTTTAGTTTTTGCAATTGAAAATGCCAATTTTTCTATGGCATAAGTGAGATCAATTTAACAGTTCTACTTAAATTAGACTAATAAAACATGTGCGTGTAAATTACTATTTGCTGTTTCAGTTGCACCACCCAGATATTTGCATAATTTAATTAAATTCTAGATATATAAGAAGATTTTAGACTCCTTCTGACAGTACTTGTAATTGTAATCAGCCAAAGTTTTCTTGTAAGTATTGTCTGATTAATTAAAAGGTTATTATGAATTAATTTCCAAATAATAATTATAAGTAACGTCAAATACTTGCCACAAATTGTTGGTAAATCCTTATCATGTGCAAGAAGTGGTTTCAAAATTGTAATTGTCCTATGTATTATGCTACAAAAAGGTTACGGAATGCTTTGTGCTTAGATAAAATACTTCTGAGTTCGAAAAATAATTTATATTTAAAAAAGAACCGACTTGAAGTGGCTAAAAATAAAAACTGTTTAGAAACTGTGTGCAATCAATCATTATTTTCTGACATGTTCTTTTTTTATCTGCTTTAAGGTACAATTCTATTGATTATTTTAGCATATTCTTATCTCTCTCTCTCTCTCTCATTCTAATTTGTATTATTTTCTATATTACCGACATATTTTTTAATTTTTTATTTGTATTATTGTTTGGACCACTTTCTATAAGTGTAACTCTAATTCACCCTATATTGCAACCCCTGTATATGTGTATTGGTCATCCAATATAAATTATTTGTTTACTCTATAAGTATTAATCCTCTCCACCCTACTGATTGTTTCTATTTTTCTATAGTTTAAGTCAACCTATATATCTATAATTTTACTTCGCCCCAGTAACTATTTATGTTCCACACTATATAATATTTTTTTAACCACCCTGTATAACTATAATTCCACTCCACCTTATAATTCTGTCATCTTGTATATGCAACTGCTTCTAACATTTTTTGAACCCTCCGCCCTTTAATTCGAATATCCTTACTGCATATGCTTATTTATTTTGATCAACTGTGTATAACTATAGTTTCACTTCACTCTTATTTTAACCACCTTGTATACGCAACTACTTATGTGTCACCCAATACAAGATTTTTTGAATCAGCCTGTATAACTTTAATTCTATTCTACCTTATATTTCAACCATTCTATATATGGAACTGCTTATGTACCACCCAATATTTCATTTAATTGTAAGCTTTTTTGAACCCACATGTCTAATTGTCTACCCTACCACCGTACACCGAAAAGAAAACAATTTTTCTTTTCGATACACTAATAGAATATTTGGTGGCATTTACGATATACTTTCTTAGCATATCTTGACATTTAAGCTAGATATTTATGATGAAAATTTAACATTTGCGTTGATATTTACCGTTTTTCACACATATTTTTACGATTTTCAGTATGTATGTATGTTTTACGTTATAGATAATTATAAGAAATCAAGTTGGAAGATCTATTTGTTAAATATAATTTAAAATATATAAATTGGTTGAGCCGTTTTAGAGAAAACCCTTAATTACTGCTTTTTCTGATTATCTGGAAAACCGTGAATCTCACGTTACAGAAAATTATATGGTGCCTTTCTGTAATATTCCTTAATATAATGCCATTTAAATAATCAAAATTGCCCAAGCCCTTTTTGAATAAATGATTAACCTCCTCCTTTTTGGAAGTGGGTTAATAACACAAATTTCGAATATCTTAAAACATTTAATTGTATTTGCTCCAATTTCTATAATCACAGTTACTTTGGAAGCTTAGTTTTCTTTACAGGAATTTGCGTGAATTAAAAAACGAAATTCTAGAGTGTTTAGTGCTGAGTTTGTCATGGAAACATTATTTATTATTGCCTAGTTGACAGTGAAATTTAATATATTGATAAAGAAACATTTATTAGATTTTTACAGTAAATTGGCAAAAAAGTTACAGCTTGGACACAAAAAAGTACTAGTATTATAATGTAATTCTTGGGAATTTTAGAATACTGATTAATAAGATTTTTATCTTGTAGAACTTATGTCTTAAAGAATGAATTAAATTAACATGACAAATATAAACTTCATAGTATTCTTGAAGTGTTAAAAAATATTATATAGGTATTATACCTAATAGGGGGGATACACTTAAAGATTATCTCCTAATGTTCAATTTATTTGAGATATTTAAATGATATTAATTATAATTAATAACATATTAATAAAGCTGTCCGCTGACCTACTACCTAGGTTTCCTTCCTTCTCCACAACCCGCACGGGATGTTCTGGTTTATATCATTTCATCTGGGAAGTGACAACTCCACGGGTCCGAGTTACCTTGGTCACCAGGGTCAATTGGTGACACCACCCATGAAAATAGAGCTACGGAATAGATGCCTCGGAAAAGAGCCGCTGCCTGGGGATCGCCAGGGCATGTCTGGAGCCGGCGCTGGACATGCCAGCATGTGGGACGTCGGTGGCAGGGTGCTGAGGAGGCGGGCCCCTGCCGTCCAAAGATCTACAGCCCAAGAACCAGAAGAACCACAACCAATACGGTCACAACAACAACGTGACCATCCCCAACGGAGTCAAATGAGAACGAGAACTCCACCCGCAGAAAGTGTCGCGCAAGATCAACAGCCAGCTCTCACTCAAGCGGGACTGAAAAGACAGCGCATGAAATGGACTGGCGCCATGAATGAATTTATAATGTGCACGTTTTACAGAATTACGAACCTTGGCCAAGACAAGACTGGATATCGCCAAATACTCCATCAAGAGTTCTGTCGTGAGTACCTAGAGCTTCAAGTTACTGAACAGACAGTAGCAGATCAATATCGTGTCATCTTGAGAAATGGCCTTATTTCGCCTGAACAAGTGGACAAAATAAAGAGCGATGTGTGGCGCGAACTATTTGGTCCAAATACAATCGATCCAGAGCCTAACACAATTTTGGCACAAAGAGCGGACGAGACTCAAGACCTACAACAAGAACAGCCAACCAACGCTGACCTGCTTGAGAAGATCCAAGCAGAAATGGAAGGAGCTCTTATAGAGTATAGTGGAACAGATCCACTGACTAGACCAGCTCTTCCCCAACTAAGATCTTCTAAGAAATTGGGTATCGTCTTGCAGGCTATGAACAAAGTTATCTTGCCAAACTATGTTTTAGGTGCTAATACGTTAGAGTCGCTACACACAATTATCTACTGTGCTGGAACTTCCATTTGCAGAACAATTGGGGTCGCAGTAAGACCAAAGGAAGACCCTCCCAATTTAGACAAACACCTCGAATACCACCTTGGCAAAGACGACTTGAAGTGAAAATCAATTCTCTTCGGAAAGACATTGGAAGACTGACCGAATACCAAGGAGGAGTCAGGAACAACAGAATCGAAAGGCTTGTCAATACTATCATGGACAATAACCGAATACACTCCCAGTGGGATGGAGAAAACATCACATCTCAGCAGTGCCTGGACAGTCTACGACAAAAGCTCTCCGTCTACACAAGCCGATTGAGAAGGTACAAAATCAGTAACCAACGGAAACTAGACAACACTTTTACGACAATCAGAAAAAGGGTTTTATAGAAAACTTAACAACACCAATAATAATGAAGCCCCTAGTTATTCCAGTAAAACAGACATCGAGGAATTCTGGAAAACACAGCTTTCCACAACAATCTCCTATAACTCCAGAGCCAGCTGGATTAATGAAGAGGAGGCTGCATTTCAGAACTGTGATGCCATGCAACACCAACCATTTACAACGGAAGACACATCCAACATAATGAAGCACCTCCATAACTGGAAAGCACCAGGACCAGATGGTGTACAAAATTACTGGATAAAGAAACTGGACGCAACCCACGAAACACTAACAGCCCTTATAAATGACGTAATTACCCACCCACACAAGATGCCTAGTTTCCTTACGCATGGTGCTACATACCTCTTACCAAAGGATAACCTATGTGCACAGGACCCAGCAAAGTACCGACCAATCACTTGCCTTCCAACCTTATACAAACTCATAACATCGTGCATTAATCATCGCATTTTCAAACATTGTGAGCTGAACGACATAATTACTCAACAACAAAAGGGATGCGCGAAAAATTCGATGGGCTGCAAAGAACAACTGATAATTGATTCCGTTGTTTGCAATCAAGCCTACGCCAAACGTCGAAATCTCTACATGGCATTTGTTGACTACAAAAAGGCCTTTGATTCAGTTCCACATGATTGGCTCATTAAGGTACTGTAACTCTATAAAGTGAATAATTGTATTATTAACTTTTTAGAATATGCCATGTCCACCTGGCAAACCAAAATCTCACTAGATGAAGGCAACTGTTCGATACAAACTGACCCCTTCTTCTTCTTAAGGTGCCATATCCATCTACTGAATGTTGGCGACAATTTTGGCATATTCTTCACGGTCTTGTGCGGCTTTAAAGAGTGTATGGGCATCGAGGCCTGTCCAGTCCCGTATGTTTTTGAGCCATGAATATTTTTTCCTTCCGATTCCGCGTTTTCCCTCAATTTTTCCTTCCATGATAAGTTTAAGGAATTGGTATTTGGTGTTTCTGAATATATGCCCCAAATAAGCTGTTTTTCTCCTTTTAACTATTTGCAGCAGTTCTCTCTCTACTCCCATGCGATTTAAAACTTCTACGTTGGACGTGTGGTCGATCCATGGAATCTTCAGTAGTCTCCTAAACAGCCACATCTCAAACGCTTCCAGTCTATTCATAGTGTTGGCCTTCAGGGTCCAGGTCTCCACGCCGTAAAGCAACACGGAGTAAACGTAGCATTTTATGAAACGATAGCGTAGCTGTAAGTTAAGACTTGGCTGCTCAGTAGTGTTCTCATGTTAATAAATGCGGCTCTAGCCTGCTCAATCCTACACCGTATCTCCGTGTCTGGGTCCAAGTCTTCCGTTATCCAGCTACCGAGATACCTGAACTTGGGAACTTGCTGGATTTGTTCTCCGTTCACTGCGACGTTCAGACGCCTAGCGGATGTTCTGCTTATCATCATGGTTTTTGTTTTGTCTACGTTAATTTTTAGGCCAAGGTGCTCCCCTTCGGTCGATATCCTGTCGATAAGGCTTTGTAGTGATTCCTGAGATTCAGCAATAATGACCGTGTCATCGGCGTAACGAAGGTTATTGACAGGGTGACCATTAATTTTTATACCGTCGTCGGTGTCGATTAGGGCACGGTCAAAGATGGATTCTGAGTACAAATTGAAGAAGAGGGGTGACAAGACGCATCCCTGCCTTACCCCCTTTTCTATTGGGAAACTTTGTGTAGTATCGTTTCCTACTTTCACTCTTGCCGTTTGGTTCATATAAAGGTTTTCTATGAAGGCAAGATCGTTGTCATCCACCATTCTCTCTCTTAGGAGCCCTATTAGTTCTGTATGTTTGACACTGTCGAAAGCCTTCTGATAATCTATGAAGCATAGGCAAACGTCTTTTTGTTGGTCTCGACATTTTTGGAGCAATACGTTCAAACTGAAGAGTGCTTCTCTTGTGCCAAAACCCTGTCTAAACCCAAATTGTGTTGGACTGATTTCTTTTTCGCATCTGTTGTATATTCTTCTGTGAATTATTTTCATGAACAGTTTTAAGACCTGGCTCATTAAGCTGATCATTCGGAATTGATCGCAACGATTAGCGTTTGGCTTTTTTGGTATAGGCACAAAGATGGAACCAAGCCAGTCATGCGGTATTTGTCCTGACTCATATATATCGTTGAACAGCTGAACCAGAACCCCGATATTTTCGTCGTCCAACAATTTAATCGATTCGACGTATACATCATCTGGTCCCGTTGCTTTCCCTTGCTTTCCGTGTTTAATAACATTCTGGACCTCTGATTCCAATATTTTGGGAGACCTTTCCCCTGGGTTGGCGTTTACAAAGGTTCTTTGGCTGTCTTCCTTAAATAGTTGTTGAGTGTATTCCTTCCAGTGATTTAGTAGATCATTATGGTCTAAAATGACGTTGTTATTATCATTGATGATGCTGTTAGCTCTATGTTTTGTGTGACCTATTGTTTGTTTTATTAATTTGTGAGTGTTGAAGTGGTCATGTTTTTCTTCCATCTCTTCTATTTCCTTGCATCTTTCCCGTAGCCATTGCTCTTTAGCCCTACGTATTTCCCTTCTGATTTGTTTGTCAATCTCTTTGTATTTGTCCGGGTCTGTGTTCTTATATTTGCTACGTTCAGCCATTAGGGAGAGTATCTCGTACGTCATCCATTTCCTCTTTTTGTTTGTAGGTGGCCCTACTGTGTCGTTTGTGTTAGTGACTATTGCATTTTTTAGCATGTTCCAGGTATCCCTGACATTGGTCGTTTGTTCAGGTGAGTTCCTTATTTTAGCGACTGCTTCATTTATTCTCTCCTTGGCTTTCGTTTTTATCTCGTCTTTCTTCAAGTTATTTATGTCGATTTTCTTTTTATGTGCTTGTTTCAGTTTCTTAAATCTTATTTTTAGTGTGCTCACTACTGGGTTGTGGTCTGATCCAATGTCGGTGCCGGGATATGTTTTAACTCCATGCAACCCATTTCTGAATCTCTGTCTGATCAGCAGGAAGTCGATTTGGTTTCTAACGATGTGGTCTGGCTTATGCAATGGAGACTGCCAGGTATATAGTCTTCTCGGGGGGAGCTTGGACCACGTGTTCGCGACAGTCAGTTTTTCTTCTTGGCAGAATTGAACCAGGGTATCGCCTCTCCCGTTACGTTCTCCCAGGCCAAAATCACCGACCACGTTTCCTACTCTTCCTTGGCCAACTTTGGCATTAAAGTCGCCCATCACAATCAGGGCTTCATTCTTCTTGACCAGTTTCATCAGTTCTTTGATCTCTCTGTAAAGTTGTGTTGTTTCACTATCCGGTTTGTCTGCTGTTGGGGCGTAGACCTGTATGATATTAAGGTCCACTGGGTCAGCTTTTAATTGTAGAAGGGCAGTCCTGTCCGAGTGTGCCACAAATTTTTTCACGGTTTTGTTGACCTCTCTTTGAACTAAGAATCCGACTCCATTATAGTGGTTAGGTTGGTTGTTTCCGGAGTAGTAGAGTGTTGCTTTTTCAGTTGTGCATTGGCCACTGTTCGGCCATCTGGTTTCGCTAAGGCCTATTATATCCATTTTGTAGCGTTCCATTTCTTGGGTTAGGTTATCCAGTTTGCCAGCCACATACAAGGTTTTCACATTCCAAGTAGCTATTTTGACCTTTGAGGGTGTTTCCACTTTCGGTTGGGTCCTAGAATTTTCTTTTCTCGTTGGTGGTCGTAGCAACCCTTGGCCTTGAGCCTTGTTGGGTGCTGTATTTTCATCGGCTTTACAGGGATTTCGCAGGTTGACGGTCTGGGAGGCCCTGCAGCCTGCTTGTGAGTTTCCTCCCCTGCCGGATCTTGTGCTCCGTACATCATGATCAGTAACTTTTCCTTGATTGCTTGATGCCATCATTGTCGTACTAGGGAAGTCCAGGAGGGACCTTTAATGAAGCGGTTTCCCGTTGCCTTCTTCATTCCCACGCCGTTGACTGTTTCCAGTTCGTCCGCCTTTTAGAGCGATTTACCACTCTAAGGACAAGAGAGTGCCCTACCTCTAGTTTGCTCATCCACCCTCCTATGAGGAGGCTGTTGGCAATACTGAGGGTGTCTGCTTATACCGGCAGATGCTCGGTCGCCAGAGCCTCGTTGGTTATCTAGCAGGGTGTACCACGTGCAGGTGAGGTTGACGTTTGGGCCGGCATTTTCGTACTATTTATACCATCATTACCGTCGCCCCTTGCACGCCCAAAACTGACCCCATTCCAATCAAAAGGTGTATATTCCAGTGAGACTCTCTTAGTCCGCTGTGGTTCTGCCTTGCCATGAACCATCTCTCAAACAAACTGAACTCGACTAATTTTTGGGTTCAGTCTCAAACACAACAACGTACAAGCATTAAAGATAAACCATTTGTTATACATGGACGACTTAAAGTTGATGGCAGCTACGAAACAACAGCTGCATGATATGCTTAAAATAGTAGAAGGGTTCTCTAGTGACATCCACATGATTTTTTGGCTTAGACAAATGCCGAATTATTAATATAGTTAAAGGCAAAATACAGCAGGGGCACTTCGAAATGGGAGATGGCACCTCAATTGAATCTATGGGGGAAGGTCATACTTATAAATACCTTGGAATAAAGCAGGCTCAACGTATTGATCACATGACTATGAAAAAGGACCTAACAGCAGAGTTTTATAGAAGGGTAAGACGACTGTTGAAAACTAAATTAAACAGTAAAAATCTGTTTCAGGCTATTAACACCTATGCGTGTTCAGTGCTCAGTTACTCTTTCGGTATAGTTAATTGGTGCAAGACTGACATTGAACAATTACAACGAAAAGTTCGAGTTTTACTAACAAAAGCTCAAAATCACCACCCAAAGAGCTCTGTCGAACGTACAACTTTGCCACGGTATGAAGGAGGAAGAGGATTGACAGATCTAAGCAAACTATTAGATCAACAAATTTCCATTTTGCGTAGTCATTTCCAGAAACTCGCAGAATTTTCTGATCTACACAGAGTCATGTGCCTGGTTGATGACTCAACACCACTACGACTGACACAACAACATGTCCAATTACACCACCAGACCACAGATCAGAAACTGCTGAAATGGAAAGAGAAGCCCCTTCATGGAAGACATATAAATGACGTCAATCAAGATTATGTCGACAGTGCAGCGTCGAACTACTGGTTGATCTCTGGTCATATGTTTCCTGAAACGGAAGGCTTTATATTGGTAATCCAAGATCAAGTAATTCCAACTAAGAACTACCTAAAGTACATCGTCAAAGATCCTTCTATTAACAACGACAGATGCAGGTACGGTTGCCAAACATCAGAATCTATCCAAAAATACTTCACCAGGAACTAGCACTGAAACTTGAATTATCACAGTCGGTAAGATTACCATACTATAAATACAAACCAGAATCTGTTTTAGAAAATAACAACTACAAGCTGTAGTGGGACCGCACGATACTGACCGATCGGACAGTTGCTTACAATAGACCAGATATAGTTTTGGTAGATAAAGTCTATCGGAAAACAACTTTAATTGACATAGCAATTCCAAACAACAATAATATAAATATCGAGCAAGCTGAGAAAATAACCAAATATAGAGATTTGGAATTTCAAATAAAGACTCAGTGGGACATGAACAACACACGAACTGTACCAATTGTTATGTCAACGACAGGACTAGGCCCAAAACATCTTTTAAACAATTTAAAATACCTCGGTCTGGACGAACATCTTTAAAAACAAATGGAAAAAGCCGTCTTGTTAGGAACAGCCCAGACGGTCCGTAAATTCATGGGAAACTGCCGCCACGACTCCAACCACGGACCTGAAAACCTGGCAAGGGCTCTCACAGAGCTAAACCCTTTTGATACCTAGGATATCTGGGGTTTAGTGAATTTTCCCCTAAAGGCACGCATAGCGTGCCTTAGAGGGAGTGTGATACCATACATTGTATGGTCAAGTCGGAAGATAATTATTGCTGCATTTTAGACTTCCTGATGATTATTTTTGTAATTTCGAGTTATGTTACGTATATCTAACCATTTGGACATAGCACCTTGTTAGCAGCTAAGCATGGATTATTCATCCTACCTAACATACAAATATTGAAATCAGGAATTGGTTTAGTAGTCCCACAGATTATTCACTATTTACAGTAAAACATGCTAGTTGTAGTGATGTGTCTACGAGTAACCTAGGTTATTTTCATATTTGCCAAATTTTATCACAAATCGGTTAGCTCGCCAGTAGATTTTAAGCGGAACTAAGTCCTACCGGTCCCTAATAACCCTAGACCTAAAGTATACTTAATGGAATGGATGAACTTGACGGCAGCTACAATCTGGATCGTAAGAATTTCCAAATCTTAATAACATGCCTTAGAAACTTCTTCCAACATTCATCCATGAAGTATTTGAAACCAGTGTGAAATCTGATGCTAAAAAGACTAATGTATCCCTAGCAACAGTCCAAGCACCTAGGTCAATCGGCAATCTAGCTAACAATTCTGCTTGGAATCATGCAAGAGTCAACAATATAAAAATGTTTGAAATTCAAAGTATAAATATCACATTGACAGATGAACGTTACCAATTAACAATTAATCACTAACTTTATGTCGAAGCCTTTAGGGGAGGGATTCTTGATTCTTAAGAGACTAGTCTCGATGGTAGCAGCTGTTGCAGGAGTTCTTAACTAACATTTGGACGAAAAGTTACACAAAAAAGATGGCGACGAACACCGCTATTACGATTGAACACACAGAAAGCGACTCCAGTAAACACGAAAGAAACAATTAAAGCGCGTAAATTGCTTCAAGCGAAGTTAGATAACTCTCAACATCTTAACACGAAAAACAACAAAATAATGCGTCCATATGGTACGGCGATCGATAACCAAGACTCTGAAATTTAGTCTTTTTACAAGCAAAAAAGGTACGAAATGTAAATTGCCATTGGCGGTATGGAAAATAATCAAAAGATCAAGAATCTCTGGATGACCATTTTAAACATTTTCCAAGCATTTTCAAAATAATTATCAGTAATTTTCATATCTGTGCTCATAAAAAATCTCCCTTTTAGTTTGGGGAAACATGTTGCGTAAAGATTTAAAAGCAGCAGTTTTTATCCATGGCTGCGGCATTTTTTTTGTCAGGCTCAGTTTAATTAATGTGTTACATTTTGAGAATCCATTAAAAATGTATTTTTGACATTAATTTACCGTAAGAGTAAATTAACTTGGCAAAAGCTGCCTCATAGTAATAGAAACAACAAACATAAGTATTTTGGATAGTGGCTTTATAAGCCCAATAACAATTAAAACTGCTTACAGCGTGGCCAATTTGTAAATATAGTTTTATATTACAGTAGTGAAGTAATACAGCTTTTAACATATATTAAGAGAAATTAATACATAAATATCATTCATTTGGATCATAGTTCATGATCATCCCATCTCAATAAATTCCACTGTCATAGACCTCTGTGTTTTATCTAGATAGTTGCCAGTCGCGTACAAGAGTATTTGATTCACGTTGGGCATCATTGAACGTGAAATCTAAATCTGAGTTAATATCTACATAGAGATTTTCCTCAACCTCATTATCCCTACTTGATATGCCTGGACAGACGGGACATAGCAGGTTTACGAATGTAGAAAAATATCTCTAGGTTAATTATTTTAATTAAAAGCGACAGTATTTATTATACAGGAGTAATAATCGTCTATGTGATTTGACGGCTCCCTCTATAACATTGTTTATCCAAACTGCAAATAAACTTTTTGTGCCAATTCTTAACTTATGAGACTCATTCTACAAATTTGAGGGGCAGCTCGACCCTGTTGATGGTGGGTTTTAGTAAAATAAACAGGAAAAGAGCATACAACTCAGATGCTTCTGACCTTTAGCCCCACTTCCTTGGATCCGCCAATGCTGCCTCCCCAGGCAATCGCCTCCTGCACCTTTAGGAGAATAAGTCCTGCATGGGGATACAGTAACTCGATATGGTCAAAATGGAACGGGAGGTTTTGACATTTTAATACATAAAGACTACATAAAGCGATTTAGAGTCAGAAAACATTTAATGACTATACATTCGATAGTAACGTTTTAATATAACGAGTTACAGAAACCTCAAAATTGTAACTGCTGATAATGGTGATTCACATGGTGGCTAACGTGATGAAGGGATCTTTCGGTTATAGAAATTTATAGTTTAAATACTTAAATGTAAGTATGAAGATAAATATTTCTTAACTAATGTTTGCAAAACCATAAAAAATGTAATTAATGAGACAACAACATTTACCTGTCCTTCAAGTGACGTTGTTAAAGTCATTACACCCCTTGTAATAGTAATACCAGTTAATTTCAGCAAGATATTTTCAAGAACTTCGGTAGAGCATTCCTTGAAAAAGTTTTCAACTTTTAGTTCACCTGAAAGGCATTTGAAATTAAACAAAATTAATTGTATAATTTAGGTTTATACCAGTGTCGATTGCGATGACATTCGGTGACGAAGATTTCTGTGGGATCAAAATCACTGGACCACAAATGTTAACTGTTAAATTTATTTTGTTTGAAGGTTTCAAGGTTTTCCTTATTGTAAAAATTAAGTCATGGATTTTTCTCAACATTTCTTCTAAAAATGGATGGGCATCCAAATTTGATATGAATCGCTGAAATGTAATAAAATGAAGACTAACAAAATAATTAAAGGATAGTAAACATATCATTTGGTTGTTATGGAAGTTTGCAAATATTTACGAGGAATGTTTTTTAAGTAAGTACCGTTTTGCACACCGTGGCCGCAGCGCTGCGGTCGGCGGTCTGAGCATGCAGACTGGGTACCTAGTTCGCTTGCCTACGCACTGACGCCATCATAGTCTGATTCTTCCTTGTTATGTTGTTTACTGAGTGTTTAAGATGCCTCTGATAATAGTGAGTATAACCGACTGTGAAGTGCATTCTGTTATTAGATTTCTTAGTGCTAAAGACCTAAAACCGATCGATATTCATCCTGAGATCATTAAGTAAAATTTGGTGCAGTAAGTGGACAATAAGGTGAGAGAAAATAGACGCTTTACGATATCCTGCTTGTGTGATGACTCTCCTAATGTTTCTCGTAGTGTTTTGTATGGAATTGTGACAGAGCACTTGAATTATAGAAAATTGTGCTCACTGTGGGTACGGAAAATGTTGATTGACGTGCACAAAACCAAACGTCTAGGCAGTGCATTGACTTTCTTCAAGCGGTGTACCGCAACGACGGTGATGATTTCTTTAGCCAAATTCTTACGGGCGATGAAACATGGGTGGCCTACGTCACCTCAGAATCAAAGTAACAGTCCATGGAATAGTGGTATTCAGATTCACTCAGAAAAGTGAAGTTTAAGCAAACACTTTCTGCCCGGAAAATCATGTGCACAGTTTTTTGGAACCGAAAAGGATTATTGCTTGTGGAATTTCTGCCTCGTAATGAGACAATTAATGCAGCAGCTTACTGTAAGATATTGAACAATCTGCGCAGTTCAATCCAGAACAAAAGACGTGCGAAGTTGAGATAGGGCATCCTTTTGCTGCATGACAATGCCCGTCAGCATGTGGCTAATCAGACCAAAGATCTCATCACATCTTTTAAATGGGAAACTGTAGACCATCCTCCGTACAGCCCCAATCTGGCGCCCAGTGACTACCATCTGTTCTGCATTTGAAGAAATACCTGGGCGGTCGGCGTCTTCAAGAGGATGACAAAGTCAAAACAGTTGTGATGCAGTGGTTAACAAGTCAGGCGGCAGACTTCTATAAGGAGGATATTCAGAAACAGGTACAAACGTTATGACAAGTGCCTCAACATTAGAGAAAATTATGTAGAAAAGTGGAAATATTTACAGCTTTCATGTAAAAAGTAAAATTATTCATATATCTTTGCACGTCTATTTATTAATTTCACAACGGTATTCCTAATCATATGTAAATCTATGAGAAGGAAGAGATAGTAATGATTGTCCCTAAAACAGTAAAATTAAAGAAAACGATTTTGTAAATTTTTGTAATTAAAAAGGAAAGGGTTGGAACCTTCGTGGATGGGGTATGAACTGTTTAGGACCAGAATCTGATAGCATTCAATTGGAATTTTAGGTTTTATAAAGAACTAAAATGTCGCTAATTAGTTTGAAAGTACCATTGTACAATTAAACTTTCCATGCAAAAGTATTTTGAACTATAATAAGGTAAAATATGAAATATGAGAAAATAATATTTTTCTAGCTGGAACAAGTCTATTAAAAATGAAAAAAATAGTAAAATGATCAATTAGAACTTACCTCCAATTGAACGATTAACTTGTATAAAAATATTATATTTAGCCGGCCCAGTTCAAATTTAAATACACCATCAACATAAACACTGTCTAAATTTGGAGATATGTCATTATTGCACCCTATATTTTCTGTATTTCTGACATATTTCATTTCGAAAACCTTATCTTCATCTGTATACAAAATCTGAAATAAGTTTTTGGTACATTTTTCTCTTTAAAATTATTTATTCAGTGATTAATTTTTCAAATACTTGTTTCTACTGGTCAGTCAGATATGTTCTTGCAAGATTTCATATAAAGGGATATAAAACATAATAAGCCAAAAAAAGGATTAATATTGTTCGTAAACGGCCGTTGCGAATTATTTTAAAAAATTTCCGCACATCGTGTGTTGGCACAGCTAATTGTCGAGATCGCTGATTTGCAGTTTGATTTTTCAAACCGTTAGCAAATTAGCAACGGGCTTAATACGCTTAATAAAAAATTTTCATTTGCGCAACTACATTGAAATTCTTACCTTAGGGTATAAGGTTATCTCTGACAAATGTTCGACGTTAATATTGGCTAAAAATGTTCTAAGTACGAATCTCTCATTCGCTCTGAATAAAACGTCTACTTCAAATCCAGAGAGTTCAACGTTAATAATATCAAAATCGGAATCGCAAACACGAATGTTCATGTCTTTAACTCGGGCGGAATGGGAGAATTTCACAGAACCTGAAGGAACAGGAACCTCCGATGGTTTATGAAGTATGTTTTCCACTTTTTGAAAAAGCCAAGAGAGCCGATTATTCAACGTTGCTGATACTTGATTTCTAAACCTGAAAAATGATGTTTTTTAATAAGCTTATGTTATATGGAGTGTACATTAAACATTATTTTAAAATTCAAAGGCTATTTTCAGAGTTATTCTAAGAATATTTAGAAATTTGAACAACATTTTAGCCGGCATTGTAATCCGAGAGTTGTCAATATATAAAAACATATTCCTAAATTTTTTTTGTACTCTGTAAAGGCTTTACTAATTTCAAAATATAAAAATTTATGTTGTAGAAAAAATTATTTTCCTGTATCTTCGTTACAAAGAGGTTGTTCAAAAATCACCAAACTACTAAACATTAGAATAATAATACAACTCCACAAAAAAATAATTATATATGCACTTGATTAAACATGATATTATTATGTACTTTTTGATAATTTTAATGTTGAAACCGAATCCGTGGACAAAAAAGGCTGTATACCTTCTAAAAAGCCTAATAAGGATGAAAGTGCTATTGACATTCAAGTTCAGTTTCTGGAACCTAATTAATCGTATTGAAATTAATGGTCAGTAAATGCTAACGTTTATTCGGCATTTGAATTGCACCTTCAGTTAGAAACTTAATAAAAAATACTATTAGTCGCTGGAAAACCACTTAGTGTCTCAGTCAGTTAAAGTGAAATTAAGGTAGGGTATTTTTTTAACAGAAAAACTACACCCTTGACGAGTTTTAAGTGAACATGGAAGTAACATCAAAGTAGTTGAAAACTACTCCGAGCTATATAAAGAATATATAGCTTGAAAATAGTCGTAGGAGTTTTTAGGAGGTGCTCTTCGGCTTTAGCAAATTTTTAGAGGGTTTAAGAATCAGAAAATTTCATAAGAATATACTGGTTGATCAAATGTATACAATTAGTTTTCTGTTGGGCTGTGTAATTTAAGAAATATCCTTCTCAATTTTTGCAATGTGGTTGGTAAACACCCTGTATAATTTTTATGTTAAAATATATCCAATGTTTTAGATCAAATTGTGATACATTTTCTCATTTTTACCGAAATTATTATTTATGTTATCTTCTACACCTATTTGTCGTTTTTAGGGTTCCTTATATTCAATATACGGATAACCTTATAAGATCACTCCGGATTTCTTCGTCTCTTTCACATGAAAGCAATTTTCTCCTAAACTACTGGACGGAAATGGTTGACATTTGGTATCAATATATACTACAATATAAAAAAGTTCTTTTCTCCACGCAGCTACGAGTTGACTATTTAAAACCGTTTAACAGTATGGTTAAGGATAACCTTTAATATCAATAAAACGTACGTTCTGGCAAAAGTAATATGGCTATTATCTTCCACTTTGCAATAGTAAACAATTAATATGTTTTATCTATCTTCTATACTACTATAAAATTGTAGTTGTCTGTTTGTTTGTTTGTTACCTCATTCCGTAGATATAGGGAAAAATCTACTACCAGGTTCAGTAATACATCCACAATTAGTCAATTGGTTCCACCGCATGCACCAAATTTTAGATACTTGAATCAGCTTAGCTTTTATTCAAAATTCGGAAAGTGTCGATTTTAAAAAAAATAATATATCAAGTGTAATTTTACAGGGTGTTCCATATATAGGATAGGTAGAATTAAATTCATTTAAAAAATCTTGAAGAAAAGGTATATTAGGTGGCCCGTAAGTAGTTGCATATATATAATGTGGTTGAAATAAGGGGGAATCTATACGGGGTGGTTCAAAAAAGATATATTGACTGGACCATAAACAGTTGTATATACCAAGTGGTTGAAAAACGGGTGGAGTTGAATTATATTTGTACAGGGCGGATAACAAATTGTTATATTGTTAGGGTCATAAGTGGTTGCCTATACAATGTGAGTGAAATAAGGGTAAAATAGAATATGTTATTTAAGCAGTTAGGATATTTGAATTTTCTTGAGCTATTATTATAGTTATGAAATAGGTTGAAAAAAATGTTAGAAGCAGTTGTTCATACAGGGTGGTTGAAATATAAGATGGAGTGGAATTATAGTTTATAGGGTAGTTAAAAAAATGTTCTATAACCTCAAGTAGTTCACAAGTAGCAAATTATAGGATGGTTGAAATATGTAGCAGAGTATTTATCTATAGATGGGTTTAAAAAATATTATAAAAATGTTATGATGTACAACCTGTTTCATATACCGGATAGATGAAATATGGGGTGGACTAGAATTCTAAGTATACAGGGTGGTGAAAAAATGTTATATAGGGTGGCGATAAGGAGTTGCATATGCAAGGTTGTTGAAATATAGCGTGGAGTAGAACAATAATTATACAGTGTGGGTAAAAAAATAGAAAAATTTTGGAGTACCTGAATTATGGAGCAACGTCAAGTTATCGTTACACTGTGTGTTTCAAACAAGGTTACAAAACGTTCCAAATGAAGGATGGTTTAAATGAAGTGTGGAGAGAAGTTATATTTTATACTGTGCTTCAAAAATTATGAGGTAATTGCTTAGCTCATAATTAGTTGCTTAGATAGGACATTTGAAATATAGGGAAGAGTATAGTTAAGTAGTTTAATATTTAAAAATTGTTACATTGGCTGCCCCATAAGCAGTTGCAGGTTTGGTGAAATTTATTGTGAATTGATGAATTTATATTTATACAGGTTGGTACAAAAAATGTAAAATTTGTTCGAACAATTTTTTAAGATAGAACTTGTGATGTTGCAGATATGCAATATCTGAAACATGGGGCGAAATAAAATAGTTATACAGTGTGATTAAAACATGTTAGAAAAAGTTGCATATAAGGGGTGGTTGACCTATATGGTGGAGACAAATTATATTTTCCAGGATTGTAAAAAAAACAAAAATGATTATATTTAGATAGATTTAAGATAGTTGAAATATAGAGTGGATCAGATTTAAGTTAAGTGCTTAAAAAACATTTTGTAGAATATAATTATGGTTATACAGGATGGTTAAAAAACGGATAGACAAATAAGTGAAAATGGTTGTCTAATTGGCAGCAATATATACAAGATAGTATAAATATAGATGGAAGTAGAGTTATAGCTATAGAAAGCAGTTCTTAAAAATGCTTAATAAAAATGTTATATAGGGTGGCCATGAACAGTTGCACTTTGGGTGAAATATGTTGGGGATTGGTGAATTTAGTTATACAGAGTAGTTACAAAAATATTATATTGCGTGGCCTATTAGTAGTTTTATATATAAGGTGGTTGAGATCGGGGGCTTAGTAGAATTATAATTTTACAGAGTGGATTAAAAAATGTTAAAAAATGTTATATAAGGTAGACCATGAAGAGTGAGGCGAAGCAAAATAATATTTACCTATTGTGTTGTAACACAATGCTAAAAAAAGTTGCACATAAATGCCGGTTAAAATTATAGTTTATGAAGTGGCCCAAAAATTATCAGAAATAATTGTTATATAACGTATAGGGTGGAGTAGAACTATAGTGAGGTAATTAAAAAATGAAATATTTGGTAACAAATAAACATCAGTACATACAGGATGGTTGCACTACAGGATGAAGTAGAGTTACAGTTATACAAGGTAGTTCCTAAAAATGTTGAATAAAATTGTTACATAATGTGGCCCATAAGCAATTGCAGTTTGCGTTAAATGTATTCGGGATTGGTGGATTTATAGTAATGTTAGGTGGTTCAACAAAGTTTAAAATTGATATATTGGATAAACCATATGTTTCATAAACTATTTCTTTTTGTGGGTAACGGCTAGTTTTATATAAAATAAATCCTTCATATCTAGTGACGTATCATACATTCACTAGTGACGAAATCAACTAACTTATTGCTAAGATACTTCGAATATTGAAGTACCGTACGGACAGCATCTTGGTGCAGTAGTATGTTTACGGTTCCCAAATTAGCAACCAGTGATGTTTCGACTCCATGGAAATGCGTCCAGAAATCCGCACAGCCTGCACTCACCTAAAAAGAAAGAGAGTAATTTGAATATGTGAATTAACTTCTAGATTATTTCTAACAGTTATACGGAAAAAATAACATACGAAGATATAGAATCTCGACGATGCCTGGTTTCGTAGTAAAATAATTTTGTAGAGGTTAAAAATACTGTCAAAAATTGTTTACTATTATCTTGGGATTTTACAAAGAGGGTGGTAGAGTAAGATCAATGATCATTATGAGACTATTCAAAATACAGCCTGTCATGCTGCTAATAGTCACAGTTGAGTAAATGTCAATATAAGGTGAAGCTGACGTAGAGCGTACAGCAATCGTTAAATGGATAAAGAATTTGGCATAAGGTCACTGGAACAGAGTTTGAAGATGATTTCCTAATAGAACAGAATTGAATCATGCTTGTGCCGAGGGATGGGTACTGAGAATATTGAATGAAGTATTTGTATATGTTTACGAGCAATCACATGAAAGCACTAATAATTTTAGAAAAAACTCTCGACAAGTCTTTCTAATAAAACGGGGTCAGTTACTCTTGGTCAACCAGAGAGGAATCCTTAGATTTGCTAAAGGGTGGGTCATTGTTAAAGTCGGACGAAAAACATCGAATATGTCAAATAACATTAAGATTGACGGTGGTGAAGGAAATAGCTTGTTCCGAACCCGTCGCGAGCATGGTTCTATTAATGGAAGAATAGTGGAATCATATTTTGCAAGCTGCAAAACCATACAATGTATTTAGATTACTGGCAAATTTACAATCTCAAAGATAGCACTACCGATAGTACTATCAATATGAATATTAAATTGATACCACGCTGCAGAATAAACGTATCGAGCCTTCCATCAGCGTTTGAGTTGCTCTGGTCAGATTAGTAACGAAAAATAATGGAATCTTCCGAATTTTAGTTGACTAAATTAATACAAATTGTTTGAGTACCGGCTGAATTTGTTAACACAATGTAATAAAGTTTCTGGAAGCAGCTTTTTATGAGCGGTTTTTATTAAGAAGTGAAGGACAGTTTTACTTTGCGAAAAGTTTCAAAATATTTTTTTCAAGATTCTCACACCGTAAATTTTAATAACTCTCTAGTTCTGGCATGTAAATAAAATTATTATAAAAAAAATTGTAGAGATGGTATTTATTAACTATTATCCGAGTAATATTAATAAGAAAACATATCCAAAATTTGAATAGCATTATGATCAGAATCTAGAGAGAAACCACTTCTCCATGAGTAGGAGCCTTCATTTACAAAAAAGTTGTGAAGTCCAGGTACAGTGGTGGTATTAATTGTTGGATTCTTTAAGAGAGTATATGATGATCATTCCTATTTCGCCCTATGCAGTTTTGGAATTACCACAGTTATTCCAGTAGTCAATGTTTCACTACAGTAACTAACATTTTAAATTAAATCCCCCTTTGCTCATATATTAAGGTCTGGTGGGTAATACATTTTTGCTCCATATAAGAAATACGACTTTTCCCCTTTTTTAATTAAGTCAGTTTTGAGTTATGTTAAGTGCAACAGTTTACAAGTCCTGGGTCTTTCGTGAAGATCTTCAAACTCTATATTCTTGTTTAAAAGTGCTCAACTTAGAATATTAAAAATTAGTGAAACTGTTATATTTAAGCAGTATTTTCCTGCACTTCTTATAATACACTTACCCTTCGAAAAAGAATAACAAGTACATCCTCTTTACTTGGTATGGGTGTGTGAATAAGGTCTAAATATTGGCCACTTGAGGAAATATGTAACTTGTCAGTCAATAATATACTGTTCAAAGAAATTTGATATGCTGGACCAAACGTCATCAGAGCAACATCCATTGTGAAGATTCCTATGCGTAATATTAAATATTGTTTGTCTGTATTATCACTTGAACGAGAAAATGTTATCACCGTCTGAAACAATAATTAATATGTGGAAGTGCAAATGTATGTAATAAATTATTACCTCTGTAATTACTATCCCGAGTAGAATGTTTATATTATTGTTGGGGGAAATATTATCTTCTAATCCTGGTAAATCAACACACCTAGCATAAGCTTCATTCATGTCATAACGGTGGGGATGCGACAAACTTTTCCTAATAAAACATTTCAAATTATATAATATAAAACAATAATTATGTATTTAAATATTGGAATCATGAAAAATACAAATTCGAACCTTTGGTTACTAGCTTTTCGAGAATTTACAGTAGTTTCTGAACGAGAATTTACAAGTTTTTGGACGTAAGAAAATATATTGTTTCTACTCTACGCTCAACAGATGAAAATCTCGAAAAATATTTATTTTCATCAAACCATGAGATATGATTAGATATTTTATTTAATTCACTTTGAACCTTTGAAACATATTTGAGGATAGTACAAATATTGCCGTTTCCCAATAATGATGCATCGATCTTCCTTTACAAGTTTGTAAAGCATACTAGGGAATAACGAAGTTTATTAAATGTATTACAAAGTAAAGTTTACAAAATAATAATTATAGTTTAAAAAACTAAATAATACGTTTTAGTAGCAAGCCGAACTAAAAAGCAGAAAACAATTTTTAATTATGAACAGTTTATATTACAGCATTAGAAAGTCGAACAATCAATCATGATTATATAATTACCTCAAAATAAAAATAAAATAAAATTTAAGTTATTAACAGAATAATTCGATTCAGAGTAAAAAGCGTGGGGTGCATTTCACTATATTTGCATAACTCCTCTTATAAATAGTTGCCAATAGAATAATTGTAAATTTTAATATTTCAAGCAGTTTTTAGTATCATAACGACGTCTATAGGATTTATAATTAAAAAGTTTACTTCATGTTTGGGTAACCTTTCTATTTCATTACAGCAAGTTCTACTAGTGATAACTAGATGGAGGCAGTTAATAGACAAATTTGTATTTAGACAAGAACAGTGACAAAAAGACAACAAACGGGAAAATTCAACTTAAAGAATTGTATTGTCATCGGCCCTTGTCACGTGTGCCAATTTTCAACTTAATTGGTCTTCTTTAAGTTGGTGAAAATTACGTTGAAAGTTTCCGTTACATAGATGCGTACACGTGAACCTAATTAAAGCGTATTAAAAATGTTTCTCATTGTACAGTTTGTTGAAATGTTTATACGCATTGGTTCAAGATCTATGGTTACCCCTAGAAAATACCAAAAGTGTTTTTATAACTATGCATCACGTTGTATAGCAGTATACAGGGCTAGCCAACATTCTGGGTAACAGTTTTGTCAGTAACCATGTTCATGTCAACATATTTTTATACAAAATGTTCTACATATTAAGCAAACTCGAAGTATGTATGCTATTTAAAAGTAGAAGAAAAAAAGATTGTTGTTCCCTGAGAATTAATAGAGTTTTCATGTAGTTGTTGTAGGGTGAATTTAATATTGACTATCACAAACAACTCAAATATACAAGACAATGAGATTTTTTTAATTACTAGTTGACTAGGTTATATTTTTTTATAAAAATTAATGTTGACTTACACTATAACTATAGGAGTATATTAACCAAAGCCGATTATGTTTTGACCTTCATCGCGGTAATGTTTTGTGCAAGAAAAATTTGTTGCTTTCTGTTCATGTTGGAATACCCAGTTAAATGGTGTGTTGTTTAGTTTCCAGTTCATAAGGATAGAAAATATAATCATATATGAAATGGTCTAGGTTCCTGACGAGAACTACGTCTGAATTTGTGAATTATCGAACATTTTGTAATCAAAATGCAAAGTTTTACAAGAAAACTAATGACTCGACAAAAATATAAAACCGACTTCAACTTTAAATACAGCATACTTTACCAAAATCGTTGATTTAAAATATAACAATTTGTTGAAGATTTCGATTACGATTTTTCAAACTCTCCTTATTATATTCATAAAAAATTTAATCTAAGGAAAACTTTTACGTAGAATTTTCATTTTTCGGTGTTTTCTGATGGATATTTCTTTCTCTTTAATAAGAAGTTTTTTATATTACTTAAGTAGGTTTCGAGTTATTTGCGTAAACGTCACATTTTTTAAATTTAATTTGTTAATAACGTCTACAATTGTGCGAATTTGAATCGTATATACACATTTCTTGACATCATTCCCAATGTAATAAACCATCACTCATATCTTTACTAACAGTCGCAAGAGTTTTAAACTTATAAAATTGACCAACGCCCACTGCAAACAGACAATAAACCACTATGTTCAATTTTAACACTACAACTTGTTTCTATTAAACAAACTTCGGATAGGTATAACGACTGATCACAATAGTCTTGACATATCTCACTAGTATCATCTAGTGAAGACAAAAAACTCATATATGCAAGGTACATAATTTTTAACAAAAATTGCCCATAACACTTGAAAAATTCGATATGAAGCCCACCAGAACGCAAAAATGCAATTACACAATGTTCTACTGAAACAGTTAATTTGGGACATGGCATACATGTGCAATCTTGTGCGAAAATCAATAATTTTGTAGTTCTTAACAACTGACACAGTTTTTTGCAGAATGACAAACCTCTTGTGTCTACTATACTATTGAATCACCCTTTGCATATATTATAGTCGTAGTAATTTAGAATCATTCCGCAAAAGGCAAAAATATAGAAAATAACAATAAAATACTGTTGCGAAAATTTATAATTATAACATGGAAAAAAATTAAAAATGAATTTAACTTTACTTACTCTTTCCGAAGTCTTCGAATTTTTCCATTTTCTACCTTGTATCTTTTATATTTGCAGAAATTATTGATTATTCCTATTTTATCTCGAACTTCTTTCAACTTTTTAAATGACAATCGGTTTTCAATTCGATCTCGAGAAAATAAATTTTCACTCGTCTTCAGTTTTATCTCGTTTGGCACTGTTATATTATCAAATAATTGAAGCAGATGACCAATTTTTCGTTCGGAAATATTGAACTTTAGAACAGGAAATGTAACGTTAAATTTGTACCTAGAAAAAAATATTACACTTTAATAAATATTATTATGAAATGTTATTAATTTACATACAGCAAAATCAAATAGTTTTGGTCAAGGTAAAACATTGGACTAATTATTTTGAATATAGTTTATAATTTTCAAATATGTATATGAATTTGATGCTGTGCTGATTTTTATTTGACCACAAATTTATGATAATGATAAACTCGAAATTAGCAGGATGCTAAAACTTTAAAATCATAATTGTATAACTTCAAATCATAAAGATGAGATCTTGAGGTATTATTTGAAAAACAAATAACATAATTGTGTTACAAGAAAATAATAATGTACAAAATATGAATACATTACTTTTAAGGCATTCACAGAGAAAGAGAACTTTTAGGGATAAAAGTAATAGTATAATAAAACCAAAACCACTTGTTCTAAGGATAAAACAGGGGTAACTGGCTAATACTCAACATTTTTATCGATGCGTTTTTGTTTTTTCTTTACTCTATAACCTCAAAAAATCGATAACAATATAGTTGTTTGCCTTTTACACGAAATCTGCCAGTGAAACTATGTTTACTACTATAGGCAAACTAGTAGAATGGTAAACCCTACAATATGAAATACTGTATTCTCAGTTTCGTTAATTTGTTGCTTAGATAATTCAAACAAAAAATTTCATTGTTTGTATTATGTTTATTTAATTTTATTTTTAAATATTTTATTGACTGACAATGTAGATTTTCTTATTATTTTGCCTGTTTGTTAGGGTTTTCTATCCTCAGATTTTTTCCTGCAACAGATAAGTATTTGAAAATTATAAAAGCAGAACAAAGTGTAGTAAGACAATTCCGTAAGATTGCCTGGATTACTGGTTGTCCGTACAGAAAGGAAGAATCCTCATAGTTATTCTGAGAAAAACAGATGTCTACAAAGTGATCACGCAGTATTCCTGTATATAAATAGTGTTTTGTATATTTTGTGATATTTATCTACTGAACAGGCAAAATAACTCAGGACCTCCTCAACAATTTTTTCTAAATTACTTAGATCTTGTCTTCTAAACGTTGTTTGTGGCTTATTCTTGCTTACTTTTATGTTTTTTTTGGGCAATAACACCACAATAGAAATAAAACGACGTATATTGCAGGAATACCAAAAGTCTATTCTGACTTCGTTGTCAATGGCTTTATATTTATTAATGTAGATTGCAAAATGAAAATTTGATTTATGATAAATCAAGACTTTGAAACGTTTGGTATTCCTGCAATATACGTTGTTTTATTTCTATTGTGGTGTTATTACCCAAAAAAAACTTAAAAGTACTTAGATCTTCTTATACCCAATAGATAAAGATCCGGTAATTTTTGCAATATTACAGTTAAACCAATGGCGACTTTTTTAAAGGGCCGCATTACCTCAGCGAATGCCTTCTCATCTCAGTTTTTTTTTAAATTTATAAATACATTTAAATAAAGGAAACACCGTAGACATCTATCACTTGCCAAATTGCAATTGCTTTTTGGCAACCCTATTTTAATCATTTTTGTTGAACCGCCTTGTATAACGATAATTTTACTTCCATCTACATTAAAACCATTCTGTATATACTACTGCCAACCAGTCAAACACTATAACGTATTTTTGAATTATCCTGTATAACCATAATTTTACTCTACAAATACTTCAACCACCTTGTATGTTCATATGCTTAGGGGCCACCAAATATAACATTTCTTAAACAGTTAACTATAACTCTGCTGTACTCACTATCTTATCTACGCAACTGCTTATGGACTAACATTTTTTAACCACCCAGGAAAGTCTCTACCTTATATTTCTAACATTGTTTTAATTACACTGTATAACTATAATTTTACTTCAATTCAAGTTTCACATATTGCATATATGCAACAGCTCATGTTCTATCCTACAAAAAATTTTTATCCAACCAGTTTAACTATAATTTTACTTATGCAACTACTTATCGGCCACCCAGTATAACATTTTTTGTACCTCCCTGTATAACTATAAATCCATCAATGACCAATATATTTCCTCAAAACTGTAACTGCTTATGGGGCACCCTAAATAACAATTTTGATCAACATTTTTTTAATCACCTTGTATGTATTACAACTACCCCGCATACGCTGCTGCTTACTGGTCAACCAATATAACATTTTTTAGATACTTAACTATAACACTTCTCCACCCTATATTTCAACTATTCTATATGTGCAACTGAGCCACGTTATTTCACAATTTTTCCTCATATTTTTTTAACCACATTATAAAGTATAATTTCTCTCCACACTTCATTTAAAGCACCCTTCATTTACAACTTCTTCTAACCTTGTTTGAATCACACAGTGTAACTATAACTTTACTGTTCCCCATATTTCAGGTACGACACCCTATATTTTAACAACCTTATTTGCCACCCAATATAACATTTTTGTACCACCCTGTATCCTTAAACTTCTACTCCACCCCATATTTCTACCATCCGGTAAATACAACAGCTTGTATATCATAAAATTTCTTTATAATATTTTTAAACCCACCTGTATAGCTGTAATTATACTCCGTTACATATTTTAACCATTATTACCGTAACAGAAAAATTAATACAATTGATTTTTGTTGAACCGGTTGCCCAAGTTTAATGTAAAAAATATCAAAAACGGCTCTATACGTGCAGAGAATATTGGTATATCATTAACAGATTGATTCTAACTGATCTTTTTTGATTTTCTCGACTCAACAGTTTATAGGATGGACGCGTCCGCTGTTAGCGTTGTTGGATGTCACTATGTTTTTGGTATTTATGCATTTATATTAAAAAATTTTGAAAATCTGAGATGTCGGGTGTTTAGGACAAATCGTCTACTTTTCACCGCTGCACTAAAAATGAGAATAGAGCCATCTGAGGTATGACACTTAAAAAAGAACTTCCTATAGTTTTACAAAATGACCGACGGTACAGCATTTATTTTTAGAAAATTACAACAAAATAAAGTGAAGAAATTGAATGAATAGTAGCTCAATTTTGTACATTGTACATTTCCATAAAATATTGCATTAGTAACATGGTTTTGCAGGTAGATACCGTGCAAGGAAACACATTAAATTGTTAGCAGTTATTTTGAGTTTATAACGTTAAAAAACAATAACGCATCGATAAAATCATGTTGAAATGTATGCTAATTAGTCCTTAGAACACCTTGGTATTGGTTTTGTTCAATGTGTTACCTATTTTTGTAATTCAGCTGGGTTATCTGTTTTTTTTAATATTCTAGTAAACTTGTACCAACTCATATAAAGAAGATACTTTACATGATTTTTGGCATTTAAATAACCAAGGAACTTCAGAAGTTCCCCGTTTGAAGGCTTGTTTTGATTAACATTTGAAGAGCAATTGTTTATGATTCATTCATTATGTATTTTCGTAAACTAGAATGAGTAAATAATGACCTCGCGACCCATAATAGTAACTATGAGTATGTAAGTAACAACGAACTTTTTAGAACGTTGCATTACATAATACGAAAAATAATGACATGTTTCGGAATTAAGAATTTATAAGTAATAATATATATGATCACATTCATACAGATCTAGTGAAATAGTGTCAACAACCTTTTGAACGTAGTGTGAACTATTATTTTATAAATATTGTAAAAATTGTAAAATATTGTTAAATAAATAACGCCAAAATAATCTCTAAAGATACATGAACAAGGTTTGGCTCACTATGGAAATAAATTATACTAAACCAAAATTGTATACAAAACAAGTCGAATAGGTTATATTTAGGTATAGGACGAATCTTCTCATGATCCTATTAGACTTAGTAGCCTATTATAGTTTTTTTTGTGTTAGGGTTTTGATATGAATGGATCATATTCCACTAATTTTGGATACTTTTGTTAATGCAAGTATTTTTACCTCGGAAGTTTTTTCAACTTTACTACAGAGACCGCAAAAATCGATTGGAAAGCGGTCTTAGAAACAATATGCATTTCGGTGTCTTTCTCTTTTCTGGCATCTTTCCAGTTTTCTTTAATATCACAGAACAATACTTGAACATCAGTACATTTAACAATAAGTTTCGAATAAAGCTGTTCATCTAACTCCATCAGCGTCGCGTTCTCTTCAATAGAGGATTGTTGACATAACTGCGTTGTAATTGAATACCTTCCAAAATCAACAATCAGGAGGTGGTTAGCCCTATAACAGAAATTAAACTAAAATTATCTCTATTGCACAATTATAAGTTATGTGATTTTACTCATATTTGTTAGTCTTACTTGAAGAAGGATTCAACATTTGGGATAATAATATGCGGAATTTTAATATTGACTGTTAACTCCCATTTTTCCAATAGTTTTTCTTTTGCTAAATTGACGACTTGTGATGGAAATTTTGTTAGACGAGTTGTGACAACGTTAAAAAAGTATTCCGGTTGAAATAAGAAAGAAGTCATTTCATCTAATGAGAGCTGAAATGAAAAGATATCCAAAGTTGAATTCTTTGTTTATGTAGTTCCATGGAAACATTATTCCATAAATTAAATATATTTTATTATATTTTAAAACAGTTATATCTTTTAAATTTTTGAATTAAATCCGATACAATATTATACAGGGGCAGTTGATGTTTATGCTTATCTAGAGGAGTCTTGACTCTTCGTCAACCTTCTATGAGACCGGGAAAATTTTCGATATGATAATTCTAGCAGATCGTTGTGCCAAATTTCATTTGTAAATAAAACAGACCTAGTCGAACTCGATGAATCTTTCTTTTGGCATATTTCTTTAAGAGGTCGTCCTGTAGAAAATGTATAGCAACACATGATTTTACTTAATCCACTTCCACTAACTCTGACACCTTGGGAATTTCCTTAAACTAGCGTTCTTGTCTCCAGAGATAACATTTATAAACATCAAACTTCAGTTCATTGACTTCATTTATTCACGACTTTGGAGTTACTAGAAGAGTCCCTACCCCCGGAGAGCCGGACTACAAAATTCGTTTTTTCGTTTTATTATTTTTAGTTATTTGTTCGTCATTTGTTCTCCGGTGTTCGTTTATAAAAAATATTTAAAAAAAATCACCCGTTAGCTAGCCCCATTAAGAGGGATTGTTATTTTTTGTCTTGTAAATCCATACATTTTGATTAGTTATTATTTATTCTATCATTACTGGGATTGTTCGAGCATAAATATTGTTTAGTTACTAATTATCCCATATTTTTAATCTATGTGAATGATAGATATGTTGTACATGCGTGTACATGTTAATTGTTTGACAGTCGTATATATTAAATGTATTAATTGTTCTTTTGATAAATATACAATAAAATAAAATAACTAATAATATTCTAACTGTCCAAGTATGCAAATTATTATTTCTGGTATTAATTGGATACAATAACAGAATATATATTTGACACACATCATCAGAGTAAAAGCTACAAAAATAATCCTATTATTCACAAAGAATCTGTTAAATACATGCTACTTACATATACACAATATTCGACTACATATCAATTATCAAACATATTCTATGAAGTGAAATTCATCGTGTTTAAATCAAACAGTCCAAGGATTGCACTAAATATTATGAGATTTATTTATTATTCACTATTGCACTAGAACGAGGTGGGGACAAGTTCTCTACGGCCGGAGGGCCTTCTATTTGGTCAGTAGAATATTTTCGTCTGATGTTTCAGTCCGTTCCGCGAAAATTTCATGCGGTAACAATCAGCTGGTTCAGTGCAGTTTATCCATAGTACACATGATGGTCTACTAAGAATTCGTCTACGAGCCCTGGGTTATAATATTGTTACGAAATTTACCTAAGCAAGCCCTGGTTTCATTCCTATATATATATATATATATATATATATATATATATATCAAACTTGAAAGCTGTTTAACTTAATACATGATCTTTAGAATTTTTTGTGCTACCTGTATATTTAAAAACAACAAAAATCTTATGTCACCTTAAATGTCATAAATCAAACTTTCAATTTTGCAATTTACATTTTCATTAAATATTTTAAATCCATTGACCACGAAGTCAGAATCGACTTTGAAACGTTTGGTATTTTCTTTCAATATACAGATTATTTAATTCAATTGTGGTGTTATTCCCAAGAAAACTTAAAAATAATCAAGAACATGCCACAAATAACTTTTAGAAGACAGCTTATGTTGTGTTATTATTGTGATATTCGAATCAGCTGTTGTGTATATTTGATGTAAATATAAGTTATAGAAAGTGGTAGTGAATATTAGTTTTACAATTTTAATTGAACCCACGGAGTTTATAACAAATTTGGTGATCAGAAGTAAAGGATTAAGTGAAGTTAAAATCGAAATTTGATTTATGGAAACCCGAAGTATGGAAAAAGAAAAAATGGACAAGACTACAAAAAAAATAACAGATTACGGATGGCCTAGATGAAAAAATTTACTAGATTCTGGAAAAACGCGACAAGAAGGAGGAACAACATCAACAAGAAATTCAACAAAGGTTAGTGAAATCTTTTGGTGAAAAACGTAAAATAGACTTAGAAAATCTTGTCACTGCCATGGAAGAAAAACAACAAAATCTTGTTTCTACGATGAAAAGCGAACAACACAATCTTGTCACTACGATGAAAAGCAAACAGCAAAATCTTCTCACTGCCATGGAAGAAAAACAACAAAACTTGATGGAAGGATTATTCTCGAAATTTGCAGAAAAACAAGGCCTAACTGAAAAAGAAAGACAACTGCAATTTGAGCAATTAATGCAAATAGTATCGCAAGTTAATGAAACAGGTAATGAAATAATGCAAACAGTTGCTTCAGACATAAAAGAGCTAAATGATGACATTAAGACCATAAAAAATACCGTTGATACTCTTGAAACAAAAATAGATGACCTCGATTCTATCCAAAGTCAGGTAAAATTTGAAATCAGTTCAATTCCAAACACAGTTCAAGACCAAATCAGTTCCATTACAAAAAAGTACAAAGTGAAGTACAACATAAAATGGGTAAATCAGGTTCCTTTAGTAAACCACCCACATCTGATGGCAGTTCATATTGGCCAATGTATAAACGGCAATTTGAAGCAGTGGCTAATGACAATAACTAGCGTGATTGGGATGAGCATCTTCCCCTATTCCTATTGCATATCGCTCAGCCGTACATAATAGTACAGGCCTGACTCCAGCCAGAGTCCTATTCCGACGATTATCCTGCGATTTGGCTCCCCCGAAGAATCTTCCCAAGACATCAACGATTATGCCGACCAGTTCCGACATAACATGATAGCAATTCACGAATTATCCCGAACGCAGATGTTGGCCACTAGTGACCGGATGAAGACGCGATACGACCTCAAGGCCAATTCAGTCGGGTTCCAAGAGAGGGACAAAGTCTGGTTGTACAACCTCCAACGGAGCAAGGGAAAATCCCCAAAGTTTGCACCCGGCTGGGATGGTCCATACGAGGTGGTCAAGACGCTTAATGACGTCGTCTACCAGATCCGTCGAAACCCCAGGGCTAAGTTGAAGGTGGTCCATTTAGATCGACTCGCTCCCTACCATGGAAAGGATATTTCTGACCGGGACGATGAGAATTAAAGGGTTATGAAATTTACCTAAGCCGGCCCTGGTTTCATTCCAATACATCAATCGGTGAGAGGACAAAATTGACACTGGATTGTACGAGAGAATTCGGCGGCGAAGAGCTTATGTTGTGTTAAATTGTGATATTCGAATCAGCTGTTGTGTATATTTGATGTAAATAAAAGTTGTATAAAGTGGTAGTGAATATTAGTTTAACAATTTTTATTGAACCCACGGAGTTTATAACAATATATAGCATTCATTTGTTATGTAAGTGATTTTACTAGAGCAGTTAACCTAGTGATTATATTATTGTGTTTACAGAACTTGAAGTCAGTGGAGTGGGTAATAATGTCTTGTTAAATAGCTGGAATTTGATTTAATTAATGTTTTATAACTAAAATAAATTTAATGAAACAACTGCTTTGTTTACTATAGACTTTCTACTTTTGTTTATCAAATTGGTAACAGTAATCATTTCTACATAGAATATATTACGAATACGTACCTTGTTATGTATATACTCAACTGAATCCATCATGATACCAAGTTTGTAGGAACATTTAGTGCTTTTTGGTTTTTCGAAGTCTACCTTTAAAAAATAAGCAGGGCTGTCTTTCAGATGTTCTGAAGATATTATAGGAAGTAAGTTATCTTCATTGCCAACACCTTCAATGATTAATCCTTCCACTTTCAAAGAAGCCTTAAATGTACGATCTGTATATCTAGGCTCAAGTGAAAAAATAGTTTGGGTAAGCGTTAACACTAATATCTCCTTGGAATTGTGAGCAAGCGTGAAATTAAAATGGCCCAGTCTAAAACTATAGTTGTGTTCTGAAAAAAAGAATTAGGTACTTTATGTAACTATACGTTATGCAATCGTGCTGAATTCTAAATTCTATTTTGTAATTCTGGATTAGTGTGACAATAAAAGAAGTTATATTCAAGAGTTATATCATGGCCTGTATGTTTAAAAATTCGAAATTGCGATGTTGTTAATTCGCATGCCTTAGTGAGAAACCGAAAGATAAACATTATAACGTCGTGCGTTAAATACTAGTTCTGTGGCAAACGTAATTAAAATCTTAACCCAAATCTGGTGTTTGCAATGTTTGTAAATGCACTATGGAGCCGCAACCACCGACTAATGAAGTTGAATTGTGCGATATGATTTATCACTTGGTTGATCTGACAGAACATTCGATCTCCGAAATGTTTCTGAATAGATTTATTCCTGCCAATCAACTGTGTTCAGTTAAAGTTGATGTTAAAATTCTAGAGCTTGAAACAGTATCCAAGACACATATTGTCAAAGGATATTACGTTCGAAGAGATTTAGCGTTCAAACAACGATAATCACATATTTCGAAAATATAAAGCTGCATGTTTTCAACTGGGGTGTTATTTCCTTATGTAAAATGAAACCATGGAAATAAAGGATATTAAGAACAATGAAAACATTCCACAGATACTGTAATTATCACAGAAATCCAAAACTACAATAAAAAGAACAATTAATGCAACCCGCAAAAATCTGTCATTTTATTCAAGAAATCGAGATTAGCGTTATTGCCAATAATTTATCGAAAAACTTTGTTTTCTGGTAAATCTTGAATATTGGTATCAAGTAGAAAATGGGCATTAACAACTCAGTTTTCTGAAAAAATCAATATTAGGACCGCTATTTTTGGTGATAATATTCTTTTAGGCAAGTAATTTAAGTGAGAAATATCCTGATCTTCCAAGCCATTCTCGCATTTCAGGCTGTACCAGATATTGAAGAAATAGAATGGGTATGTATGGTTTGATCAAGATTACTCATAATGTCGCTATGCCGGGGCGGACTAAGGCCTAGGCAACCTAGGCACGTGCCTAGGGCCCGTAATTCTTGGGGCCCGAAAATTATGTTTTTAATTTGTTAATTAACTTTTATTTAACAGAAAAACGTGATATTCTTAATTATTGCAAAAACTGATCCAAATTATGCCGAATCTCTGAATGATAAAGCCGAAAAGTGTGGACGAGTGTTCCTTTCCTAATGCATCCACGCCCGTGAGTATTTAAAAAAAGTCAAACGGAGCAATATCAAATCAGTGTCTCCTGAACGTATTGCACCTTATGTGTGTGGTATGTAAAATATATTGTTTTGAATTCATTTAGTTACTACTTTCTGGAATTCCTAAAATAAAAGTATTACATTATTTAATTAAAATAATAATATAAAATACTACAAATTGTGATGTTGTTTGTGATTGTGGTATTCTAAAAATAAATTTAATTGAAGATCGTTTTCTTCTTTCTTTTTAGTACGAGGTCTTTAAAATGAGTTCTTATAAACATATAAGTGTAAGTGAAAAAAGAAAACGAAAAGCAGATCGAAGTTAAAAGAGATTGGTTGGCTTATACTGAAACCAACCAACTTATTGTACTGTTCCGTCTGTAAATTATTTTCCAAGCAAACAACACCAATGACAGAAGGAATCAATGATAGAAAAAAATAATACATAAAAAAAGTCAGAGCATGAAAACTCCAGTGATCAAATTAACTCCAGTAATTTTAGTACTATTATTGTTTATTTTAATAAATTATGTTTATGTTTGTTTGTTATAATAAATTATGTTCAAGTTTGTTTGTTTTAATAAATTATGTTTATTTAATTTTTGGACATGTATTATTATTTTTTCCTCTTTTTCTTGCTATATGCTTTAAAACCAAACTATTAAACGTAAAGTATGTGTCATGACTGAAAATAGGCCCGGAATTACAATGTTGCCTAGGACCCGCTTTAGCGTTAGTCCGCCACTGTCGCTATGGGTTATTAAATACAGTACAATAGCAATATGGACAAATTAAACCACTGTTAAATGAGCCTAGAATAAAAATTGTCTACAATATATCACTCTTTACATAATTTTATGATCTATTAGGCTTTTGTTCAGTCAAAATGAACACATCTTAGCATTTCTGAAAATTGGATCGTATTTTTTAATTTTAATGACGGTTTAATTTGTGACATTTTGTATTGCACTAATTGTCATTATTCTTTTTAATTTATAAGTATGTTTTTATTTATGAGAATAATAATTTACGTTTTAACACAGAATTATGGTTTGTTGGTAATATACAGGGTTTAATACAAGTATTATATGCAATTAATTTTACACGTATGGATACTTATATGAAATACTAATAGGTACCTCGTATCGAGAATAGCTTTTCAGTTAAAACGAAAATGGTAATGTTTACTTCCGGTAAATACATTGAACTAAATGATTGTATTTTGTTATCTGGAACATGAAACTAATCTCGTAGACAAAAAAGTAGTAGAAAGCAATAGGGGTCCTAAACAATTACTGTTTGCATAAAAACAAATTGTTTCTAAATTAAATCACGATGAACGTGATACACATGTATCATACAATTAAGTGGGCTTAAAATTTAATTATTTAAGATGGTAATTATTTTATTAGAAGCAAACGCAATTATTAAGGTAACGATTTTTTAGCAATTTCAAATAATCGGATGGAGGTTATTTTAATTTTTTTTAAGTAAAACTAATCATATAATATTTATACAATTATATTTTATACTTATATTTTGATTTACAGCTGAGATACGTTAGCATATAATAGAACTAGGTTATTTATGTTCAACAATTTTCACTAAAATATATGATTTAGTTTTATAGAATAGTTAAAGTAACTAACATTAAATATGATAATTTTTATATATCCATTTCTTTAAGCGTTGATTATGTCAGAAAACATTTTTCTGAAAGCATAATGCAGTTGGTATTAAAATCGTTTCGCCCTGATATGGTATACGAAGATTGTTTATATATTCTTTCAACTGACTGAAACCTACACCAAACTTTTCATTCGTAGACACCTTCTTCATTTCGCTATGTTTTTTTTAATCTTGTAAAAACCCAAGGTCAAATGCATCACTTTCAAACTTTTTTTCTGGCATTCTTACCGCACCTGTCGCTCTGTCATGAAAATCTATTTACAGGGTCTGATAACAATTTGATCAAACCACCCGAAATCCATTTCAGACTTATTTTTCTTTACATAACTCATAATAAAATAGAAACCCAACATCACTTCGCTCTCAGACAACTGTACTCAACTGTTCACATTAAGGTACCGATTTCGCAGTAACTCCAAAAATTATCCAAATCGTAACAATCATATCCGAATTTGAGATAGCTGTGACTATTCTGCCTGACATTGAGGCTGAAGATACTCGAAAGAATATTGTGTTCCACACTTGAAAACTTTCTGAACGTCTAGTGAGAGAATAAACTCATTATTTATAACAATAAAGACAACGTTACTCTAAATAAAGACAACGTTATTCTAAACACCAAGTAGATAATATGTACACACAATTAATAGTTTATGCAAATTCCAGACTACGAAACTATTACTAACAACAATCCCATTAGTTGCTTAAAGGAAAGAATAATCCTCCAAGAATTCGTTTAGAATTCCAAGCATCTGTGGACTTTCGTCAGTTCGGTACAATATCCTACCCAAGTACCCAAAAATTAGCTATGTATCTGGCCAAAACTCTTCAGCTCCTGGCCGAGCGAGCATCTTCATACATTAAGAACTCTTCTACCATCTTAGATACATTAAACTCTTATAGAATTTTAGTTTTGATGTATCGCTTTTCAGTATTGTTTATATCCCTGAAACAATCAATATTCTAAATAAACACAAATACAATATTTCTGCCGGCATTATCAATGTACAGCAACATAGCTCCAGATTACCTTATACAAACAAGTTTATGGAGTTCAGTATATAAGCTATGTCGGTTCTGGAACAAAATCGACCAAAAATAGATGTAATTTCTCATAAGAGATTCTAAGGTTAAAATTAGCGAAAATTTACCCCGATGACTTCGACGATCGCCAACGTGAGCGAGCCTGATTTTGTGGTTTAGAGGCGAGAAACGGCGTAATTAGTGTCATTTTGGGGTGTAAATGTCATATTTAGGGGTGTTTTCATCATATTTAAGGCCGTTTTGACATTAGGCGGGGGTGAAATTCAATTGAGGGTGTCATTTGTTCCACGAACGTGGGGGCCGCGTTTTTGGACTATAGCGGACTGAGGGGGGCTCCGACTAGAGCTGTGGGGGCTGAAGGGGGGCCGCGATTTAGGTTATGTTAGTGACAGCTGTCGAGGGAGGGGGCCGCGATTTAGGTTATGTTAGTGATGGCTGTCAACGAAGGGGGGCCGCGATTTAGGTTATGCTAGAAGAGTGATGGTAGTCGGGGGCTGTGATTTAGGTTATGTTAGTGATGGCTGTCAACGAAGGGGGCCGCGATTTAGATTATGTTGGAAGAGTGACGGTAGTCGGGGGGCCGCGACTTAGGTAATGTTAGAGGTTCGCGGGGTTTGCTTGACAGGTTACACAGGGGAGTGTTGGCTGCGGTGCCATCTTGCAGCGTTGGTGTGTTGCGTGTGTCGCAGGGGTGCACGCCATCTGTTGGTGGTTGTGGTAGTTAGCAAGAAAAAAAGCTGTGGTAGGGTTTTGAGCCCGGGACTCTCGCATGGGAGTGATCGTTCCGAGCATCTAAGCTATATGGTTATTAATATAACAGTTTCTTTGGGAGAATAGGTATCTGAGTGTTTAAGGTCAATTTTTAATAGGTTGAAATTTAATCAATAGAGTATGCTATTAGGTTGTATGTATGCTTGACATGTGTAGTGATGTTGGCAAAGTGGTAGACTTGCGCAGTCATGTTATATAACTAATAGACATGCGCAATAATGTTGTGTGACTGTAGACATGCGCAGTGATGTTGTGTGAGTGTAAGACATTTGCAGTGATGTTGTTTGACTGTTAGACATACGCAGTGATGATGTACGAGTGTTAGACATGCGCAGTGATGTTATGTGACTGTTAGACATGCGCAGTAATGATGTGTGACTGTTAGACATGCGCAGTGATGACGCGTGAGTGATAGACATGCGCAGTGATGTTATGGGACTGTTAGACATGCGCAGTAATGGTGTGTGACTGTTAGACATGCGCAGTGATGATGCGTGAGTGATAGACATGCGCAGTGATGTTGTGTGACTGTTAGAAATACGCATTAATGTTGTGTGACTGTCAGACATGTGCAGTGATGTTGTGTAAGTGATAGATTTGCAAAAGGTTAAATTGTATATGAAAACGTATACAAATAAGCTATTGTCCCATAAATGATCAGATATTTTGGCGGGAAGCTTAAAAATATATACGAAAACTGTATTTAGATGGAGGTTATCAGAGTGGTAGTTTAACAGATTCAACTATCGAAAATAATAGTTGATATTTTATAGAAGGAATGGAAGGAACAGTATAGTAGAAATGGGAGAGTGGGAAACGTGATTCTAGGCAACGAGATTGCTGGAACAGGATAAAGGAAACAGTAGGTATATGCTTGAAGTTGGTTGGCAGAACGGGGGAAACGAAAATGGTTGGAACGATATAATGGAGCGGGATGTTTGAAGTTGGTTGACTGAACGCTGGAAACGGGAATGGTATGAATGACCTAGTGGGATCGGGAACAAAATAGCTGGAACAGGATAGTGGAAAGGAGCGCGCTGGATGGTTGGACCAGAGACGAAACAAATGGGTTGGAGCCACTACAAAAGCTAGAAACGTCCTGTAGAAACGACTGGGACAGTAGAAATAGTTGGTAGAATGGTTGGAGCCGCTACAAAAACTAGAAACGTCCCGTAGAAACGACTAGAAACTTAGAAATCCCTGTTAGAATGGTTGGAGCCGGTACATAAGTTAGAAACGTCCCGTAGAAACGACTGGAACCGTAGAAACGGATGGTAGAATGGTTGAAGCCACTACAAAAACTAGAAACGTCTCGTAAAAACGACTAGAAACTTAGAAATGGCTGGTTGGAGCCGATACAAAAGCTAGAAATGGCCCGTAGAAACGACTGGGACAATAAAAATGGCTGGTTGAATGGTTGAAGCCACTACAAAAACTAGAAACGTCTCGTAAAAACGACTGGGACCGTATAAACGACTGGTTGAAGCCGCTACAAATGCTAGAAACGTTCCGTAGAAACGACTGGAATAGTAGAAATGGCTGGTTGGACCCACTACAAAAACTAGAAATCGTAGAAACGACTAGAAACTTAGAAATGGCAGGTTGGAACCTCTACAAATGCTAGAAACGTTCCGTAGAAACGACTGCGACAGTAGAAACGGCTGGTTGAAACCGTACAAAAGCTAGAAACGTCCCGCAGAAACGACTGCGTCAGTAGAAACGGCTGGTAGAATGGTTTGAGCCACTACAAAAACTAGAAATCGTAGAAACGACTAGAAACTTAGAAATGGCTGGTTTGAGCCGCTACAAAAACTAGAAATCGTAGAAACGACCGAAAACGTAGAAACGACTAGAACGATCCATAGAAACGCAAGGAAATATACATAAATACCTTGATGTTGATATATCATATGCTGCTCTGAAATAAAATTGTAAATACAAGACACTGTTTTACTACCAAAAGTACTTCTGTTTAGAACATTATTATTTCTCTCTCTAGCTTCATTTATTAAAGAAAGAGATCGGAAATCTGATAAGAACGCCCTGTAAAGAGGGCCTTCCGGTCATGACGTCATAAGCTACACTCTCATTGGCTGACTACCTGCTTACCAGCAGTTTGTTTATCTTATATGATTATAAAGAATAGATATGTCCCGATTTAAAAGTTTCCAAAGTAGGATTCCGTTTCATATTTGAGGAGTGTCATTATGCCACTAGAAATACTAGAAATGGTGGGAGCCGCTACAAAGGGTAGAAATGTTTGAAACCTTTACAAAGGCTAGGGGCCATAGAAACGACAGGAACCGTAGAAGTGACTGGTGAGGTTAAACAAAGTCACTACAAATGCTAGAAACTGTTGCTATAAATGGTTTGAAACAAATCCGTTGCAAAAAGTAGAGCCCAGGAATGTTGGAAATGGGATAGTGGGAATAAATATAATAAATATATATAATAAATATAAATAAAACTTTTTGTAAGCCAGCGGTAGGAACAAACAAATCTTTTCTAAGACAAGTACTCAAAGTGTTTTTTCTAGGTGCACAAAACTTTAGCCATCAAAGAGAAAAGATCAGTCTACTACAAACAAATGTTTCTATCACATATAACTTTTTCTAAGGTCAGTACAAACAAATGTTTTCTAGGTACACAAAATGTATGTTTCTCCCAACGAATTGTTGATATGAGAGTAAAATGAACAAAGTATTTGAAAAATTTCACAGGTGTTTTACCTATATGTCTCTAACAGGACCTTATAAATGCTAGAAAACTGATAGTAGAAACGATATAACAGAAGCAAGAATGATGGAAATGATTGGTACAGGAACGCTACAAATGTTAGAAATGGGACCCCTGCAAATACTAGAAATGACAGGTACAGGGACGTTACAAATGAAAAAAAAGATATGAATGCTAAGAACAATCCCGGTGCAAATAACTGCGATAGACTGCTGTATTTAATTAGTATCCACAATAAGGATGATGACGTAAGATGTATATGAAGCAACAAGATGTCCAACTGCCTAGCGAAAATTTAGACTTTGTTAAAGAATTGTTGTCATCAGCAAGTCGACACGGACAATTGTTACCAAATTCTTAAAATAATATTGATTGTTGTACTGTTTTTTATCGATTTAAGTGCTTCAACAGCGTCTTAATATTATAATATTATTAGTATTCGCTTTTATAACGGACCAAAGCAGATAAAAGGAACTTGTGTGTGTTTTCAGAGATCTAAGGAAATATGGAAATGTTGCTCCATCACTTTAATCATATGACTAAAATGACGCCTTTCCGAGATCTAGGGAAATATGGAAATCTGGAGTCGCTGGCCCCCTTTACCGGGCCCCCTTCCCTTTCTCTGTGACGTCACAACTAATTTCCAGAGGTACGTTGTAGCAAACAACCTCAAAACGGAGATAACAAAACTATCGTCTCATCAAAAGTTTCTCTTAAAAAAATGCAACTCAACAACAAGGTAATTTAACGCGCATATGAAACGTAGGAACAATTTGCTTGATTTATGAATTACCAATAAATTAAAAATATTATTGACTGCTAATTTCATTTAAATAATAAACATAAAAAAGGTCACTTGACAAAGTTATTATAGAACAAAGACGAAGCTCATACTTACAGCCCTGCCAGACCCCTAGAAGGCTTTCATGCAGGATTATGGCTTGCTAGCTTTCGACATGTTGAAAGACAAAGCGACGAACCACCACACGCAGCCGAAACTGAGAATTTGTCACTGGAGAACACTACTAGACCCAGTCACAACCAAAACAACTCCGGTAGCAGAAAAAAGACAAGTTCAATTCATCATTCCACATGCTTTTAACCCTGCTTTGATATACACAATGAAGATAAAACAGTCAAAGCATTCAAAAGTTTGTAAACGGAGCCACAACAAAATTCGTAGCATCAAATTAATATGTTTTCAGATAATTATATGCGTATGAAATAATCTATTGCAAGACTTAATGGTTGAGATTATTTCATTATTTAGTTCAAAAGGCAACCAGTCAACATTGCATACAGACAACAACACACCACCGAAAAAGAAAATTATTTAAAAGAAATGTAAAATACTGAGTAGAAATTCTTGTTAAATTGAAATTAATCCTACAAATATTCTAAAGATATACGATGTTTGTCCTTTATTCGATATATGCATCACTATCAATTATTGCGGTTTTTTAACCTTGGTGAAGATGTTAGCGAAGGTTATAATTTGTCAAAACAGAAGTATCCATTAGAAATGAATTTATTCGTATCTTAGGGTATCAATCAATCATTTGAAATACTGTAAGGTGTTTGATGTAACAATATTGTTCTTCCAATAACACTTTGCTCTGGATTAAATTACTGTTGGTGGAAAGAGTTGTCAATCTAAACTATGAAATGAAAGTCATATGGTTTAAATATTTTTTGTTTTGAATCATGTAGATACAGAATTGAACATGGAGGGTCTGTCACATTCAACAGGCCAGAAAATCTTGGTCAAGAATGGGTGGACTTCGTTGTGCAACAAACAAAAGCCCTTAAACCATGTGTTGGCATGTCATCCTTCAATATCAATGTGAATAACACGAATTTATTTGTAAGATGTACGAGTGTGATATAATAGAAAACATATTCCTATGCACGAGTGTATACATAATGAATAACATTTAAGAAAACGTAACCAACCTATTAGACTACACACATACAAATTTAAAACTAGCAATTCACAGGGTTACAATTGTGAACACACTAGAAGCAATATAAGACAAAAGAAGAAAGAAAGCTGTAACCAGCCCTCGTGGTATCCAATTATAATTATCGGTCAGCATCCATTTCCATCACAACAAATAACGGAAACATAATTCATAAGTTTATAAGCATATTGTATGAAATTAAAAAGTTTACTTCAACCACACATATATATATATATATATATATATATATATATATATATATATATTATATTCACTTTTATTCAATTAATTTTTTAAAAAAAATTATTTATTTAGAAACATACAATATTAAAAGTGAACAATTAAAATAATTAAAGTACTTGAATAACTTAATGCTATAAATGATATTATTTGAATGACAACACGAGAACGTTTCCAGTTGCATTTATAACATTGACAAAAGTGCTGATGCAAGTCAGCGTTTTTAGTGGGTAAACGGACTCGTGTAGGTTTCCGGGAAGTTGTTTGCATATAATTCAAGATGAAATTTGATATCCCTGAGAAGTCACGTACGCTTTAAATTCCGTTGACTTCTCGACTGTGTGAACTAAGTGCTGATATATTTTGCATATAACAACTCCCCTTACATATCAAAAGTTGATGCTATAACATCAACTTTTAGGAACAGAACATAAAATAATATAAAATGATGTTTGAATGGTATGAATAATAAATAATAAGTGTATAAAATATGAATAAAATAAAGTAATAGGTAAAAAATCAAATTGATATTTGTAAAATAAAATCAAAATATGTTAAAATAAATGAGCAATAAAATAATACGAGTAATAATTAAATGCTTAACCTAAACATATCAAAATAAAATATAAAGTAAAAGGAAATGTAAATAAAAATAATGTGTAGAAAAATAAAAAGGTTAATGATATAAGTCAATATTAAAAATGGTGTTTTTAGAGAACATAAAGTGTATACCTAAACTTGCGTCTCTAAGCTTTGTTCTGTTTTCAAAACAGGCCTAAGCTTGGGGAAGAATTTGAGTCTTGGCTGAGGCACTGAAGTCTGGTCAGGATTGCAGTCCTTTGGAGGTTTTACCATCCTCTTTTTGACAGCTTGGAAGGTGATGAGTGCTGCTATGATCATGAGAGCAGCTATGGTTGTATAGGTAAACCGAGAGATATTTTTGGTTACAAACGGCTGGTTTATGAGACCATCGAGGTCTCTGGAATATTGTTCCAATTTGTGATTTGCTACGTCTAATTCTTCTACGTTAAGCGTGTTCAGCTTCAGGGGCTGAAGTTCAGGAATTATAATTTTTTCTGGCACTGCGTCGCAACAGTTGAACGGCACTGTTACTGGTTGGAAGGTTTCTAGAACATCGGTTTGTTTACCAGAATCGGCTTGAACTTTTGTAATTCCTATAAACGCACTACACTCTGATTGAAGAGTCAATATGGAGTTGAGGGAGATTGTAAGAGTTTTTGGGTTTGTTTGAGCGCAATTCACTGTAACACTTATGGTTTCAGAAGTAATTATGAGCCATGTATTGGGTTCTAGTTTTTGAACGTTGTATCCTTGAGTGAATATTAGTGAGCTTTTACAGTTGTCGGGTACCTTCTGGACATTCTTTAGAAGTTGAGCTTCACATAACGCGTTTGTGTCAATAGGATACGCGTAAAGTTCAGAACACAGTTTCTTACGAGTGGATAACGGTTTACACGCACTTAAGTCTTTGATCGGAATAAACATTAAAGAATCATCATTCTTTGCAAGATATTTTGAGTGAAGGATAGCATATGATGTAAACCTGTTCTTTCATCGTATATAGGGATAGGATATAAATGAAAGACTGTGTAAGAATGTTGTTCGACTAAAGGGATTCTTAACACAAATATAAGATCGGTATATGTTTGAAATGCCTCTAGTTCAATAATTCCATATATTGTGCGATGCTCGAGTACTTTACAGCCAATGGAAGGTTACTTTTGACTAAATTTTGCGATATTTCCTGTAATGAGGTAATAAGATGTTCTGGGGTTAAAATTGAAGAGTGAATTATTTTCAGACGCGCGAATGTGATAGAATTTAAAACATCATTTAAATTATCTTCTAAGTAGAGATAATTCTCCATAAGTTTTTCACACATTTCAAGTAGTGCGAGTTTTGATTCGACGTAGGCGACCTTATCATTGATTTTTCCGATAGTGTTTTCCAGCTTTTTCATGTTATCGTTAAATAGTTTCTCGTCAATTCTAAGATTTTGGATAGTTTCGTTGAAGTTTTTAATTACGGATGTGGTGACACTTATTTGGTTTTTTTGTAAGTTCTCAATTTGAAGTTGGCCTTGATTTAAGCGGTTTATGCTTTCGGTAAAGTATTTTCCGTCGGCGGCGCCTAAATTGCCGGTGATTGCCTTAAAAAGGGTACCTGCCCCATCAAGTATACCTCGTTTGTGTCTTTTAGTGTCCATGTGAATGTCAGTAAATTTCTGTTTGATTGAGTTAGAAATTTGATTGAGACGGTTAATGTGGGTTTGTACGTCTGCGCGAAAGTAGTTCATAGCAAAAGAATTGAAGTTAACAGTTTTTACAAGAGTTTGTAATATCTGTTATTTGTTGTAAATACTTGTTCTAGTGTAGAAATGTTTCTGTGTACTAAAAGTGTCCATTTATCATTGGATACAGTTATTTCTGCTTCGTTATGGAAGTAGATACCTAAAGTATTGTTTATTGGTTGTATTTGAAATTGGGGTACTGCTGACCCGAACAGCAGGCAAAACCTGAAACAGAAATTAACTTTCTGAGAACGGTTTCATTCGGTCGAAATTTACTTTTGATTTTGGTTAGTTTTAGGGTTTAGTACTGTTGCGGAGTTTCTGTGAATCTCCAGGATTTCGAAAGGACCATTGAATTTATTTTGGAGTTTGTCCTTGATCTGGGATTCTTTAATATAGACTTTATCGCCTATTTGATAGTTAGGGAGATTTTCAGAAACGTGTTCATCAAATCTGACTTTCGCTTTATGTTTTTGGATTTCCGTTCTTTCGCGAGCAATTTTATAATAGTGAGAGATACGATTATTGAGATCTCTGATGTACTTAGTTATCAGGGCTTGTTGGTTGTAGAGAGTTTCTGGAGTCCTACTCGAAGTATGTCCATAAACAAGTTCGTTTTGTCGGGACTTCTAGAATATCGATGTTGACGCGTTCAAAGGGTGTCCGTGGGGTTTCAGTAATGACAAGTGGGCTGTCGAGATTTTTCCGGTAAACTTTTGCTCTCTGGCAAGATTGACAGTTTTTGATAAAATTGTCAACGTCCTTAGTCAGTCCTTGCCAATTGTATTTTTCTTTTATTCTGCGGATAGTTTCATTGATACCTCGGTGTATATTATTTTTGCCGTTATGGAATTGGTCAAGAATGATGGGTATTTGGTCTTTCTCAACCGTTTGGACGATATTTTGGCAAACTTTCCATTTGATATCGATTTCGGAAAAGATAAACGAAAGCATTTCCAAAATGGGCAGTTCAATGTTATTCTCAACACAGAATACTTCATTTTCAGTAAACACATCTCTACTATTATACAGAGATGCGAAAAGAATCTCGTTGACTATTTCTGGGTCAGAAGGGAGAGGGACGATGTAATAGCGTCTTTTTCTGACACTTTTGCTTGCAAAGACATTTACTCTAGGGGTACGGAAATCGGCATTTTCCTCAAAAATGTCTTCGATGATGTCATGGTGAAAATTTTTCATGAGATAGCCTTGGGGAAATACTAAGATGTTTTGTTTCCTCGGTCTAGGAGTTGGCACTTAGAAAATTGAATTTTGTCGTAATCTATGAGAGAGACGGTTTGATATCGCTCGACAAAAGTTTAATTCTTCGGAGATATGTTGGAGATTAATGGGACTTCTCGTCGGGGTTCTTGTGAGTCATCGTCAGTTTCGTTGTTGGGAGTACTGTAAATGGGTTAGATGATTATTTGCTTGAAACGATATGTATTCATTAAAGTTGTTAACTTTAATGCGAGAGAGCGCGTCGGCGTTTTATTTACTTTGCCCGGTTGTAAATTATTTGATAGTCGTACTCCTCGAGCTTAAGGCGCCATCTTGCAAGTCTACTTCCCGGATCCTTTATAGAAAACAGCCAAGTTAACGGGCGGTGATCGGTCAGAAGTAAAAACTTACGGCCAAAAATATCGGACGAAAGTGTTTAACCGCCCACACTATTGCAAGGAGTTCTCGTTCTATGGTTGAATACTTAGTTTCAGCATTGCAGAGAGTCTGGAGGATAGGCTACGGGTAAATCTTTACCTACGGGGCCTTGAGAGAGCACTGCGCCGATAGCAAATGAACTGGCGTCGGTTGTAAGAATAAATGGCTCTTCAAAATTAGGGATATGAGTATGGGAGTAGAAGTAAGGGCTCTTTTTAATTCGTCAAAAGATTTGACACATTCTGAATCAAACTGGAAAGGTGTGTCTTTTTGAAGTAATCTTGTCAAAGTTTTGAAATCTTGGCGAAATTGGGATGAATCGCCTGTAATAACCAGCTAACCCTAAGAAGGACTTGATATCTTTTGGGTTTTTGGTTGGGGGAAATTTAAGATACAATCTACTTTGAGGGTTAGGCTTCACGCCTTCGGGAGTTATAAGGTGGCCAAGATACGCGACCTCTTTGCGAAGAAACTCGCATTTGTCGGGTTGGATTTTTAGATTGGCTTTTCGCAATCGTTTGAAAACTCAGAAAGTCGGGTTATGTGCTCATGTATAGTCGGAGAATAAACGATAATGTCGTCCATATAGACTAAACATTCTCTCGTTTTGAACACCTAAAAGAATATTATCCATTACCCTTTGGAAGGTGGATGGAGCGTTTTTAAGACCGAAGGCATTCTAACAAATTCGAAATGGCCATTATCAACTGTGAATGCTGTTTTTTGGATGTCTTTAGTATCGATTTCGATTTGGTGAAACCCGGAAGCTAAGTCGAGGGTGGTGAAGTAATGGCATTTGCCAAGTTGGTCAAGTAAATCCGAATGTTCGGTAGGGGAATTTGTCGTCAAAGTAAGCATTTAATTTACGATAATCGACGACGACACGCCATTTTTGGGTACCAGATGCGTCTAGTTTTTTGGGAACTACCCAAACGGGGATGACCATGGCGAATTAGACGGACGTATAATGCCTTGGTCAAGCATCTTTGATATCTGACTTTTTACCTCTTGTTTGTGTATTTGGGGGTACCGATATGACTTTTGTGAAAGAGGGTTGCGTTATTAGTGTCTATCGAATGTTTGATTTCGTTTGTAAAGGTCAGTTGGTCACCGTCTAATAGAATATGTCGGAATATTCGAGGCAAAGCTGAGAAATAAGTTCGGCTTCTCCTCGTTCAGATGTTCTAACCGAAGTTGTTCCATAATTGTAGTTTGTCTGTCAGGCTGGGTCAAGTTTTGAGAGTAATTTTCAGAAAGAATGTTACGGAAAAATTGTTTATCGGTTCGAGTTCCAAATTGTCGAAATTAACAGTCTTGGGGATAGCTTTGCATTTAAAACTGAAGTAAGGAATTCGCCTTTTTCATTATTTTAACAAGGGCACGGGGAAGATAAACTTTTTCTATTTCGGCAGATGATAGGAGTAGTTAAACAAAGCGGTTTCTGGAGCGGAAGTGGACATAAAGGTAACCAGTCATCGAGTTCTCGCCGGGAGCTGCTGCCGAGCTGTTGGTAGTTGTTGTTTGGGTAAGAAGAAGACATTGGGAAGAAGAAGAAGACATTGGGGGTGGTCGTAGGGGTGTGCGAAAGACATTTGGGTGTGTCGCAGAGGTGCGTGCCATCTGTTGTTAATAAATGAAAGCAATTGTATTGTGGGTTGCGTGGGTTGCAGAGTGCACGCCATCTGTTGATGGTTGTGGTGGTTACAAAGAAAAAAAGCTAAATACTTGGCCGGGTATCGAACGCGGCTTGCCTGATTACAAAGTCAGGTGTCTACCGAGCTGCGCTAATGCGGTTAATCGAGAAATGTTTATTTGAAAAGTTATAGTACATGCCCGTTGGGTGGCGCGGGTTTTTGGGCGTTGTTCGGTTAGATATTTGGGGGCTGGATGGGGGATATGATATTTTGTTGTCTGTAAAAAAATTTAAAATCTTGGTATTTTGTTGTCTGTAAAAAATTTAAAATCTTTTGCTTAAGCCTGCATGCGCGAGAACGTCCACTCCTTCGAGTCTATAGTTATCGTAAGCGACCGCCTACCTGCGCAAGAACGGCAACTCCTTCGAGACTCTGATTTTGTCGGATGATTCAAGGCATTGAACGCCTGCATGCACAAGAACGTCCACTCCTTCGAGTCTATAGTTTTCCTAAGCGAGCGCCTACCTGCGCAAGAACGGCAACTCCTTCGAGTCTCTGATTTTGTCGGATGATTCAAGGCCGAGCGTAATAATTTTGAGACTTGGAAAATTTGTTTCAAGCGTCTGAAATTTAATTAAGGTGAAAATAATGGATATATTAAAACTAGACAACTGTTTAAATATCTTTATTAGCATATAGTATATTATGAATTTTCAGAGCATCCTTAATAATTAAAGCTATATTTTGTTTGTTTTTGTACAATATATAGTAAGGCCGCCATCATCCAACCACATAGTCAAATCCAAAGAAATACCATCAGAACAAAGCTGGCAATCATCCCATACAGTGTCAGGTTCATCCTTTCCATGTGAAGGATCGTTATGGAAACCATATGCAAATTCCAAGTATTTTTTAAGCACCGTGTAACTCTCCACCGTTAAATGTATAATTGTTTCACCAATTTTGAGAGTGGTCTCGGTATCGGTAATATTAATTGTTAAAATTTCTGGTACTGCCGCATATATGCAAGTGCGTCCGTTGTAGGTAATCACAGTTGTTAAAACGTCTGGTACCACGTAACATCCATTTTTGGGATTTAGCTTTCCAGTTAAATCTTTCGGTTGTATAGTTCTCGTTGACACTGCACTCATATTAAATCTTACTTGGTCATCAAGTAAACTTTCCAAATTCATGACTGGATTGTTACAGCTTCAACTCAAGACTGAATAAAAGAAATAAATTCTTTTAACTTATTGTCGTGAGTGTGTGACGACAGCAAACACTACAAATATTAGATTTTTGTGGCTATAGGTGCAGTCTTATTCAATTCACTATGAATAAAGGTGTGGAATATGTTTGGAAGAGATAACTAATAATTTTGGGCTATTACCAAATTGTAACCATTGTTTCTGCTTCCCATGCGTAAAAAGATGGCATCAAAATAAAGACTTTGAATTGAATATTCGCAGAGGCTGTCCAGAATGCCGTATTATGTCTCCTTATGTCTATCAATCTGAGGTTTATTACCAGAAAGCGGAAAAAGATCGTTATATAGCTGAGAAAAACGAAAAAATGAAGAAAATACGATGTAGGTATTTCCGAAAAAGCAAACCCAAATGTCCGTTTGGAAACACTTGCTTGTTTAGCCATCGATTACCAAATGGGGTAGAAATAGATATAGGGCCACCTCAAATGAAACGTGCAGGTATGGGCGGTCGTACTGATTTCATAGAGGCTCAGTTCACACGTGGAGGAGGTAGAACTCAGCGCCCAGCAATAGGAGGACTCCCAGATACTTTTAGTTTACTCCTGGTGGAACCAGGAATTTTTTACGTCTTGAGAGATGAATAAAAACCTATATTTATTTAAAAATTCATGCCAATAAAATCATAAATGTATTTAAAAATCCTGATAATAAATTCTCAAATCATAAATCTGTATTTATTTAAATGTAATGTTAATAAAATCGAAAAAAAATATATAAATCATGAATCCGTGATTATTTAAAAATTCCTGATAATAAATTCACATTATATCTGGTATTTTAGATATCAAAACCACAAACCGGAAATTTCCTGATAATAAATTCACATTATATCTGGTATTTTAGATATCAAAACCACAAACCGGAAATGATGACCGCAGTGAAAGGAAACTGTCATATCTTGTTTACGCTAATTGAAACCGAGCTAAATAAATTTACAGGAAGCTGTGGTTTGATTAGGTTATCATGTTGTTTGCAGCAACAAACTTTTGCAGGAAGTTCCCATATGATAAGCATTAATTAGTTGTTTTTCTAGAACTAACGGAAATTTCGTTATACGCAAATGACGTAGTTCGATGCTGATAAATAAAATAATTGCGAATTTTTATTTCATTGTTAATTCAACTATCAAAGAGATCACATATCAACTACAGTGATTGTGTTTGTGCTTTGTGAAATTAACTGTTAATTCAACTTGCAAAGTGTATCTAGTGATAGTGTGTGTTGTTCAAAAAAACATTATGTGAGTATTTACTTAATTTCATTTATGTTAATTTGCTATTAGTATTTTGTGACTGCCCTTCAAAATATTTGAAATTAATAGAGTATGTTTTCGAATTGAATATTTTCTGCCCGCTTTTCAATTCAATGTTCTAGTTCCAACTTTTGTTAATTTGCATCTAATATTTTGTGTGTGTCTTTCAAAAATTATTAGGAGTGTTTGGATTCATTATAAATTTGTAGTTTTGTTATTCGAATCAGGTAGTTTCTGTCTGCTTTTCTTAAAAATTTCAATGTTCTATTCCTAAATTTTTGGTAATTTGCTTCCAATATGTTGTGCCTGTCTTTCAAAAATTATTAGAGTTTAGACGCAACCAAGTTCATAGTATTTATTTTTGTTATAGAAAATGGATTTTTTGAAAGAACTTAATGCAGTTTCCTCCGCAGAGATTGACAACAAGCCGGCAATAAAAATTCAAGACTTGCAGCTTAACCAGAAGTATCGAATTCTGGCAGCCAAACTGGTCAACCCAAGATACGGTGAAACCATCTTACTTGAATTAGAGGACCACGTAACCTTCCTGCCGAAACGGGTCACTCAGGTATATAAACCACACCTAGACAAATTTGGCGGTGGAAAGTTCCACATCGAATTCATCGGGCTGCAGCAACTTGGAGGCAAACTACAACCCCGAGTGCTTTTTCAAATTTCTGCGGAGTGAATATAAAAGAATTTAGTTGTAAGTTTTTTTATTTAAATTTTGCATGCTTCAGTTATACTTTTACTGTTAATATTCCATTGATATTTCTCAAGTTTGTAATAGTTTATTATATTGTTATACGAGTAAAAATGAATTCAGAGGCTATAGCGAATATTAGTACCGATATTATTAACAAGTTTAGATTAGCATCAAATATAATTTTCTCAAAGAAACGTTGCTCTCCAGAGCAAATATCTAGCTGGCTGAAAATAAGTAAAAAACAATTAATTTTATGTAACAGAGCTATTCGTGAATCAGATTTACATATAGGAACTTTGAATAAGCTTCAGTCTGAAATTAGTCATATAAAAAGATTTAGAAATGATTTGAAAAATTATGCTAACATCAAAAGGGGTGGGGGAATTGGTGAGAAGTCAAAAAGAAGTGATCGCGTTAAATGGTATGATGTAGAGTCAGCGTTTCGCTCACGTGTTCGAACAGGAGTAATCATTAATCTCATTCATATCAATATTTTTAAATTTTTAGATGATGCATTTTTCCTTTTTAAGGCGCGCATAAATAATACTTTGAAAACAATGCCTACTCTTAAAGTAAATACAACCTTTTGTGGTGAATTCATAAAGAAATCTGGAATGGAGGAAATTATGGAATATAAAATATTTTAATACGAAAAACGCGATAATAGATAGGGGTACAGATTTGAATGGGTGGTTCTATGAACACATTCGGAATGAAATTTTACGTAAATTAGAGGAATTTCAGGAAAAGGCATCAGGATGGAGTTTGTATAAAGTTCTAAACTTAGAAATAAACATAAATAAATTTGAAATTGGAAATGGAGCCTCATCTTTCATAAGATTACCAGAATCAATTTCTAAAAAACATGCTGTAATCAATATTAAGAACTATGATGATGATCTTTGTTTTTTATACAGCGTTATTGCTCATTTGTACCCTACAGCCATTAATGTTGATAGAATATCAGCTTACCCCGAGCCATCTACTGTATTAAATCTAACTGGTTTGACATTTCCTATGACTTTACAGCAAATTACTAAGTTTGAGAAACTTAATAATATTTCTATTAATGTATATGTCTTAGAATTGATAAAAACAAAAGATAATGAGTATTATCAAACAGTTCCAGCTCGAATCACTAAATGTAAGTTAGACAAACATGTCAATCTCTTAATGATTCAAAATAAATATGTTCCTAAAGTCAATGATTTCGAAAATGTAGAAATAACAGCAAACGACGTGGAAATAAAATATCATTTCTGCCTAATTAAAATTTATCACGTCTTGTTTCAAATCAACTTAGCAAGCATAAAAGTAAAAAATTAATATGCGATCGTTGTCTAAATTATTTTAGTGACTCCAGCAGCCTTGAGAGCCACATTGAATATTGTAAAAATGTAAATAATTGCAAAATATCTTTTCCTAAGAAGGCGGTAGTTGAGTTTAATAATTTTTCATTCAAGGAAAGGCTTCCTTTTATTGTTTATGCAGATTTTGAGTCGATTCTTTTACCAATTTCCGATACTACTTCTACCAAAACTCATAAATATCAGCAGCATTCAGCCATATGTGCTGGTTATTATTTCAAATGTTCCTATGATGACTCTTTTTCGTACTATAGGAGCTTCACGGGCTCTAACTGTATGGAGTGGTTCACCAATGAAATGGCAAACTTGACAAAGTTCGTGCAGTCCAAACTAACCGATGTTGTACCTCTCAATGTGGAGGTTAGTCTCAAAGATGCATCTGGCACATGTCATATCTGTGAGAAGCCCTTTTTACCTCAAGATAAAATCGTTAGAGACCACTCTCACCTTTCCGGTGCATTTAGAGGCTATTCACATAATTATTGTAACCTCAGGTACCGAGAGTCTTTCATAGTTCCAGTAGTGTTCCACAACCTAAGTGGATACGACTCCCACTTTATAATTAGAGATCTCGCCAAGCATGATCAAATAACTCTTGTACCAATCAATAAAGAGAAGTATATTGCCTTTACTAAACATGATAAGGACACAAAAATAAAATTTAGATTTATCGACTCATTTAGATTTCTGGGATCTTCTTTGGATGAGCTGGCATCCACTTTAAAAACCGATCAATTTGTTAATTTAACTTCAATCTTCAATCATGTGTCGTTAGCGAAACTAAAGATGCTAAAACGAAAGGGAATCTTTCCTTATGATTATGTTGATTCATTGGAAAAATTAAGTGAAACCCAATTACCGCCTATAGAGAATTTTTATAATAAATTGAATGACCAGAACGTTTCTCAAGCTGATTACGAACATGCTAAAAGAGTATGGGATTCCTTTGAATGCCAAACCATTCGCAACTACATGGAGTTGTACATGAAAGTGGACATTCTTCTTCTAACTGACGTGTTTGAAAATTTCCGTGATAGGGCCCATCAAACATATGACTTAGATCCAGCCCATTGTTACACTCTACCTGGATATTCTTGGCAGTGTATGCTCAAGTACACAAGTTGCCAATTGGAAATTCTTCAAAATGTTGACATGCTGATGTTCATTGAACGTGGAATACGTGGAGGTATTTCCCAATGTTCTAATAGGTTTTCCGAGGCGAATAACAAAAGTATATGCCCAATTATAATCCTAATAAACCCTCCAAATTCATTTACCACGTAGACGCTAATAATTTATATGGATATAGTCAAAGTCAACCCTTACCCTACGGGGGATTCCAATGGTCTGCTGATACCAACATCGATGTCACTCAAATTCCCGATGATTCAGACATTGGTTATTTTTTGGAAGTTGATCTGGAGTATCCCAAGCATTTGCATGATCATCATAAAGACCTTCCCTTCTGTCCGGAGCGCCGCACCCCTCCCGGCTCTAAACTTCCCAAACTCATGACTACCTTGCATGACAAGGAAAAATATATTATTCACTATAGAAATCTGAAACAAGCTCTTGAGAATGGTATCATTCTCAAACACATTCACGGGTGTTGAAATTCAAACAGTCTCCGTGGCTCAAGTCCTATATCGATCTAAATACTTCCCTAAGAGCTCAGGCGACTAATGATTTTGAGAAGAATTTGTTCAAATTGATGAATAACGCAGTCTTCGGTAAAACTATGGAGAATATCCGAAAGCATCGTATCGTTAAACTAGTCAACCATTGGGAAGGTCGATACGGTGCTAAAAATCTTATTGCTTCCCCAGCATTTCACAGTCGCACCATATTCGATGATGAGTTGATGGCAATTGAGTTAAACAAAACTGATTTGCTCTTCAATAAACCTCTGTATATCGGGTGCGCAATTCTGGAACTTTCAAAATCCTAATGTATGACTTCCTCTATGATTTCATTTATAAAAAGTACCCTCATCATCTAGTCAAACTTCTATACATCGATACTGATTCATTTTTGCTTGAGATAATTTCTGATGATATATATGAAGAGCTCGTCAAACCCAATCTCCATCGTTTCGACACATCAGACTATCCCCCCGATAATATCTACAACATCCCACTAGTTAATAAAAAGGTGCTTGGTTTAATGAAGGATGAGGCTAAGGGCTACATTATTTCACATTTTGTAGGCCTCCGTTCGAAAATGTACACCTACCTAATCCTAGGAGGAAAATGCATCAAAAAGTCAAAAGGCGTAAAATACAATGTAGTTAAAAATAGTATTACGTTTGATGATTACCTCTATTGTTTGCAAGAAAACCAGCAAACTATTGCTTCCCAACGCTGTATTAGATCATATGCTCATAACATATTTAGTGTAGAGCAGACAAAAATTGCCCTCAGTCCTTTTGATGACAAGCGCTATCTGTTAAAAGGCTCATATGATACTTTACCCTGGGGCCACTACAGCCTCTAAATTAATTTTTACTTTCAAGATATATGTATAAGTAATATTTGATGTAGTTATTTTATTAGTCTATGTTTATTTATTTTAAATAAAACAGCATATTGGTAACTTTGTCTTTTATTTTTAGCATACATATATTTTTAAATAACCTGCAATTTTCCGTCTACATATGCAGCAATGATCTATTTTCAGAGAACAATCAAAGCAACTAGCAAAGTGTCTGCATGGCATAAAAACAATTGTCATTTCATTAGTTAAGCAAATTTTACAAGTATTATGATTAGAGTCAGTGTGGGGATTTGGTGGGCAGTCTCTAAGCAATAAACATTTAGCTGATCCCTTTTTGTGAAGCTCTGTAATATCATCACAAGGTAAGAGATTCTTGAGCTCTAAGCCACAGCAATGACAAGTGATCCTGTCACCGTAGCCCGTGTAAAAGAAGCCGGCGTTGACAAGCTCGGGGGTGTCTGCTTCAAGGCAATAGGCCAGTCTTTGAACGTCTCAAGTCTGCTCTCAAATGTCACTTTGCTTTTATGTCTGATAGGTCTGGTGATGTGGTAAGTGTCATCAAAATCAAAAAAGCGACAATATGGATTCCAGTCCAGATGATCGGCAAACAGGGTCATCACCATCTTCCAGTTGAACCACGTGTATCACAAAATGGACATTCAACAGCATCATTTAAGCTGCCATCGGATTCTATTGCATCTTGTCGGTAGATAAACCTGCTCTTGCTAACTTTTCAGCAGGGAAGTTGGAAGGCCAGTTTTCAAAGGTACGTAATCGATTTTCGTATATTTGGAAGTATTCTCGACACTCCATGGTGTAGAACTGATGAAATAAACAACAATGTTTTTAATTTATAGGCATTTATTCAATTTTTCTAATGTCAATATCTCTTAAAATAATGTTTTTATAATAATAAATATGTTCTTTTAATGCAATACATAATGGAGACCTGTCATCTAAACAAAATGGTTTTAACAATTTTTCAATCGGCAAACGATTTAGTAAATTTGACCATAAACATATTTCATCTATTATTTTATAAAAAAAGTACAGTAATTTAAGCGCTCCAAATAAATTATTTTACTTGAGATAATAGGGTTAATAGCTAAGAGTTCAATCACATCACTATAATCCAAATAGAGCGCGCAAATGTTTTTCATCACCAACACTTGTTTGACGTCTTCATACTGGATCTGGGATAGATGGAGACAATCTCCGCAGGTCACTGGGGCAGCAAACTCTGGAGGTGTGGACATTTTCAAAAAAGTTTGTTTTCAGGAGCTTGAGCTCAATGATGACATCCTCCCACTCGTACATAGTCATTACAATTTTCGTTGGTGTTCCAGCGGCTACAGGTGTTTTTTGCAAGATAACCACTGGAGAATAGGATCTTGCAGGACTGAGTGCACATTGAACATCATACTCTGAATTCAGTAATGGAAATCTCGAATGCAGCAAGTAATAGTCTTCCTTTTTCGCAGCTTCATCATACATTTGTAACACTCTATCCAAGTCCGCACTGTAACTGATAGTGGAATCACTACTATAACCACTATCCATGGTTTCAAAACTGCTGATACTACTCATTTTCACAAATCACTCGAGAGGTAAACTGGGACTGGGAATATATGTAGGGAATTTTCACAATTTTATAGTTGTACCCCTTCCACTACCTGATTGCGGTTGATTTCAATTATGTGTTCCTACGCCAAGATGGAAAAGTAGATCTCTTGTTGCTAATGGCTCCTCTGTTCCCCATCACCATCATCATATATGTAAGGCTTTTAAATATTGCATCACTTGTTGTTTTTCACAATAAAATTTGATATCTTTCTGTAATCGTTTTAAGTTTGGTGATATGTTGACTTAAACTTTTCGAAACTTTACAGTGATGTTTTCACCCTGAGTCTTCATTTTGCAATGCAAGCACATGTCTATATTTATGATAATTTATTATCAATTTATGATTGACCTTGGTGTTATAGTTTGTTTTCAGTGCCATCCAACTGTCGTGGCTCGAATCAAACCCAAGCCACCGAACTTTAACCTTGTTGCCTTTTCGTTGCAAAATTTTCTCAACGAGATACACATCAGGATAGGCAGCCTTTGCAATTCTTCTTCGTAAAAGCTCCCTTGAATCGGTGTACCAGACATATCTTCCAAACTATACGTAACTGGATTAGTTATTTTAACCTGCGTAATTTTAAACAATTCCGTACTCCAGCTGGGAAGGTAACCTTTATCAAAAACGTGCTTGGTTTTTACTTATTCGCACAACATCTCCAACTTTCAGTTTTCTTGGCCCAGCAATTTTCAGGTTATTGTATACTTTAATATCTCGAGCGTTTTTCCTATTAATGTCCACAGGTCTCATCTTTGTCTTGGAATGTTTTTGATGGTTGTAGTCCTTAACGATTTCCTGTAGAATATCTATCCATTTGTAGGTGCCGTTCAAACTAAAGTACTTGTAGAGCCGTTCTTTCAGCGTTCTAATTACTCGTTCAGCTATTACGGCTTTCAGTCAATGTACTATAATGATTGATTCCGTATGACTTCATTAGTTTCTGAAAGCAACTATTGTAGTATTCCTTACCCTGGTCGGTTTGTAGATTTTTCGGGTGCCGTCCTTCCTTGAGAATACTCTCAAAGGCACGAGTTACCTCTTCACCGGATTTCGTTTTGAGCGGTCTCGTCCACACGTACTTTGAAAAGCAATCAATCACCACGAGGAAGAACTTGAAATTACGATTGGATTTTGCATAGAGATCCATTTGTGCGAGGTCCGACTGCCAGGAGTCATCGAAACCTTTAATTATTACACGTCGGCGAGGAAACTTTCGTCTCACAGGTCTATGCAGTTCCTTAACAACTTGAACTTTTTCTTTGGAATGTTTCGCTATAGGAGCCATCTTGTATACTGCTTAAAAATAGACAAAGGCATGTTTTTATTGATCCTAATGATGCTTTTTAATTGCAGCAATACTGTCTGCGATTGCTTCAAGTTTTTGATTTTGGTCCAAGATTTGATTTGCAATATCATCATGTAGTTTTTGCATGTCTCGGTATAGCTCAGGCACTACTTTTGTCATCTTGTCTCTAAGTTCAGTTAGATCAGAAAGATCTTTAGCCTTATCCTTTCGAACAATATTTAATACTTCTGCTGCATCAACACCTTTAGGAGCTTGTTTCATAGAAAGTTCCAGATCGTTTATACGTTTTTCCTGTGATATACGGTTGTCATTAAACGAGGCTTCAAATTTTGTGATGGTTTCCTTATATTCTTTCCGAGCAGATTCCAACTGAGCTTCTAATGTATTGAATTTAGAAATGAGAAGCGATATATTTTGTAGTTGGGTTTCCATAGCTTGTTCGGTTTTCAATATGCGAGTATTCATTGCAGCAAAGTTTTGAGCTCCACGTTCCTCGCTAACCTTTTCGTTTTGCTTAAACACAGATAAGGTTTGCTGAACTTCACCAGTGTAGTTGCTGAAAGCTATTTGAAAATCACTATGTATTTGCTGAAGTCCGTTTGCTATTTCTTATCAACGTACTGCTTGTTGGCGGCATCCATAGCCTTCGTCGGTACTTCGACATTGGTAATTTTCAGCTTCTCAGCATCGATATTTCCCTCCGCGGTAAAAGAAAAAGGTACTTTCATAAAAGCTAGGTTATGTGATTTTGATGACATTAGTTGCTGATGGGCACTACGCCCAAACTTGTTTAAAGTCATCGTGAAACTGACATGTTTGCCATAGGATAAGGAATAATATACACTTTCAAGTTCGAAATTTATTTATCTCGTATAATTTAGCTTCCTTAAGTTCATTTAAAATGGCAATTATTTCGTTGTCGTGAGAGGTGTTGCCTGCTTCCTTGGATGCAATCAGTAGTTTCAGCCGTTCAACCAATTCGTTGGGATCATCCAGTAGACGTATTCCATTGGCTTGTTATTGTAAGTTAATTCCATACCAGTTCCAGCAAAACGTTGCTTTTTTGTCAAGGGAGGAAACATTGGCTTTATAATTTCAGTATATTTATATAGACTTGAAGCTTTCAAACGACCTGCTGCATTCTTGTGTGCTGATGTCATTACCAACACTCTTCGGTACGCTTCTAAATCATCGGGAGCATAATCAGGTGACTTGTAAAATATTAGTTGATATAACCCTGGAGTACCTCGAAACTGTAACCCATCAACGATAATGTGACCTGTACTACGACTGAAATTGATTTCCTTTTGCCCAAGAAACCATTTGGAACTTGCAGCGTCATATATAGGTCCATATATGTTGTCAATAACATCGCTTTTAGTGATATATTCTTCAAGATATTTGTGTGCAACTGGAGGATACTGATCCATGTAGTCCTCTATTGCTTCTTTAGAGAGATTACCGGGATCCTCGTAAAAGGTTTCGTTCTCCACCTCATCATCATCATTGGTGTGCATACTAGTTTCAGCGATTGGTTCTTCATCGAGGTATTGTGTCTCTTCCAACTCATGTTTTTTGACTGATGGCAGCTCCTGCACTTCTTGTTTAATTACCTCACGCTTAATGGTCTGTGTTGGTATCTTAGTGAGAACTTTGCCGTAGTTGAGGCAATATCTTGTAGCGGTGTCATTACCGGTCTAAAAAGTTTATTCAATGTTTCATCATGTTCCGACTTTCCCAGCTTCAGACTAAGATATTTCTTGCGAATAGAACGTGCCAATTGCTTGATCTTTTTCTTTCGAGCAGTGGCAGCAATGTTGCTACTCAATGAAGACATTTTTATCAACTAACAGCAATCATCTTTATTGAACCTTTATATATTTATCGAATCCTTTACGGTAGCGGCCATCATTCAAGTTGAAGTCCTTAGCTATTGTAATAAAGCCAAAACGATTTTGCCAGCATTCCGAACACATTGTCTTAAATTTATCATAGTCCATGTCGGGAGACACGTGCTCATCAAAGACGTGCTTCAAATTTACCTCATCTTGTCTGAATATGACAATTACGTTGCAATTGTCTCGAATCAGTTGTTTAGGTATTTTGCTATACGTTTGGCATAAATATATTGAATCGATATTCCTGTGCCTTCCCATCGAAAAATAATTCTGAATCTTGTTTTGTTTATCACCATTCACATCATCGAAAATGAATACTGAACATTCGCGTGCCTCACTCAGATCAATTACTTCTTCGTTGTCTTTAAAGGAAAATACGATACACCTTTAACCAGCTTGAGAACGTCTTGTAAGAGCTGGTACTTTGGTGGTAGAGTGACTTGGAATAGATGTAGACGTTCTCGAATCGTAGGCCGTTTTCATTGAATAGCAGTGATAACGATGCGTTGGTCTTTCCGCAACCACTAGGTCCACAGAATGCTGCTCGTAGGGAATTTGGTAACAATTGTCCGTGTCGACTTGCTGATGATGGTGATTCTTCGACAAAGTCCAAATTTTCGATAGGCAGTTGGACATCTTGTTGCTTCATATACATCTTACGATATACTGACATCATCCTTATTGTGTATACTAATTAAATACAGCAGTCTATCTCAGTTTCAATCAGTGTCATGCTAACTCCCAAAGGAGGTAGTCTACTGAATAGTGCAATCAATAAATTACCATTTGAACTACATCTACCTGGTTATCAGTTTTGTGGACCCGGTACAAAACTTCTAGACCGTCTCTCCAAGGGTCAGCAGGGAATCAATAAGACAGACGCTGCTTGTCGAGCGCACGATATCGCCTACAGTAAATACAAGTCTTTGGCGGATCGTCATAAGGCTGATTACGAGTTGGAAAATCGAGCCTGGGAGAGATTCAAGTCAAAGGACGCTTCACTTGGAGAAAAAGCAGCTTCTTGGCTTATAACTACAGGCATGAAGGCTAAACGCAAGATGGGGCTTGGAATCAAAAAACGATGTGGAAAAAAATCTTTTCGACAGAATGTGGTTCTACCAATCAAGAGAGCTATTGCCGGATCTGGAAGTGATGTCCGTAAGACATCGTTATTGGCGTTGAGAGCAGCCCGAGCAGTCATTAAGAAGGCAGGTGGTCGCAAGAAAATCCATGTACCTCGAGTCATTCCTTTTGAGTCGAAAATTGGTGGTTTTCTCCCACTAATACCCCTATTTGCGGGGTTGTCAGCACTAGGAGCTCTTGCCGGGGGAGCCAGTGGAGTAGCCAAAGCCGTGATAGATGCAAAGAACGCCCGCAAGAAGTTGGAGGAGGACCAGCGCCATAATCAAGCCATGGAAGAGCTTGCAAAGAAAGGAAGCGGTATTTTTCTTAAAAAGTCCCGCAACGGCTTCGGGCTTTACTTAAAGAAGCAAAAAAACTCCCAATAAAGCTACCCAATCGAGCACTTTACAATCACGAGCTTGAGCAATATGCCAAACATTTGAAGATCCCCTACTTTAGGGGAGTATTTATGCGAAACACCTTACCTAAACATTCACAAACAAAGGAGTCTGCCATCGTTAATTTGGATACCAGCAGTCATCACGGTACGCATTGGGTAGCTTATGTGCGAAATGGAAACACCGTTCAGTACTTTGATAGCTTTGGATGTTTGAAACCACCCCAAGAATTAGCCAACTACTTTGGCAATGGAGTGAAAATCCTCTACAACAATGACTCTTATCAGACGTACAATCAATCAAATTGTGGCCATTTATGCTTGAAATTTCTCTATAATAAAAAATAAATATTTTGCATTATTGTTGTTTTACTTTAACCTATATTAGCAGCTAACAAGCGGATAATTATCAGTCATGTCTGTGATCATCACATTGAAAGGTCGCAGCCCAATACTGTCGATTGATTTTCAACCACCTATTCAGTTGGATTCCAACTACAACTACGGACTAGCTTTATGAGTTTTCACTCGTACAACAGCATCCCAAACATTGAGAGAGGTGACAAGATCTACCTGTTTGACGATCAAAACACGCAAACATTCATCGACTTGCCCGAAGGTTCATACGAAATTGGTGACATCGAAGCTTATATTAGAAAGGCACTTGGCATTCATTTGGCAAAGGACGTTGAGAATATTTTCTCATTGAAACCCAACAACAATACTCTCAAGTGTGAGCTTTTCAGCAGCAAGTACGCTGTGGATTTTCAACCGCAAGACAGCATCGGTGATATTCTGGGCTTCTCTAAACAGCTGCTACCACGCAATCAAGTTCACAGTTCCGATTTACCAGTGAACATTATAAAAGTTAGAACGATTCATCTCGATAGCAACATCACATCGGGAGCCTTCTACAATAACACTCCTTCACACACCATTTACGAGTTTGCCGTTGCAGTTGATCCTGGTTTTGCCATCGACGAAACACCTCAGCATTTAATCTATTTGCCGATTAACAGAAGCGAAATACATAACCTCACATTGCAAATTTTGAATCAAGACTCTGAACTTGTGAATTTTCGTGGTGAAGAAATCATCATTCGACTTGAGCTGAAACAACTACAATAATAATGGGTCGACTTGTATTTGATGAAGAACCATATAAGAGGTTAACCGCTCCTCGTCCACCATCAGTTTCTATGAAACCTCTCAAGAGATCACTCACGCTCTCAAACAGATTGTTTCTACAAACGCTCGGCTACCATGTCAACTCCTCAAATGTTCGATATCTTCCGCAAACCAAATTTTGATGATAGTGTAAGACGCGAGGAGTTGCGAACCTACTATCCATACGTCAAGTCATTCGGCAACAATGATATCGTTGAAATCACCGTCAATCAAACAGATTGTTGGTTTTCCATGGCTGATTCCTGCATCTCAATCCAGGGACAAGTGGTGAAGACAGCAGGCAATGGAGATGTTTCTCTATCACCAAATGCTGGAGCTTTCTTCTTCGACAGCGTTACGTACGAGTTGTGCGGCAAGGAAATTGAAACCGTGAGAGACCCTGGTCGCGTGAGTACAATTCGTGGATACTTGTGCTACGACCCCAACAGTTCAAAGGACCTATTCATAGCCGGGTGGAATTTTCCACATAAAGCGTATATGAATGCCGCCGATAAAACTTTTCACATGTACATTCCATTGGGACATTTGTTTTCCATCTTCAACGACTACAAGCAAGTGATGTGTGGTAAACAAACAATTCGTCTGGTGCGAAGTCGTAGCGATGATGATTGCCTTATAATCACGGATGCTGCTACCAAGGGTAAAGTGACAATAAACAACATCGAACTCAAAGTCCGTCACATTTTTCCAAACGATGACGTTAAATTGGATTTACTGCAAGCCGTCAAAGCGGATTCCAGTATAATTTTACCGTTTCGTAAATGGGAGCTAAATGAGTTGCTGCTCTCAAAACAGGTGCTACTCGTGAAATTTGGGCTGTGAAGACGTGTGCCGCACTGGAAAGCCCTCGTTACGTTATCTTAGCCTTTCAAACGGATCGCCACAGCAACATCAAAGAAGATCCCACGGAATTTGACAATATTCACATTTCCAATATTCGTCTAAATCTAAACAGCGAATTTTGGCCTATGGAGAGATTTGATTTAGATTTTTCAAAGAGTGAGTACGGTGAGGCGTACAAAAGGTATACGGACTTTTATCCCAGCTTTGGCGGCGGCAAACACCCTCTACTGGATTATGTTGCATTCAAGACGCACACCCTATTCGTCATCGATTGCTCCCGACGTGAGGACACCATGAAATCCTCGACTGTAGATATTCGCTTGGATATTGAAAGCCAGACGGGATTTCCCGATAAGACCCGAGCCTTCTGCATAATTATCCACGATTGCCTAATGGAATTTCTCCCACTCAGCGAAATTGTCCGAAGCTTATATTAGATCACTCAGCTGTTTAGAAAATCAGTTTCGTTATAGCTTTTCAACGGTTCACAATGGAATTGCAATTGTCGACATTCAAGGTTTCGAAATCGAGGGAAGATTTGTTCCCAAGGAATTGGTTATCAAGACACGTAAACGCACAGGAGTGTTTTTGTTAAACCACCTAAACCGTTTAACTATCTATCAGCAGCAGACAAAAGGCAAGTACGATATTTGGAACAACGGCTACATGGACTCCACTACTCTGATGGCCACTATGATTTGAATACTATGAACGACATTTTGAGAATTTTCCTAACCAAATGCACGCACATATATGTACGAGGCCATCAGAAATATGACTTTTTATTTAACAAGTTATTTGAAGAGCTGAAAATCAACAATTTGAGAAAACTGCTTAACGAAGATGGGAATCACACTATCACCTAATCAATCTGGAAAACTTCAATGGCGCTGTTGAACTGAAACCTTCTGACTCTCCATGCATTTTCACTGCCGCTGCAATGATCCAGTACGATGTGCAAAAGAAAATGTTGATGTAGTTTATTATTGGCTTCTGAATAGTGTTTTGCTAAATAAATAAAACATTGTATATAACTATGTGTTTTAATTATTCATTATTTTCCTAATACATTTCACAATTAATTTAAGTAATAATATTGTAATTGTAGAGAGTGTTACACAAATAAGAATTAGCACTTTGTGGAGCTCCTCTTGTAGGTTAGCATCACGTATAGTCATTGAGCTGTTGGATAGTAAAGTTTTTTCATCTTGGCATGAAGCTGCTGAAATCCAGTCAGTGTCACCTTCAGTGTCATCAGAAAATATCAGCTTCAGTTTGAAATTTTTTGTTGTGTTTGACAGGCGAGCAAAATATACAGGCAGCCGTCCATCGTTTAATCTATCTCGAGCCATCAATGTGTAGTTGGAGCGGTTCAAACAGTTCCCTGAAGGGCATACAGCCATGTCCTTGGTTCCATAAGGTATATAACATACAAGACATTTCAAATTAATGTGAATATTATAAAACTTGATTTAAGTAAAGTCATTTTTATCGATCTGCATTCAACAGTAGTTGGTGAGACACTATGCTCATCTTGCACCTCTTTCGTTACTTTATACTAAAAATTATTAGCAGACTACTAGAAACCATAACATCAAATTCTTGATTCATCATTAAAAATTTTTCCAAGTCTCAAAATTATTACGCTCGGCCTTGAATCATCCGACAAAATCAGAGACTCGAAGGAGTTGCCGTTCTTGCGCAGGTAGGCGCTCGCTTAGGAAAACTATAGACTCGAAGGAGTGGACGTTCTTGCGCCTGCAGGCGTTCAATGCCTTGAATCATCCGAAAAATCAGAGTCTCGAAGGAGTTGCCGTTCTTGCGCAGGTAGGCGGTTGCTTACGATAACTATAGACTCGAAGGAGTGGACGTTCTCGCGCATGCAGGCTTAAGCAAAAGATTTTAAATTTTTTTACAGACAACAAAATACCAAGATTTTAAATTTTTTACAGACAACAAAATATCATATCCCCCATCCAGCCCCCAAATATCTAACCGAACAACGCCCAAAAACCGCGCCCACCCAACGGGCATGTACTATACCTTTTCAATAAACATTTCTCGATTAACCGCATTAGCGCAGCTCGGTGGACACCTGACTTTGTAATCAGGCAAGCCGCGTTCGATACCCGACCAAGTATTTAGCTTTTTTTCTTTGTAACCACCACAACCATCAACAGATGGCGTGCACTCTGCAAACCCACGCAACCCACAATACAATTGCTTTCATTTATTAACAACAGATGGCACGCACCTCTGCGACACACCCAAATGTCTTTCGCGCACCCTACGACCACCCCAATGTCTTCTTCTTCTTCCAATGTCTTCTCTTATCCAAACAACAACTACCAACAGCTCGGCAGCAGCTCCCGGCGAGAACTCGATGACTGGTACCTTTATGTCCACTTCCGCTCAGAAACCGCTTGTTTAACATTACTGATAGGAAAAGCATCAGTATTAGTGAGGTACATTTTAATTACATATTTATTTCTGTTCGGGGTTCTAAAAAGATTGTATTAA
>CM067216.1:81400332-81537832 GCA_034190945.1 Octodonta nipae
CCATTTCCAGAAACTCGCAGAATTTTCTGATCTACACCAGAGTCATATGCCTGGTTGATGACTCAACACCACTGCGACTGACACAACAACATGTCCAATTACACCACCAGACCACAGATCAGAAACTGCTGAAATGGAAAGAGAAGTTTTTCATGGAAGACATATAAATGACGTCAACCAAGATTATGTCGACAGTGCAGCGTCGAACTACTGGTTGATCTCTGGTCATATGTTTCCTGAAACGGAAGGCTTTATATTGGCAATCCAAGATCAAGTAATTCCAACTAAGAACTACCTAAAGTACATCGTCAAAGATCCTTCTATTAACAACGACAGATGCAGGTACGGTTGCCAAACATCAGAATCTATCCAAAAATACTTCACCAGGAACTAGCACTGAAACTTGAATTATCACAGTCGGTAAGATTACCATACTATAAATACAAACCAGAATCTGTTTTAGAAAATAACAACTACAAGCTGTAGTGGGACCGCACTATACTGACCGATCGGACAGTTGCTTACAATAGACCAGATATAGTTTTGGTAGATAAAGTCTATCGGAAAACAACTTTAATTGACATAGCAATTCCAAACAACAATAATATAAATATCGAGCAAGCTGAGAAAAAAACAAATATAGAGATTTGGAATTTCAAATAAAGACTCAGTGGGACATGAACAACACGAACTGTACCAATTGTTATGTCAACGACAGGACTAGGCCCAAAACATCTTTTAAACAATTTAAAATACCTCGGTCTGGACGAACATCTTTAAAAACAAATGGAAAAAGCCGTCCTGTTAGGAACAGCCCAGACGGTCCGTAAATTCATGGGAAACTGCCGCCACGACTCCAACCACGGACCTGAAAACCTGGCAAGGGCTCTCACAGAGCTAAACCCTTTTGATACCTAGGATATCTGGGGTTTAGTGAATTTTCCCCTACTCCTTAGAGGGAGTGTGATACCATACATTGTATGGTCAAGTCGGAAGATAATTATTGCTGCATTTTAGACTTCCTGATGATTATTTTTGTAATTTCGAGTAATGTTAGGTATATCTAACCATTTGGACATAGCACCTTGTTAGCAGCTAAGCATGGATTATTCATCCTACCTAACATACAAATATTGAAATCAGGAATTGGTTTAGTAGTCCCACAGATTATTCACTATTTACAGTAAAACATGCTAGTTGTAGTGATGTGTCTACGAGTAACCTAGGTTATTTTCATATTTGCCAAATTTTATCACAAATCGGTTAGCTCGCCAGTAGATTTTAAGCGGAACTAAGTCCTACCGGTCCCTAATAACCCTAGACCTAAAGTATACATAATCGAATGGATGAACTTGACGGCAGCTACAATCTGGATCGTAAGAATTTCCAAATCTTAATAACATGCCTTAGAAACTTCTTCCAACATTCATCCATGAAGTATTTGAAACCAGTGTGAAATCTGATGCTAAAAAGACTAATGTATCCCTAGCAACAGTCCAAGCACCTAGGTCAATCGGCAATCTAGCTAACAATTCTGCTTGGAATCATGCAAGAGTCAACAATATAAAAATGTTTGAAATTCAAAGTATAAATATCACATTGACAGATGAACGTTACCAATTAACAATTAATCACTAACTTTATGTCGAAGCCTTTAGGGGAGGGATTCTTGATTCTTAAGAGACTAGTCTCGATGGTAGCAGCTGTTGCAGGAGTTCTTAACTAACATTTGGACGAAAAGTTACACAAAAAAGATGGCGACGAACACCGCTATTACGATTGAACACACAGAAAGCCACTCCAGTAAACACGAAAGAAACAATTAAAGCGCGTAAATTGCTTCAAGCGAAGTTAGATAACTCTCAACATCTTAACACGAAAAACAACAAAATAATGCGTCCATATGGTACGGCGATCGATAACCAAGACTCTGAAATTTAGTCTTTTTACAAGCAAAAAAGGTACTAAATGTAAATTGCCATTGGCGGTATGGAAAATAATCAAAAGATCAAGAATCTCTGGATGACCATTTTAAACATTTTCCAAGCAGTTTCAAAATAATTATCAGTAATTTTCATATCTGTGCTCATAAAAAATCTCCCTTTTAGTTTGGGGAAACATGTTGCGTAAAGATTTAAAAGCAGCAGTTTTTATCCATGGCTGCGGCATTTTTTTTGTCAGGCTCAGTTTAATTAATGTGTTACATTTTGAGAATCCATTAAAAATGTATTTTTGACATTATTTACCGTAAGAGTAAATAACTTGGCAAAAGCTGCCTCATAGTAATAGAAACAACAAACATAAGTATTTTGGATAGTGGCTTTATAAGCCCAATAACAATTAATACTGCTTTCAGCGTGGCCAATTTGTAAATATAGTTTTATATTACAGTAGTGAAGTAATACAGCTTTTAAGATATATTAAGAGAAATTAATACATAAATATCATTCATTTGGATCATAGTTCATGATCATCCCATCTCAATAAATTCCACTGTCATAGACCTCTGTGTTATATCTAGATAGTTGCCAGTCGCGTACAAGAGTATTTGATTCACGTTGGGCATCATTGAACGTGAAATCTAAATCTGAGTTAATATCTACATAGAGATTTTCCTCAACCTCATTATCCCTACTTGATATGCCTGGACAGACGGGACATAGCAGGTTTACGAATGTAGAAAAATATCTCTAGGTTAATTATTTTAATTAAAAGCGACAGTATTTATTATACAGGAGTAATAATCGTCTATGTGATTTGACGGCTCCCTCTATAACATTGTTTATCCAAACTGCAAATAAACTTTTTGTGCCAATTCTTAACTTATGAGACTCATTCTACAAATTTGAGGGGCAGCTCGACCCTGTTGATGGTGGGTTTTAGTAAAATAAACAGGAAAAGAGCATACAACTCAGATGCTTCTGACCTTTAGCCCCACTTCCTTGGATCCGCCAATGCTGCCTCCCCAGGCAATCGCCTCCTGCACCTTTAGGAGAATAAGTCCTGGGATACAGTAACTCGATATGGTCAAAATGGAACGGGAGGTTTTGACATTTTAACACATAAAGACTACATAAAGCGATTTAGAGTCAGAAAACATTTAATGACTATACATTCGATAGTAACGTTTTAATATAACGAGTTACAGAAACTTCAAAATTGTAACTGCTGATAATGGTGATTCACATGGTGGCTAACGTGATGAAGGGATCTTTCGGTTATAGAAATTTATAGTTTAAATACTTAAATGTAAGTATGAAGATAAATATTTCTTATCTAATGTTTGCAAAACCATAAAAAATGTAATTAATGAGACAACAACATTTACCTGTCCTTCAAGTGACGTTGTTAAAGTCATTACACCCCTTGTAATAGTAATACCAGTTAATTTCAGCAAGATATTTTCAAGAACTTCGGTAGAGCATTCCTTGAAAAAGTTTTCAACTTTTAGTTCACCTGAAAGGCATTTGAAATTAAACAAAATTAATTGTATAATTTAGGTTTATACCAGTGTCGATTGCGATGACATTCGGTGACGAAGATTTCTGTGGGATCAAAATCACTGGACCACAAATGTTAACTGTTAAATTTATTTTGTTTGAAGGTTTCAAGGTTTTCCTTATTGTAAAAATTAAGTCATGGATTTTCCTCAACATTTCTTCTAAACATGGATGGGCATCCAAATTTGATATGAATCGCTGAAATGTAATAAAATGAAGACTAACAAAATAATTAAAGGATAGTAAACATATCATTTGGTTGTTATGGAAGTTTGCAAATATTTACGAGGAATGTTTTTTAAGTAAGTACCGTTTTGCACACCGTGTCCGCAGCGCTGCGGTCGGCGGTCTGAGCATGCAGACTGGGTACCTAGTTCGCTTGCCTACGCACTGACGCCATCATAGTCTGATTCTTCCTTGTTATGTTGTTTACTGAGTGTTTAAGATGCCTCTGATAATAGTGAGTATAACCGACTGTGAAGTGCATTCTGTTATAAGATTTCTTAGTGCTAAAGACCTAAAACCGATCGATATTCATCCTGAGATCATTAAGTAAAATTTGGTGCAGTAAGTGGACAATAAGGTGAGAGAAAATAGACGCTTTACGATATCCTGCTTGTGTGATGACTCTCCTAATGTTTCTCGTAGTGTTTTGTATGGAATTGTGACAGAGCACTTGAACTATAGAAAATTGTGCTCACTGTGGGTACGGAAAATGTTGAATGACGTGCACAAAACCAAACGTCTAGGCAGTGCATTGACTTTCTTCAAGCGGTGTACCGCAACGACGGTGATGATTTCTTTAGCCAAATTCTTACGGGCGATGAAACATGGGTGGCCTACGTCACCTCAGAATCAAAGTAACAGTCCATGGAATAGTGGTATTCAGATTCACTCAGAAAAGTGAAGTTTAAGCAAACACTTTCTGCCCGGAAAATCATGTGCACAGTTTTTTGGAACCGAAAAGGATTATTGCTTGTGGAATTTCTGCCTCGTAATGAGACAATTAATGCAGCAGCTTACTGTAAGATATTGAACAATCTGCGCCGTTCAATCCAGAACAAAAGACGTGGCAAGTTGAGATAGGGCATCCTTTTGCTGCATGACAATGCCCGTCAGCTAATCAGACCAAAGATCTCATCACATCTTTTAAATGGGAAACTGTAGACCATCCTCCGTACAGCCCCAATCTGGCGCCCAGTGACTACCATCTGTTCTGCATTTGAAGAAATACCTGGGCGGTCGGCGTCTTCAAGAAGATGACAAAGTCAAAACAGTTGTGATGCAGTGGTTAACAAGTCAGGCGGCAGACTTCTATAAGGAGGATATTCAGAAACTGGTACAAACGTTATGACAAGTGCCTCAACATTGGAGAAAATTATGTAGAAAAGTGGAAATATTTACAGCTTTCATGTAAAAAGTAAAATTATTCATATATCTTTGCACGTCTATTTATTAATTTCACAACGGTATTCCTAATCATATGTAAATCGATGAGAAGGAAGAGATAGTAATGATTGTCCCTATAACAGTAAAATTAAAGAAAACGATTTTGTAAATTTTTGTAATTAAAAAGGAAAGGGTTGGAACCTTCGTGGATGGGGTATGAACTGTTTAGGACCAGAATCTGATAGCATTCAATTGGAATTTTAGGTTTTATAAAGAACTAAAATGTCGCTAATTAGTTTGAAAGTACCATTGTACAATTAAACTTTCCATGCAAAAGTATTTTGAACTATAATAAGGTAAAATATGAAATATGAGAAAATAATATTTTTCTAGCTGGAACAAGTCTATTAAAAATGAAAAAAATAGTAAAATGATCAATTAGAACTTACCTCCAATTGAACGATTAACTTGTATAAAAATATTATATTTAGCCGGCCCAGTTCAAATTTAAATACACCATCAACATAAACACTGTCTAAATTTGGAGATATGTCATTATTGCACCCTATATTTTCTGTATTTCTGACATATTTCATTTCGAAAACCTTATCTTCATCTGTATACAAAATCTGAAATAAGTTTTTGGTACATTTTTCTCTTTAAAATTATTTATTCAGTGATTAATTTTTCAAATACTTGTTTCTACTGGTCAGTCAGATATGTTCTTGCAAGATTTCATATAAAGGGATATAAAACATAATAAGCCAAAAAAAGGATTAATATTGTTCGTAAACGGCCGTTGCGAATTATTTTAAAAAATTTCCGCACATCGTGTGTTGGCACAGCTAATTGTCGAGATCGCTGATTTGCAGTTTGATTTTTCAAACCGTTAGCAAATTAGCAACGGACTTAATACGCCCCTTAAAAAAGAAATGAAATTTTGCTGGAACTGATGATAAGTATATTATGTACCAAAAAGTTTTCATTTGGGCAACTACATTGAAATTCTTACCTTAGGGTATAAGGTTATCTCTGACAAATGTTCGACGTTAATATTGGCTAAAAATGTTCTAAGTACGAATCTCTCATTCGCTCTGAATAAAACGTCTACTTCAAATCCAGAGAGTTCAACGTTAATAATATCAAAATCGGAATCGCAAACACGAATGTTCATGTCTTTAACTCGGGCGGAATGGGAGAATTTCACAGAACCTGAAGGAACAGGAACCTCCGATGGTTTATGAAGTATGTTTTCCACTTTTTGAAAAAGCCAAGAGAGCCGATTATTCAACGTTGCTGATACTTGATTTCTAAACCTGAAAAATAATGTTTTTTAATAAGCTTATGTTATATGGAGTGTACATTAAACATTATTTTAAAATTCAAAGGCTATTTTCAGAGTTATTCTAAGAATATTTAGAAATTTGAACAACATTTTAGCCGGCATTGTAATCCGAGAGTTGTCAATATATAAAAACATATTCCTAAATTTTTTTGTACTCTGTAAAGGCTTTACTAATTTCAAAAATAAAAATTTATGTTGTAGAAAAAATTATTTTCCTGTATCTTCGTTACAAAGAGGTTGTTCAAAAATCACCAAACTACTAAACATTAGAATAATAATACAACTCCACAAAAAAATAATTATATATGCACTTGATTAAACATGATATTATTATGTACTTTTTGATAATTTTAATGTTGAAACCGAATCCGCGGACAAAAAAGGCTGTATACCTTCTAAAAAGCCTAATAAGGATGAAAGTGCTATTGACATTCAAGTTCAGTTTCTGGAACCTAATTAATCGTATTGAAATTAATGGTCAGTAAATGCTAACGTTTATTCGGCATTTGAATTGCACCTTCAGTTAGAAACTTAATAAAAAATACTATTAGTCGCTGGAAAACCACTTAGTGTCTCAGTCAGTTAAAGTGAAATTAAGGTAGGGTATTTTTTTAACAGAAAAACTACACCCTTGACGAGTTTTAAGTGAACATGGAAGTAACATCAAAGTAGTTGAAAACAACTCCGAGCTATATAAAGAATATATAGCTTGAAAATAGTCGTAGGAATTTTTAGGAGGTGCTCTTCGGCTTTAGCAAATTTTAAGAGGGTTTAAGAATCAGAAAATTTCATAAGAATATACTGGTTGATCAAATGTATACAATTAGTTTTCTGTTGGGTTGTGTAATTTAAGAAATATCCTTCTCAATTTTTGCAATGTGGTTGGTAAACACCCTGTATAATTTTTATGTAAAAATATATCCAATGTTTTAGATCAAATTGTGATACATTTTCTCATTTTTACCGAAATTATTATTTATGTTATCTTCTACACCTATTTGTCATTTTTAGGGTTCCTTATATTCAATATACGGATAACCTTATAAGATCACTCCGGATTTCTTCGTCTCTTTCACATGAAAGCAATTTTCTCCTAAACTACTGGACGGAAATGGTTGACATTTGGTATCAATATATACTACAATATAAAAAAGTTCTTTTCTCCACGGAGCTACGAGTTGACTATTTAAAACCGTTTAACAGTATGGTTAAGGATAACCTTTAATATCAATAAAACGTACGTTCTGGCAAAAGTAATATGGCTATTATCTTCCGCTTTGCAATAGTAAACAATTAATATGTTTTATCTATCTTCTATACTACTATAAAATTGTAGTTGTCTGTTTGTTTGTTTGTTACCTCATTCCGTAGATATAGGGAAAAATCTACTACCAGGTTCAGTAATACATCCACAATTAGTCAATTGGTTCCACCGCATGCACCAAATTTTAGATACTTGATTCAGCTTAGCTTTTATTCAAAATTCGGAAAGTGTCGATTTTAAAAAAAATAATATATCAAGTGTAATTTTACAGGGTGTTCCATATATAGGATAGGTAGAATTAAATTCATTTAAAAAATCTTGAAGAAAAGGTATATTAGATGGCCCGTAAGTAGTTGCATATATATAATGTGGTTGAAATAAGGGGGAATCTATACGGGGTGGTTCAAAAAAGATATATTGACTGGACCATAAACAGTTGTATATACCAAGTGGTTGAAAAACGGGTGGAGTTGAATTATATTTGTACAGGGCGGATAACAAATTGTTATATTGTTAGGGTCATAAGTGGTTGCATATACAATGTGAGTGAAATAAGGGTAAAATAGAATATGTTATTTAAGCAGTTAGGATATTTGAATTTTCTTGAGCTATTATTATAGTTATGAAATAGGTTGAAAAAAATGTTAGAAGCAGTTGTTCATACAGGGTGGTTGAAATATAAGATGGAGTGGAATTATAGTTTATAGGGTAGTTAAAAAAATGTTCTATAACCTCAAGTAGTTCACAAGTAGCAAATTATAGGATGGTTGAAATATGTAGCAGAGTATATATCTATAGATGGGTTTAAAAAATATTATAAAAATGTTATGATGTACAACCTGTTTCATATACCGGATAGATGAAATATGGGGTGGACTAGAATTCTAAGTATACAGGGTGGTGAAAAAGTGTTATATAGGGTGGCGATAAGGAGTTGCATATACAAGGTTGTTGAAATATAGCGTGGAGTAGAACAATAATTATACAGTGTGGGTAAAAAAATAGAAAAATTTTGGAGTACCTGAATTATGGAGCAACGTCAAGTTATCGTTACACTGTGTGTTTCAAACAAGGTTACAAAACGTTCCAAATGAAGGATGGTTTAAATGAAGTGTGGAGAGAAGTTATATTTTATACTGTGCTTCAAAAATTATGAGGTAATTGCTTAGCTCATAATTAGTTGCTTAGATAGGACATTTGAAATATAGGGAAGAGTATAGTTAAGTAGTTTAATATTTAAAAATTGTTACATTGGCTGCCCCATAAGCAGTTGCAGGTTTGGTGAAATTTATTGTGAATTGATGAATTTATATATATACAGGTTGGTACAAAAAATGTAAAATTTGTTCGAACAATTTTTTAAGATAGAACTTGTGATGTTGCAGATATGCAATATCTGAAACATGGGGCGAAATAAAATAGTTATACAGTGTGATTAAAACATGTTAGAAAAAGTTGCATATAAAGGGTGGTTGACCTATATGGTGGAGACAAATTATATTTTCCAGGATTGAAAAAAAAAACAAAAATGATTATATTTAGATAGATTTAAGATAGTTGAAATATAGAGTGGATCAGATTTATAGTTAAGTGTTTAAAAAACATTTTGTAGAATATAATTATGGTTATACAGGATGGTTAAAAAACGGATAGACAAATAAGTGAAAATGGTTGTCTAATTGGCAGCAATACATACAAGATAGTATAAATATAGATGGAAGTAGAGTTATAGCTATAGAAAGCAGTTCTTAAAAATGCTTAATAAAAATGTTATATAGGGTGGCCATGAACAGTTGCACTTTGGGTGAATTTAGTTATACAGAGTAGTTACAAAAATATTATATTGCGTGGCCTATTAGTAGTTTTATATATAAGGTGGTTGAGATCGGGGGCTTAGTAGAATTATAATTTTACAGAGTGGATTAAAAAATGTTAAAAAATGTTATATAAGGTAGACCATGAAGAGTGAGGCGAAGCAAAATAATATTTACCTATTGTGTTGTAACACAATGCTAAAAAAAGTTGCACATAAATGCCGGTTTAAATTATAGTTTATGAAGTGGCCCAAAAATTATCAGAAATAATTGTTATATAACGTATAGGGTGGAGTAGAACTATAGTGAGGTAATTAAAAAATGAAATATTTGGTAACAAATAAACATCAGTACATACAGGATGGTTGCACTACAGGATGAAGTAGAGTTACAGTTATACAAGGTAGTTCCTAAAAATGTTGAATAAAATTGTTACATACTGTGGCCCATAAGCAATTGCAGTTTGGGTTAAATGTATTCGGGATTGGTGGATTTATAGTAATGTTAGGTGGTTCAACAAAGTTTAAAATTGATATATTGGATAAACCATATGTTTCATAAACTATTTCTTTTTGTGGGTAACGGCTAGTTTTATATAAAATAAATCCTTCATATCTAGTGACGTATCATACATTCACTAGTGACGAAATCAACTAACTTATTGCTAAGATACTTCGAATATTGAAGTACCGTACGGACAGCATCTTGGTGCAGTAGTATGTTTACGGTTCCCAAATTAGCAACCAGTGATGTTTCGACTCCATGGAAATGCGTCCAGAAATCCGCACAGCCTGCACTCACCTAAAAAGAAAGAGAGTAATTTGAATATGTGAATTAACTTCTAGATTATTTCTAACAGTTATACGGAAAAAATAACATACGAAGATATAGAATCTCGACGATGCCTGGTTTCGTAGTAAAATAATTTTGTAGGGGTTAAAAATACTGTCAAAAATTGTTTACTATTATCTTGGGATTTTACAAAGAGGGTGGTAGAGTAAGATCAATGATCATTATGAGACTATTCAAAATACACCCTGTCATGCTGCTAATAGTCACAGTTGAGTAAATGTCAATATAAGGTGAAGCTGACGTAGAGCGTACAGCAATCGTTAAATGGATAAAGAATTTGGCATAAGGTCACTGGAACAGAGTTTGAAGATGATTTCATAATAGAACAGAATTGAATCATGCTTGTGCCGAGGGATGGGTACTGAGATTATTGAATGAAGTATTTGTATATGTTTACGAGCAATCACATGAAAGCACTAATAATTTTAGAAAAAACTCTCGACAAGTCTTTCTAATAAAACGGGGTCAGTTACTCTTGGTCAACCAGAGAGGAATCCTTAGATTTGCTAAAGGGTGGGTCATTGTTAAAGTCGGACGAAAAACATCGAATATGTCAAATAACATTAAGATTGACGGTGGTGAAGGAAATAGCTTGTTCCGAACCCGTCGCGAGCATGGTTCTATTAATGGAAGAATAGTGGAATCATATTTTGCAAGCTGCAAAACCATACAATGTATTTAGATTACTGGCAAATTTACAATCTCAAAGATAGCACTACCGATAGTACTATCAATATGAATATTAAATTGATACCACGCTGCAGAATAAACGTATCGAGCCTTCCATCAGCGTTTGAGTTGCTCCGGTCAGATTAGTAACGAAAAATAATGGAATCTTCCGAATTTTAGTTGACTAAATTAATACAAATTGTTTGAGTACCGGCTGAATTTGTTAACACAATGTAATAAAGTTTCTGGAAGCAGCTTTTTATGAGCGGTTTTTATTAAGAAGTGAAGGACAGTTTTACTTTGCGAAAAGTTTCAAAATATTTTTTTCAAGATTCTCACACCGTAAATTTTAATAACTCTCTAGTTCTGGCATGTAAATAAAATTATTATAAAAAAAATTGTAGAGATGGTATTTATTAACTATTATCCGAGTAATATTAATAAGAAAACATATCCAAAATTTGAATAGCATTATGATCAGAATCTAGAGAGAAACCACTTCTCCATGAGTAGGAGCCTTCATTTACAAAAAAGTTGTGAAGTCCAGGTACAGTGGTGGTATTAATTGTTGGATTCTTTAAGAGAGTATATGATGATCATTCCTATTTCGCCCTATGCAGTTTTAGAATTACCACAGTTATTCCAGTAGTCAATGTTTCACTACAGTAACTAACATTTTAAATTAAATCCCCCTTTGCTCATATATTAAGATCTGGTGGGTAATACATTTTTGCTCCATATAAGAAATACGACTTTTCCCCTTTTTTAATTAAGTCAGTTTTGAGTTATGTTAAGTGCAACAGTTTACAAGTCCTGGGTCTTTCGTGAAGATCTTCAAACTCTATATTCTTGTTTAAAAGTGCTCAACTTAGAATATTAAAAATTAGTGAAACTGTTATATTTAAGCAGTATTTTCCTGCACTTCTTATAATACACTTACCCTTCGAAAAAGAATAACAAGTACATCCTCTTTACTTGGTATGGGTGTGTGAATAAGGTCTAAATATTGGCCACTTGAGGAAATATGTAACTTGTCAGTCAATAATATACTGTTCAAAGAAATTTGATATGCTGGACCAAACGTCATCAGAGCAACATCCATTGTGAAGATTCCTATGCGTAATATTAAATATTGTTTGTCTGTATTATCACTTGAACGAGAAAATGTTATCACCGTCTGAAACAATAATTAATATGTGGAAGTGCAAATGTATGTAATAAATTATTACCTCTGTAATTACTATCCCGAGTAGAATGTTTATATTATTGTTGGGGGAAATATTATCTTCTAATCCTGGTAAATCAACACACCTAGCATAAGCTTCATTCATGTCATAACGGTGGGGATGCGACAAACTTTTCCTAATAAAACATTTCAAATTATATAATATAAAACAATAATTATGTATTTAAATATTGGAATCATGAAAAATACAAATTCGAACCTTTGGTTACTAGCTTTTCGAGAATTTACAGTAGTTTCTGAACGAGAATTTACAAGTTTTTGGACGTAAGAAAATATATTGTTTCTACTCTACGCTCAACAGATGAAAATCTCGAAAAATATTTATTTTCATCAAACCATGAGATATGATTAGATATTTTATTTAATTCACTTTGAACCTTTGAAACATATTTGAGGATAGTACAAATATTGCCGTTTCCCAATAATGATGCATCGATCTTCCTTTACAAGTTTGTAAAGCATACTAGGGAATAACGAAGTTTATTAAATGTATTACAAAGTAAAGTTTACAAAATAATAATTATAGTTTAAAAAACTAAATAATACGTTTTAGTAGCAAGCCGAACTAAAAAGCAGAAAACAATTTTTAATTATGAACAGTTTAGATTACAGCATTAGAAAGTCGAACAATCAATCATGATTATATAATTACCTCAAAATAAAAATAAAATAAAATTTAAGTTATTAACAGAATAATTCGATTCAGAGTAAAAAGCGTGGGGTGCATTTCACTATATTTGCATAACTCCTCTTATAAATAGTTGCCAATAGAATAATTGTAAATTTTAATATTTCAAGCAGTTTTTAGTATCATAACGACGTCTATAGGATTTATAATTAAAAAGTTTACTTCATGTTTGGGTAATCTTTCTATTTCATTACAGCAAGTTCTACTAGTGATAACTAGATGGAGGCAGTTAATAGACAAATTTGTATTTAGACAAGAACAGTGACAAAAAGACAACAAACGGGAAAATTCAACTTAAAGAATTGTATTGTCATCGGCCCTTGTCACGTGTGCCAATTTTCAACTTAATTGGTCTTCTTTAAGTTGGTGAAAATTACGTTGAAAGTTTCCGTTACATAGATGCGTACACGTGAACCTAATTAAAGCGTATTAAAAATGTTTCTCATTGTACAGTTTGTTGAAATGTTTATACGCATTGGTTCAAGATCTATGGTTACCCCTAGAAAATACCAAAAGTGTTTTTATAACTATGCATCACGTTGTATAGCAGTATACAGGGCTAGCCAACATTCTGGGTAACAGTTTTGTCAGTAACCATGTTCATGTCAACATATTTTTATACAAAATGTTCTACATGCAAACTCGAAGTATGTATGCTATTTAAAAGTAGAAGAAAAAAAGATTGTTGTTCCCTGAGAATTAATAGAGTTTTCATGTAGTTGTTGTAGGGTGAATTTAATATTGACTATCACAAACAACTCAAATATACAAGACAATGAGATTTTTTTAATTACTAGTTGACTAGGTTATATTTTTTTATAAAAATTAATGTTGACTTACACTATAACTATAGGAGTATATTAACCAAAGCCGATTATGTTTTGACCTTCATCGCGGTAATGTTTTGTGCAAGAAAAATTTGTTGCTTTCTGTTCATGTTGGAATACCCAGTTAAATGGTGTGTTGTTTAGTTTCCAGTTCATAAGGATAGAAAATATAATCATATATGAAATGGTCTAGGTTCCTGACGAGAACTACGTCTGAATTTGTGAATTATCGAACATTTTGTAATCAAAATGCAAAGTTTTACAAGAAAACTAATGACTCGACAAAAATATAAAACCGACTTCAACTTTAAATACAGCATACTTTACCAAAATCGTTGATTTAAAATATAACAATTTGTTGAAGATTTCGATTACGATTTTTCAAACTCTCCTTATTATATTCATAAAAAATTTAATCTAAGGAAAACTTTTACGTAGAATTTTCATTTTTCGGTGTTTTCTGATGGATATTTCTTTCTCTTTAATAAGAAGTTTTTTATATTACTTAAGTAGGTTTCGAGTTATTTGCGTAAACGTCACATTTTTTAAATTTAATTTGTTAATAACGTCTACAATTGTGCGAATTTGAATCGTATATACACATTTGTTGACATCATTCCCAATGTAATAAACCATCACTCATATCTTTACTAACAGTCGCAAGAGTTTTAAACTTATAAAATTGACCAACGCCCACTGCAAACAGACAATAAACCACTATGTTCAATTTTAACACTACAACTTGTTTCTATTAAACAAACTTCGGATAGGTATAACGACTGATCACAATAGTCTTGACATATCTCACTAGTATCATCTAGTGAAGACAAAAAACTCATATATGCAAGGTACATAATTTTTAACAAAAATTGCCCATAACACTTGAAAAATTCGATATGAAGCCCACCAGAACGCAAAAATGCAATTACACAATGTTCTACTGAAACAGTTAATTTGGGACATGGCATACATGTGCAATCTTGTGCGAAAATCAATAATTTTGTAGTTCTTAACAACTGACACAGTTTTTTGCAGAATGACAAACCTCTTGTGTCTACTATACTATTGAATCACCCTTTGCATATATTATAGTCGTAGTAATTTAGAATCATTCCGCAAAAGGCAAAAATATAGAAAAAACAATAAAATACTGTTGCGAAAATTTATAATTATAACATGGAAAAAAATTAAAAATGAATTTAACTTTACTTACTCTTTCCGAAGTCTTCGAATTTTTCCATTTTCTACCTTGTATCTTTTATATTTGCAGAAATTATTGATTATTCCTATTTTATCTCGAACTTCTTTCAACTTTTTAAATGACAATCGGTTTTCAATTCGATCTCGAGAAAATAAATTTTCACTCGTCTTCAGTTTTATCTCGTTTGGCACTGTTATATTATCAAATAATTGAAGCAGATGACCAATTTTTCGTTCGGAAATATTGAACTTTAGAACAGGAAATGTAACGTTAAATTTGTACCTAGAAAAAAATATTACACTTTAATAAATATTATTATGAAATGTTATTAATTTACATACAGCAAAATCAAATAGTTTTGGTCAAGGTAAAACATTGGACTAATTATTTTGAATATAGTTTATAATTTTCAAATATGTATATGAATTTGATGCTGTGCTGATTTTTATTTGCCCACAAACTTATGATAATGATAAACTCGAAATTAGCAGGATGCTAAAACTTTAAAATCATAATTGTATAACTTCAAATCATAAAGATGAGATCTTGAGGTATTATTTGAAAAACAAATAACATAATTGTGTTACAAGAAAATAATAATGTACAAAATATGAATACATTACTTTTAAGGCATTCACAGAGAAAGAGAACTTTTAGGGATAAAAGTAATAGTATAATGAAACCAAAACCACTTGTTCTAAGGATAAAACAGGGGTAACTGGCTAATACTCAACATTTTTATCGATGCGTTTTTGTTTTTTCTTTACTCTATAACCTCAAAAAATCGATAACAATATAGTTGTTTGCCTTTTACACGAAATCTGCCAGTGAAACTATGTTTACTACTATAGGCAAACTAGTAGAATGGTAAACCCTACAATATGAAATACTGTATTCTCAGTTTCGTTAATTTGTTGCTTAGATAATTCAAACAAAAAATTTCATTGTTTGTATTATGTTTATTTAATTTTATTTTTAAATATTTTATTGACTGACAATGTAGATTTTCTTATTATTTTGCCTGTTTGTTAGGGTTTTCTATCCTCAGATTTTTTCCTGCAACAGATAAGTATTTGAAAATTATAAAAGCAGAACAAAGTGTAGTAAGACAATTTCGTAAGATTGCCTGGATTACTGGTTGTCCGTACAGAAATTCTTCCTCATAGTTATTCTGAGAAAAACAGATGTCTACAAAGTGATCACGCAGTATTCCTGTATATAAATAGTGTTTTGTATATTTTGTGATACTTATCTACTGAACAGGCAAAATAACTCAGGACCTCCTCAACAATTTTTTCTAAATTACTTAGATCTTGTCTTCTAAACGTTGTTTGTGGCTTATTCTTGCTTACTTTTATGTTTTTTTTGGGCAATTACACCACAATAGAAATAAAACGACGTATATTGCAGGAATACCAAACGTTTCAAAGTCTATTCTGACTTCGTTGTCAATGGCTTTATATTTATTAATGTAGATTGCAAAATGAAAATTTGATTTATGATAAATCAAGACTTTGAAACGTTTGGTGTTCCTGCAATATACGTTGTTTTATTTCTATTGTGGTGTTATTACCCAAAAAAACTTAAAAGTACTTAGATCTTCTTATACCCAATAGATAAAGATCCGGTAATTTTTGCAATACTACAGTTAAACCAATGGCGACTTTTTTAAAGGGCCGCATTACCTCAGCGAATGCCTTCTCATCATTTCTGGAAATTAGAAGAGTTGCCTCAAAACCTCTCATCTCAGTTTTTTTTTTAAATTTATAAATACATTTAAATAAAGGAAACACCGTAGACATCTATCACTTGCCAAATTGCAACTGCTTTTTGGCAACCCTATTTTAATCATTTTTGTTGAACCGCCTTGTATAACTATAATTTTACTTCCATCTACATTAAAACCATCCTGTATATACTACTGCCAACCAGTCAAACACTATAACGTATTTTTGAACCATCCTGTATAACCATAATTTTACTCTACAAATACTTCAACCACCTTGTATGTTCATATGCTTAGGGGCCACCAAATATAACATTTTTTAAACAGTTAACTATAACTCTGCTGTACTCACTATCTTATCTACGCAACTGCTTGTGGACTAACATTTTTTAACCACCCAGGAAAGTCTCTACCTTATATTTCTAACATTGTTTTAATTACACTGTATAACTATAATTTTACTTCAATTCAAGTTTCACATATTGCAGATATGCAACAGCTCATGTTCTATCATACAAAAAATTTTTATCCAACCAGTTTAACTATAATTTTACTTATGCAACTACTTATCGGCCACCCAGTATAACATTTTTTGTACCTCCCTGTATAACTATAAATCCATCAATGACCAATATATTTCCCCAAAACTGTAACTGCTTATGGGGCACCCTAAATAACAATTTTGATCAACATTTTTTTAATCACCTTGTATGTATTACAACTACCCCGCATACGCTGCTGCTTACTGGTCAACCAATATAACATTTTTTAGATACTTAACTATAACACTTCTCCACCCTATATTTCAACTATTCTATATGTGCAACTGAGCCACGTTATTTCACAATTTTTCCTCATATTTTTTTAACCACATTATAAATTATAATTTCTCTCCACACTTCATTTAAAGCACCCTTCATTTACAACTTCTTCTAACCTTGTTTGAATCACACAGTGTAACTATAACTTTACTGTTCCCCATATTTCAGGTACGACACCCTATATTTTAACAACCTTATTTGCCACCCAATATAACATTTTTGTACCACCCTGTATCCTTAAACTTCTACTCCACCCCATATTTCTACCATCCGGTAAATACAACAGCTTGTATATCATAAAATTTCTTTATAATATTTTTAAACCCACCTGTATAGCTGTAATTATACACCGTTACATATTTTAACCATTATAACCGTAACAGAAAAATTAATACAATTGATTTTTGTTGAACCGGTTGCCCAAGTTTAATGTAAAAAATATCAAAAACGGCTCTATACGTGCAGAGAATATTGGTATATCATTAACAGATTGATTCTAACTGATCTTTTTTGATTTTCTCGACTCAACAGTTTATAGGATGGACGCGTCCGCTGTTAGCGTTGTTGGATGTCACTATGTTTTTGGTATTTATGCATTTATATTAAAAAATTTTGAAAATCTGAGATGTCGGGTGTTTAGGACAAATCGTCTACTTTTCACCGCTGCACTAAAAATGAGAATAGAGCCATCTGAGGTATGACACTTAAAAAAGAACTTCCTATAGTTTTACAAAATGACCGACGGTACAGCATTTATTTTTAGAAAATTACAACAAAATAAAGTGAAGAAATTGAATGAATAGTAGCTCAATTTTGTACATTGTACATTTCCATAAAATATTGCATTAGTAACATGGTTTTGCAGGTAGATACCGTGTAAGGAAACACATTAAATTGTTAGCAGTTATTTTGAGTTTATAACGTTAAAAAACAATAACGCATCGATAAAATCATGTTGAAATGTATGCTAATTAGTCCTTAGAACACCTTGGTATTGGTTTTGTTCAATTTGTCACCTATTTTTGTAATTCAGCTGGGTTATCTGTTTTTTTTTTAATATTCTAGTAAACTTGTACCAACTCATATAAAGAAGATACTTTACATGATTTTTGGCATTTAAATAACCAAGGAACTTCAGAAGTTCCCCGTTTGAAGGCTTGTTTTGATTAACATTTGAAGAGCAATTGTTTATGATTCATTCATTATGTATTTTCGTAAACTAGAATGAGTAAATAATGACCTCGCGACCCATAATAGTAACTATGAGTATGTAAGTAACAACGAACTTTTTAGAACGTTGCATTACATAATACGAAAAATAATGACATGTTTCGGAATTAAGAATTTATAAGTAATAATATATATGTTATATGTAAAACTTAACATTGGATTAACCTTCAACAAAGTAACTACATTGTATCAAACAATAGCTTATTGTTACTTGTTTACGCCGCTATTTTGCAGGCTTGCTATTTTTGCCTTGCAGGTGTCCAGAATGGAAATGATGCCTAAGCATTCCTAAACTTATAAATTCATTCAAATATGCTTTCTCGTAGCTCTTTAAAATTTTGTTCCTCGTACGTAGAAGCTCTATTACGTTTCGTTCCTCATACAGTTCAGTTCACAAGTAAATTTCAAACGCGTATTTAAATCGCAAAATCCAAAGTTAAGTTATAAAGTAATTTCAAAGTGTGAATTTTTGTGTTAATAAAATAAAATCTTTTTTAAAACTTTGTTTATGAGAACCCACTCATAACATTTGGCGCAGTCAGTAGGATCCTGTACGCTGACAAACCATTTAAACAGTCGGATATCCTGGTCCCTCACATAACATTTGGCAGTTGGATTATCCTGTGCGCTAACATAACATTTGGTGCAGTCATCCAGATCTTGGACGCCGACAGAACACGCGTAATTCCTAAATCGGTTGCTCACTCCGGCGTTGGATTCCAATCCTTTACCAAGAGAACGAACCCCGCAGAAAAAGGAAGAATCTCTCAGCAGAAGCAGAATCCTTCAACAGAAGCAGAATTGCAGTTTCCAAGTCAAAAACAGTGACAGAACCCGCGTAAGTCCAGAATTGGTTGCTCACTCCACTGAACAACTTAGGAAACAAAGCAGATTCACTCAACAAAGCAGAATTGCAGAAGAAGAAAAAACCAGTCTCCAAGTCTACAGTGACAGAACCCGCGTAAGTCCTGAATTGGTTGCTCACTCCACTGGCAGAACTAAGGAAACAAGGTAGGAATCATCATCTTAATTCAAATAATAACAATAAAACAATTGTATGTTCTAATATCTTCAAAAGGTAAAACAATCCTTAAAAATAACAATAAACGTTATAAAACAATTTAATAAACTTTCAAGAAAAAAAAAAAGAGAACTTTCAAGAACTTTTCAAAAATGTCACACACAGAGGAACATATAGAGCCATACAAACTTTCAGAAATTTTCAGTTTAGTTCCAGAATTTGACGGAAATCAAATAAATTTACAAACATTTATAAACGCTTGCGAAACCGCTAATCGCATGGCAGTAGGTGATCAAAATTTATTTTTAACTATTCACATAAAGAATAAATTAAAATTAAAAGCCGCTGAACTAATCAATTCGAGAAACCCAAGCACTTGGCTTGAAATAAAAAATTTACTAGAATTACATTTTGCCGACACGAGAGATTTTTCAAGTTTAATACACGACCTTCAAAAAATGCATCAGTTAGAGAACGAAAACGCAATAACTTTTGTATCAAGATTACAAAGTTTAAATTCAAAGTTATATGCTTCCATTAATAAACAACTTCTGTCTACAATCGAGAAATCCGCTCAAACTCGCATGATAGACAATATGTGTTTAAATGCTTTATTAACAGGTTTAAACGGTCAATTAGGTTACGTAATCAGAGCTGCAAATCCCGCAGATATAGTAAGTGCAACGACTTTGATAAAGAGAGAACTTCAGTTGCAACAATTCGAGAAACAAAAACACGATCTTTTGCCGCGTTCGCAAAAACGCACATTCTCAAATCAAAATTCACAAAAACAATGTACTTATTGCAGAAAAATAGGACATTTATACAATGAATGTAGAAAAAGACAAACACAACAATCTAATAATTACCCAAACAATTACTCAAATAACTTTCAAAACAATTTCCAGAGAAATCAAAACAATTTCCAAAGACCCCCAAATTTCTCAAACAATTTCCAGAGAAATCAAAATCAAAATAATCAAAGCAATTTCCAAAGAAATCCAAATTTTCGAAACAATTCACAACCTTCAACAAGTCAAGGAAATTCTTCAAACACAGGAACAATTCCTAGACCCCAGTCAATGAATTTCAATCAAAGACAACAAAATACAAATACAAATCCAAGAACAAATCATTACAATCAAGACAACTTTGAACAATCTTTTGACTCATCCCAACAAATTGATTACGAAAATCATGAAACATTTTTAGAAAATGAAAATTTTCACGAGGACTTCATTCCAGAAGCTCCACCTCACATGGAAAATCTAACAACCCAAATACAAACTCTCAACCTTACAGAGAACAGATTCATTTAAAAAATAAATTCCCCCTACTAACGGTAAATGGAGAAAATCTCTATTATATAAAAGATTTGACAAACCAATTTAAAATTTTAATTGATACAGGCGCAGGTTTATCGATTTTCAAACCCCAAACTTGCAAAAACTATAAAAAGAGAATTAAAGAAAACATCACTATACAAGGCATAACGAATCAAAAAATTTTAATAACGGAATCAGTATTAATTCCCTTCGGAAACGATAGTCATCATAAAGTGTACATTTATGACTTAGATATCGATTTTGACGGTATTCTAGGGTCAGATTTTCTACAACAATACCAATGCGTAATTGATCTGAAAAATGAACAATTAATCACAAATTTTAAATCAATACCTCTTTTTAAATTTACCAAAGATCATTTTAACGATCAACCCACAGAAAATATTTCAACAATGACAAATAAAAATTCAAATCCCAGTGATATTTCAAATGAAATTCAAATAGAACCCCGCTGTGAAAAAATCGTAAAACTAAAATGCAATTTAAAAAACAAACAAGCTGTATTAGTAGCCACAGAAATAAATAAAGTCAGGTTACCAAATGCGTTAATACAAACAAATGATAAAGGTGAATTTTATACCACAGTAATAAATCCTTATGCAATTAATCAAACCAGAAATTTTGAGAATTTACAAATCGAACCTCTCGAAAGTTATTCAATAAATTATTTCTCAAACTCAAATTTTGAAAATAACTCTTACATCGACCGAGAACACGAAATATTACAACAACTAAGATTAGATCATCTAAATGACGAAGAAAAGGAAGACATCATCCAAATTTGCACAGAATTTTCAGATATATTTTATTTAGATGGAGATAACCTCACGTTCACGAATGAAACAAAACATAAAATAAATACAGGTGACGCAAAACCAATTATGACAAAATCATATCGATATCCATACGCACACAAAGAAGAAGTAAAGAACCAAATTTCAAAAATGCTATCACAAGGAATAATCAAACCTTCAATCAGCCCATGGAATTCACCAGTTTGGGTAGTTCCTAAGAAAATAGATGCGTCAGGAAAACAAAAATGGAGGATAGTCATAGTCTACAGGAAACTCAACGAAGTGACAGTAGACGATCGTTATCCCTTACCAAACATTTCAGATTTACTCGATCAGTTAGGAAAATGTCAGTATTTCACATCCCTCGATTTAGCGTCCGGCTTTCACCAAGTAGAAGTCGATCCCAAAGACGTAGAAAAAACAGCATTTTCAGTAGAGAACGGTCACTATGAATTTGTCAGGATGCCGTTTGGATTGAAAAACGCACCAGCGACGTTCCAAAGAGTTATGGATTCAATTTTACTAGGAATTCAAAATGAAAGAGCCGCAATTTACATGGACGATATACTCATATACGCCCCAATAATACAAGAGCATAATAAAAGACTAAAAGAAGTTTTCACAAGATTACGAAATTCAAGTCTGAAGATACAACCAGATAAGTGTGAATTTCTGAGAAAAGAAGTAGCTTATCTAGGCCACATTGTTACAAAAGATGGAGTCAAGCCAGACCCTTCAAAAATTGAAGCAGTAAAAAATTTTCCAAAACCGAAAACCACCAAAGAAATAAAATCATTCTTAGGTTTAGCAGGGTATTATAGACGATTTATTTCAAATTTTGCAAAGATAGCAAAACCATTAACGAGATTACTACAAAAAGACGTTCCTTTTAATTTCAATTCAGAATGCGAAAAATCATTTGAAGAATTAAAAAATGCTCTCATTTCAGAACCGATTTTAAAATATCCCAACTTTGAAGAATCTTTTGTTCTCACATGTGATGCAAGTGCATATAGTATAGGAGCAGTTTTAAGTCAAGGCCCTATAGGAAAAGACTTAACAATAGCATACGCCTCAAGAACACTTTGTCCAGCAGAAACAAGATATTCAACAATTGAACGCGAACTATTAGCAATAGTTTGGGCAGTCAAGACATACAGATGTTACTTATATTCGAGAACCTTCCTACTAATTACCGATCATCGCCCTTTAACATGGCTTTTTTCCATAAAAGACCCAGGCAGTCGTCTTGCCAGGTGGCGTCTAAAATTAGAAGAGTACGATTACAAGATAATGTATAAACCAGGACGAATTAATAAAATGCAGACGCACTTTCACGAATAAAGATCAATCACTTTAAAGAAACTTCGAAATTAGCAACAAAAATATTAGCCTCAAACAACTCAGAAACCGACAGCGAAAAAACAGACACAGCTGACGAACAAGAAATTGATATTGAAGAAATCGACACAGAATTTCAGAACTTCGTTAAATTATATCAAACAACCTCATTAATCGATTATTCAAAAGTGGAATATTTAAATGATCAATTGTTAAATAAACAACACAAAGATATAATAAGCATATTTTGGCAAAATCAAACAAGAGAAGAACTACATGAAAAAATACTAGAAGATATTTTCGAAGAAAATTTAGATATTACCTTTAACAGACTAAATATCTTACACAGTGCGACAGTAAAGAACAGAACTTACTACTTAATATTTTTACCTTATGATCCCGATTCAACAAACGAAAGATTATTTTATACTCTTTACAAATTTAAAAATGAACTAGATCCTTCAAAAACATATTTTGTTGAAAACAATGTAGATTTACCAATCTTAGAAATGTTATGTTACATTTACGCTGACACAGAAATAAAATTTAAAATATGCCAGAATATAACAAAGACACCAGATCTTGATGAAAGACAAATTATTTTAGAAGAATACCACAATGGAAAAAGAAACCTACACCGAGGAATAAACGAAACTATACGCAGGATTAAAGAAAAATACCAATGGAAAGGATTAAATAAAGACGTTGAGAATTTTATAAAAAATGTGAAACATGTCAAAAAACCAAAATTTGTAGGAAAAACCTAAATCAACCCCTCGTGATTACAGAAACCCCTCGTACACCTTTTGAAAGAATAAATATAGATATTCTTGAAATTCCCTCAAAGAATTACATCGTAACAATTAACGACGAACTAACAAAATTTATCCAAGCATACCCTCTTAATGACAAAACTTCAAAAAGTATCGTAAATACACTAATTCTATTTTTTCAACACTATGGTACACCCCTTAGGATCCATTGCGATCAAGGCAAAGAATTTAATAATACTTTAGTGAAAGACTTATGTCAACTCTACAATATCAAACTTACATTTTCAAGCATATCTCATCCTCAATCTAATGGATCAATTGAAAGATTACATGCTACTTTATTAGACATGATCAGAGCCCATCTTTCAGAAAACCCAAATGACAATCCACTAACTTGCATTTCCTATGCAGTAATTTGTTACAATAACACTCAAAATAAGACACACGGATTTACTCCCTTCGAGTTAATTTTTGGTCATACATCTTCGAGACCACCGGAAAATTTATATAATGAAAAAGAAATAATTTCCAAATACATCCGCGATCTAAATAACAGAATTAATTATTTTTATAAATTAGCCAGGGAAAGAACCCAATTATCAAAAGAAAAAGCGAAGGAAAGATTTGATGAAAGAATTTCAGAAAATCGTTACAATTTTAAAGTAGGAGATAAAGTTTTCATAAAAGAATCTCAAATTTCAGACAAATTGAAAAATAAATTTAATGGCCCATACGAAATAACTGAAATTTTGAAAAACTCAGCTATAGTAATAAATCCAGATACACAAAATACTTATAAAATAAATTTCGACAGAATGAAACCACATCTTGAAAAATAATTTCTTTTCAGATGAATGGAACACATTTAACGCTTATCGGATTCATTACACACCTACTCATCATCTCACAATGTCAAGTTCAGATCACTCCCGTAAACAACACGGTAGGAATTTATTATAATTACGACTCATTAATGAAACTATCAAATAACAGGTGGACATTATTGGTTTACAAAGATTTGAAAAATATAAGAAATGCTTTAAATGATAACAACAATATTTTGGAACACATAAAAAGTATGATATCAGAATCTACAAATAAAATGAGAAGTTTTAAACCACATGTGCAAACACACATAAATATATTAAGTCAAATATCCAAAGATCTTGAAAATAAATATTCAGAAATATTTGCAGACACTTTAGCGAATAACGAGCGCTATAAAAGAGGTCTAATAGATGGTATAGGAACCGTATGGAAATTCATATCGGGAAACCTCGATGCTTCAGACGAGAAATACTTCTCAGACTGTATTGAAAAATTAAATCATGATGAACATCAAATTGAAAATTTAATGAAAAACCAGATATCAGTTACCACTTCGGTAATTAAAAACTTTAATAATACAATTCAAAAGCTCAAAATAGATGAGGAAACTTTTAATGAAGACTTAAAGAAAATTGATAAGGCAATTTATACTCTTAATGATGATTTAGCATTTTACGAAAGTAAATTAAAAATATTAGACATTTGTGAAACGTTATTGGAAAGTTACACATTTCTCGAAAGTTCAATTAATGATATATTAAACTCAATAACTTTTTCACGATTAAAAATAATACATACTTCAATAATAACACCAAAAGATTTAGTCAATTAATTGCAAGAAATATCTCAAGCTCTAACAAAAGACAATTTACCAATATCCCCTCAACTAACAAACATTGCTAAATATTTTGAAATAATCGAGTTGCATGCTTTTCAAACAGAGTCAAAAATAATATTTGTTTTAAAGATTCCCTTAGTAGAATCCGAGTATTATACTCTTTTTCAACTATACCCTCTACCAATTGAAGATAGTAGAACAGGGTTACATCATTCAATAATATTATCAGAAAAATACATCGCAAAAGATGATGAATCTTTACTCTATGTCACATTCCAAAATTTAGACAATTGCAAAAATCTAGATGCAAATTCAAAGATATGTTCTGATGTACTCCCACTACCAATCGATACAAACTCAATATGTGAAGCCCAACTACTTAAACAACAATTCAAATTGCCAAAAACTTGTCAAACCTCATTAATTTATGCAAATGGCTACAATGTAAAAGAAATCCAGATCAATACATGGTTGATTACTGTATCTGATCCACTACCAATAACAAGTAAATGTGTAAATCAAGACACAAAAACAATTATAATAAAAAACAATTCAATTATAACACTAACTCCAGAGTGCAACGCCTTCATTGGAACAACAAGAATAAGAGCCAGAAATAGCAACGACAGAAATACGAAAATATTATACAATACTGTCCCAGTACAAATACCATTTGAATGTTGCAGTAACATTCCAGAGAAGAAACAATTACCAGAGCTCAAACCCTTAAAACTAAATAAAATAAATGTAGACGATTTGAATATTGCACAACATAAATTGGATCAATATTCTGAACAACTGGATCAAATAATTAATGAGCCCTTCGTAAATAAAATATATCATGGTTTACCTATTTCACCATTGGACTCATCGTAGCCCTAATAGCCCTTTACACGTTCTGCAAGTGTAGAAGAAAACGACCGACAAGAATAAGTATCATGGGTCCAAATCCGCCTCCTCCACCGAGTCCACGTAAAAGAAGACATTTCACATTCGCCAGATTCTTACCAAGAAGAAGACCTAGTGTCCATCCAGAAGAAGACGAAAACGATATTGAACTTGGTTAAACAAAAATGTGAGTGAAAAACAAAAACATTTAATTTTTGTGAACTTTTAATTTCAGAATAATATTTATGTACCTTTTATTTTTATGATATTTTAACCACTTACATTTTAACATTATATAATCACATTATGATATTCAAAGCTTATATTTTAAACGTTATAATTTTATTAACCAAGTAATTGAAAAATCCAAATAATGTAAAATTTGAATTTTTTATCTTTCAAAAGTTGCAGCATTGCCCCAACTTTTTATATATAAGGGGACCTGTTATATGTAAAACTTAACATTGGATTAACCTTCAACAAAGTAACTACATTGTATCAAACAATAGCTTATTGTTACTTGTTTACGCCGCTATTTTGCAGGCTTGCTATTTTTGCCTTGCAGGTGTCCAGAATGGAAATGATGCCTAAGCATTCCTAAACTTATAAATTCATTCAAATATGCTTTCTCGTAGCTCTTTAACATTTTGTTCCTCGTACGTAGAAGCTCTATTACGTTTCGTTCCTCATACAGTTCAGTTCACAAGTAAATTTCAAACGCGTATTTAAATCGCAAAATCCAAAGTTAAGTTATAAAGTAATTTCAAAGTGTGAATTTTTGTGTTAATAAAATAAAATCTTTTTTAAAACTTTGTTTATGAGAACCCACTCATAACATATATGATCACATTTATACAGATCTAGTGAAATAGTGTCAACAACCTTTTGAACGTAGTGTGAACTATTATTTTATAAATATTGTAAAAATTGTAAAATATTGTTAAATAAATAACGCCAAAATAATCTCTAAAGATACATGAACAAGGTTTGGCTCACTATGGAAATAAATTATACTAAACCAAAATTGTATACAAAACAAGTCGAATAGGTTATATTTAGGTATAGGACGAATCTTCTCATGATCCTATTAGACTTAGTAGCCTATTATAGTTTTTTTTTGTGTTAGGGTTTTGATATGAATGGATCATATTCCACTAATTTTGGATACTTTTGTTAATGCAAGTATTTTTACCTCGGAAGTTTTTTCAACTTTACTACAGAGACCGCAAAAATCGATTGGAAAGCGGTCTTAGAAACAATATGCATTTCGGTGTCTTTCTCTTTTCTGGCATCTTTCCAGTTTTCTTTAATATCACAGAACAATACTTGAACATCAGTACATTTAACAATAAGTTTCGAATAAAGCTGTTCATCTAACTCCATCAGCGTCGCGTTCTCTTCAATAGAGGATTGTTGACATAACTGCGTTGTAATTGAATACCTTCCAAAATCAACAATCAGGAGGTGGTTAGCCCTATAACAGAAATTAAACTAAAATTATTTCTATTGCACAATTATAAGTTATGTGATTTTACTCATATTTGTTAGTCTTACTTGAAGAAGGATTCAACATTTGGGATAATAATATGCGGAATTTTAATATTGACTGTTAACTCCCATTTTTCCAATAGTTTTTCTTTTGCTAAATTGACGACTTGTGATGGAAATTTTGTTAGACGAGTTGTGACAACGTTAAAAAAGTATTCCGGTTCAAATAAGAAAGAAGTCATTTCATCTAATGAGAGCTGAAATGAAAAGATATCCAAAGTTGAATTCTGTGTTTATGTAGTTCCATGGAAACATTATTCCATAAATTAAATATATTTTATTATATTTTAAAACAGTTATATCTTTTAAATTTTTGAATTAAATCCGATACAATATTATACAGGGGCAGTTGATGTTTATGCTTATCTAGAGGAGTCTTGACTCTTCGTCAACCTTCTATGAGACCGGGAAAATTTTCGATATGATAATTCTAGTAGATCGTTGTGCCAAATTTCATTTGTAAATAAAACAGACCTAGTCGAACTCGATGGATCTTTCTTTTGGCATATTTCTTTAAGAGGTCGTCCTGTAGAAAATGTATAGCAACACATGATATTACTTAATCCACTTCCACTAACTCTGACACCTTGGGAATTTCCTTAAACTAGCGTTCTTGTCTCCAGAGATAACATTTATAAACATCAAACTTCAGTTCATTGACTTCATTTATTCACGACTTTGGAGTTACTAGAAGAGTCCCTACCCCCGGAGAGCCGGACTACAAAATTCGTTTTTTCGTTTTATTATTTTTAGTTATTTGTTCGTCATTTGTTCTCCGGTGTTCGTTTATAAAAAATATTAAAAAAAAATCACCCGTTAGCTAGCCCCATTAACAGGGATTGTTAGTTTTTGTCTTGTAAATCCATACATTGTGATTAGTTATTATTTATTCGATCATTACTGGGATTGTTCGAGCATAAATATTGTTTAGTTACTAATTATCCCATATTTTTAATCTATATGAATGATAGATATATTGTACATGCGTGTACATGTTAATTGTTTGACAGTCGTATATATTAAATGTATTAATTGTTCTTTTGATAAATATACAATAAAATAAAATAACTAATAATATTCTAACTGTCCAAGTATGCAAATTATTATTTCTGGTATTAATTGGATACAATAACAGAATATATATTTGACACACATCATCAGAGTAAAAGCTACAAAAATAATCCTATTATTCACAAAGAATCTGTTAAATACATGCTACTTACATATACACAATATTCGACTACATATCAATTATCAAACATATTCTATGAAGTGAAATTCATCGTGTTTAAATCAAACAGTCCAAGGATTGCACTAAATATTATGAGATTTATTTATTATTCACTATTGCACTAGAACGAGGTGGGGACAAGTTCTCTACGGCCGGAGGGCCTTCTATTTGGTCAGTAGAATATTTTCGTCTGATGTTTCAGTCCGTTCCGCGAAAATTTCATGCGGTAACAATCAGCTGGTTCAGTGCAGTTTATCCATAGTACACATGATGGTCTACTAAGAATTCGTCTACGAGCCCTGGGTTATAATATTGTTACGAAATTTACCTAAGCAAGCCCTGGTTTTATTCCTATATATATATATATATATATATATATATATATATATATATATATATATATATATCAAACTTGAAAGCTTTTTTTTTTAACTTAATACATGATCTTTAGAATTTTTTGTGCTACCTGTATATTTAAAAACAACAAAAATCTTATGTCACCTTAAATGTCATAAATCAAACTTTCAATTTTGCAATTTACATTTTCATTAAATATTTTAAATCCATTGACCACGAAGTCAGAATCGACTTTGAAACGTTTGGTATTTTCTTTCAATATACAGATTATTTAATTCAATTGTGGTGTTATTCCCAAGAAAACTTAAAAATAATCAAGAACATGCCACAAATAACTTTTAGAAGACAGCTTATGTTGTGTTATTATTGTGATATTCTAATCAGCTGTTGTGTATATTTGATGTAAATATAAGTTATAGAAAGTGGTAGTGAATATTAGTTTTACAATTTTAATTGAACCCACGGAGTTTATAACAAATTTGGTGATCAGAAGTAAAGGATTAAGTGAAGTTAAAATCGAAATTTGATTTATGGAAACCCGAAGTATGGAAAAAGAAAAAATGGACAAGACTACAAAAAAAAAAAATAACAGATTACGGATGGCCTAGATGAAAAAATTTACTAGGTTCTGGAAAAACGCGACAAGAAGGAGGAACAACATCAACAAGAAATTCAACAAAGGTTAGTGAAATCTTTTGGTGAAAAACGTAAAATAGACTTAGAAAATCTTGTCACTGCCATGGAAGAAAAACAACAAAATCTTGTTTCTACGATGAAAAGCGAACAACACAATCTTGTCACTACGATGAAAAGCAAACAGCAAAATCTTCTCACTGCCATGGAAGAAAAACAACAAAACTTGATGGAAGGATTATTCTCGAAATTTGCAGAAAAACAAGGCCTAACTGAAAAAGAAAGACAACTGCAATTTGAGCAATTAATGCAAATAGTATCGCAAATTAATGAAACAGGTAATGAAAGAATGCAAACAGTTGAGTCAGACATAAAAGAGCTAAATGATGACATTAAGACCATAAAAAATACCGTTGATACTCTTGAAACAAAAATAGATGACCTCGATTCTATCCAAAGTCAGGTAAAATTTGAAATCAGTTCAATTCCAAACACAGTTCAAGACCAAATCAGTTCCATTACAAAAAAGTACAAAGTGAAGTACAACATAAAATGGGTAAATCAGGTTCCTTTAGTAAACCACCCACATTTGATGGCAGTTCATATTGGCCAATGTATAAACGGCAATTTGAAGCAGTGGCTAATGACAATAACTAGCGTGATTGGGATGAGCATCTTCCCCTATTCCTATTGCATATCGCTCAGCCGTACATAATAGTACAGGCCTGACTCCAGCCAGAGTCCTATTCCGACGATTATCCTGCGATTTGGCTCCCCCGAAGAATCTTCCCAAGACATCAACGATTATGCCGACCAGCTCCGACATAACATGATAGCAATTCACAAATTATCCCGAACGCAGATGTTGGCCACTAGTGACCGGATGAAGACGCGATACGACCTCAAGGCCAATTCAGTCGGGTTCCAAGAGAGGGACAAAGTCTGGTTGTACAACCTCCAACGGAGCAAGGGAAAATCCCCAAAGTTTGCACCCGCCTGGGATGGTCCATACGAGGTGGTCAAGACGCTTAATGACGTCGTCTACCAGATCCGTCGAAACCCCAGGGCTAAGTTGAAGGTGGTCCATTTAGATCGACTCGCTCCCTACCATGGAAAGGATATTTCTGACCGGGACGATGAGAATTAAATGGTTATGAAATTTACCTAAGCCGGCCCTGGTTTCATTCCAATACATCAATCGGTGAGAGGACAAAATTGACACTGGATTGTACGAGAGAATTCGGCGGCGAAGAGCTTATGTTGTGTTAAATTGTGATATTCGAATCAGCTGTTGTGTATATTTGATGTAAATAAAAGTTGTATAAAGTGGTAGTGAATATTAGTTTAACAATTTTTATTGAACCCACGGAGTTTATAACAATATATAGCATTCATTTGTTATGTAAGTGATTTTACTAGAGCAGTTAACCTAGTGATTATATTATGGTGTTTACAGAACTTGAAGTCAGTGGAGTGGGTAATAATGTCTTGTTAAATAGCTGGAATTTGATTTAATTAATGTTTTATAACTAAAATAAATTTAATGAAACAACTGCTTTGTTTACTATAGACTTTCTACTTTTGTTTATCAAATTGGTAACAGTAATCATTTCTACATAGAATATATTACGAATACGTACCTTGTTATGTATATACTCAACTGAATCCATCATGATACCAAGTTTGTAGGAACATTTAGTGCTTTTTGGTTTTTCGAAGTCTACCTTTAAAAAATAAGCAGGGCTGTCTTTCAGATGTTCTGAAGATATTATAGGAAGTAAGTTATCTTCATTGCCAACACCTTCAATGATTAATCCTTCCACTTTCAAAGAAGCCTTAAATGTACGATCTGTATATCTAGGCTCAAGTGAAAAAATAGTTTGGGTAAGCGTTAACACTAATATCTCCTTGGAATTGTGAGCAAGCGTGAAATTAAAATGGCCCAGTCTAAAACTATAGTTGTGTTCTGAAAAAAAGAATTAGGTACTTTATGTAACTATACGTTATGCAATCGTGCTGAATTCTAAATTCTATTTTGTAATTCTGGATTAGTGTGACAATAAAAGAAGTTATATTCAAGAGTTATATCATGGCCTGTATGTTTAAAAATTCGAAATTGCGATGTAGTTAATTCGCATGCCTTAGTGAGAAACCGAAAGATAAACATTATAACGTCGTGCGTTAAATACTAGTTCTGTGGCAAACGTAATTAAAATCTTAACCCAAATCTGGTGTTTGCAATGTTTGTAAATGCACTATGGAGCCGCAACCACCGACTAATGAAGTTGAATTGTGCGATATGATTTATCACTTGGTTGATCTGACAGAATATTCGATCTCCGAAATGTTTCTGAATAGATTTATTCCTGCCAATCAACTGTGTTCAGTTAAAGTTGATGTTAAAATTCTAGAGCTTGAAACAGTATCTAAGACACATATTGTCAAAGGATATTACGTTCGAAGAGATTTAGCGTTCAAACAACGATAATCACATATTTCGAAAATATAAAGCTGCATGTTTTCAACTGGGGTGTTATTTCCTTATGTAAAATTAAACCATGGAAATAAAGGATATTAAGAACAATGAAAACATTCCACAGATACTGTAATTATCACAGAAATCCAAAACTACAATAAAGAGAACAATTAATGCAACCCGCAAAAATCTGTCATTTTATTCAAGAAATCGAGATTAGCGTTATTGCCAATAATTTATCGAAAAACTTTGTTTTCTGGTAAATCTTGAATATTGGTATCAAGTAGAAAATGGGCATTAACAACTCAGTTTTATGAAAAAATCAATATTAGGACCGCTATTTTTGGTGATAATATTCTTTTAGGCAAGTAATTTAAGTGAGAAATATCCTGATCTTCCAAGCCATTCTCGCATTTCAGGCTGTACCAGATATTGAAGAAATAGAATGGGTATGTATGGTTTGATCAAGATTACTCATAATGTCGCTATGCCGGGGCGGACTAAGGCCTAGGCAACCTAGGCACGTGCCTAGGGCCCGTAATTCTTGGGGCCCGAAAATTATGTTTTTAATTTGTTAATTAACTTTTATTTAACAGAAAAACGTGATATTCTTAATTATTGCAAAAACTGATCCAAATTATGCCGAATCTCTGAATGATAAAGCCGAAAAGTGTGGACGAGTGTTCCTTTCCTAATGCATCCACGCCCGTGAGTATTTAAAAAAAGTCAAACAGAGCAATATCAAATCAGTGTCTCCTGAACGTATTGCACCTTATGTGTGTGGTATGTAAAATAGATTGTTTTGAATTCATTTAGTTACTACTTTCTGGAATTCCTAAAATAAAAGTATTACATTATTTAATTAAAATAATAATATAAAATACTACAAATTGTGATGTTGTTTGTGATTGTGGTATTCTAAAAATAAATTTAATTGAAGATCGTTTTCTTCTTTCTTTTTAGTACGAGGTCTTTAAAATGAGTTCTTATAAACATATAAGTGTAAGTGAAAAAAGAAAACGAAAAGCAGATCGAAGTTAAAAGAGATTGGTTGGCTTATACTGAAACCAACCAACTTATTGTACTGTTCCGTCTGTAAATTATTTTCCAAGCAAACAACACCAATGACAGAAGGAATCAATGATAGAAAAAAATAATACATAAAAAAAGTCAGAGCATGAAACCTCCAGTGATCAAATTAACTCCAGTAATTTTAGTACTATTATTGTTTATTTTAATAAATTATGTTTATGTTTGTTTGTTTTAATGAATTATGTTCAAGTTTGTTTGTTTTAATAAATTATGTTTATTTAATTTTTGGACATGTATTATTATTTTTTCCTCTTTTTCTTGCTATATGCTTTAAAACCAAACTATTAAACGTAAAGTATGTGTCATGACAGAAAATAGGCCCGGAATTACAATGTTGCCTAGGACCCGCTTTAGCGTTAGTCCGCCACTGTCGCTATGGGTTATTAAATACAGTACAATAGCAATATGGACAAATTAAACCACTGTTAAATGAGCCTAGAATAAAAATTGTCTACAATATATCACTCTTTACATAATTTTATGATCTATTAGGCTTTTGTTCAGTCAAAATGAACACATCTTAGCATTTCTGAAAATTGGATCGTATTTTTTAATTTTAATGACGGTTTAATTTGTGACATTTTGTATTGCACTAATTGTCATTATTCTTTTTAATTTATAAGTATGTTTTTATTTATGAGAATAATAATTTACGTTTTAACACAGAATTATGGTTTGTTGGTAATATACAGGGTTTAATACAAGTATTATATTCAATTAATTTTACACGTATGGATACTTATATCAAATACTAATAGGTACCTCGTATCGAGAATAGCTTTTCAGTTTAAACGAAAATGGTAATGTTTACTTCCGGTAAATACATTGAACTAAATGATTGTATTTTGTTATCTGGAACATGAAACTAATCTCGTAGACAAAAAAGTAGTAGAAAGCAATAAGGGTCCTAAACAATTACTGTTTGCATAAAAACAAATTGTTTCTAAATTAAATCACGATGAACGTGATACACATGTATCATACAAATAAAGTGTGCTTAAAATGTAATTATTTAAGATGGTAATTATTTTATTAGAAGCAAACGCAATTATTAAGGTAACGATTTTTTAGCAATTTCAAATAATCGGATGGAGGTTATTTTAATTTTTTTTAAGTAAAACTAATCATATAATATTTATACAATTATTTTTTATACTTATATTTTGATTTACAGCTGAGATACGTTAGCATATAATAGAACTAGGTTATTTATGTTCAACAATTTTCACTAAAATATATGATTTAGTTTTATAGAATAGTTAAAGTAACTAACATTAAATATGATAATTTTTATATATCCATTTCTTTAAGCGTTGATTATGTCAGAAAACATTTTTCTGAAAGCATAATGCAGTTGGTATTAAAATCGTTTCGCCCTGATATCGTATACGAAGATTGTTTATATATTCTTTCAACTGACTGAAACCTACACCAAACTTTTCATTCGTAGACACCTTCTTCATTTCGCTATGTTTTTTTTAATCTTGTAAAAACCCAAGGTCAAATGCATCACTTTCAAACTTTTTTTCTGGCATTCTTACCGCACCTGTCGCTCTGTCATGAAAATCTATTTACAGGGTCTGATAACAATTTGATCAAACCACCCGAAATCCATTTCAGACTTATTTTTCTTTACATAACTCATAATAAAATAGAAACCCAACATCACTTCGCTCTCAGACAACTGTACTCAACTGTTCACATTAAGGTACCGATTTCGCAGTAACTCCAAAAATTATCCAAATCGTAACAATCATATCCGAATTTGAGATAGCTGTGACTATTCTGCCTGACATTGAGGCTGAAGATACTCGAAAGAATATTGTGTTCCACACTTGAAAACTTTCTGAACGTCCAGTGAGAGAATAAACTCATTATTTATAACAATAAAGACAACGTTACTCTAAATAAAGACAACGTTATTCTAAACACCAAGTAGATAATATGTACACACAATTAATAGTTTACGCAAATTCCAGACTACGAAACTATTACTAACAACAATCCCACTAGTTGCTTAAAGGAAAGAATAATCCTCCAAGAATTCGTTTAGAATTCCAAGCATCTGTGGACTTTCGTCAGTTCGGTACAATATCCTACCCAAGTACCCAAAAATTAGCTATGTATCTGGCCAAAACTCTTCAGCTCCTGGCCGAGCGAGCATCTTCATACATTAAGAACTCTTCTACCATCTTAGATACATTAAACTCTTATAGAATTTTAGTTTTGATGTATCGCTTTTCAGTATTGTTTATATCCCTGAAACAATCAATATTCTAAATAAACACAAATACAATATTTCTGCCGGCATTATCAATGTACAGCAACATAGTTCCAGATTACCTTATACAAACAAGTTTATGGAGTTCAGTATATAAGCTATGTCGGTTCTGGACCAAAATCGACCAAAAATAGATGTAATTTCCCATAAGAGATTCTAAGGTTAAAATTAGCGAAAATTTACCCCGATGACTTCGACGATCGCCAACGTGAGCGAGCCTGATTTTGTGGTTTAGAGGCGAGAAACGGCGTAATTAGTGTCATTTTGGGGTGTAAATGTCATATTTAGGGGTGTTTTCATCATATTTAAGGCCGTTTTGACATTAGGCGGGGGTGAAATTCAATTGAGGGTGTCATTTGTTCCACGAACGTGGGGGCCGCGTTCTTGGACTATAGCGGACTGAGGGGGGCTCCGACTAGAGCTGTGGGGGCTCAAGGGGGGCCGCGATTTAGGTTATGTTAGTGACAGCTGTCGAGGGAGGGGGCCGCGATTTAGGTTATGTTAGTGATGGCTGTCAACGAAGGGGGGCCGCGATTTAGGTTATGCTAGAAGAGTGATGGTAGTCGGGGGCTGTGATTTAGGTTATGTTAGTGATGGCTGTCAACGAAGGGGGCCGCGATTTAGATTATGTTGGAAGAGTGACGGTAGTCGGGGGGCCGCGACTTAGGTAATGTTAGAGGTTCGCGGGGTTTGCTTGACAGGTTACACAGGGGAGTGTTGGCTGCGGTGCCATCTTGCAGCGTTGGTGTGTTGCGTGTGTCGCAGGGGTGCACGCCATCTGTTGGTGGTTGTGGTAGTTAGCAAGAAAAAAAGCTGTGGTAGGGTTTTGAGCCCGGGACTCTCGCATGGGAGTGATCGTTCCGAGCATCTAAGCTATATGGTTATTAATATAACAGTTTCTTTGGGAGAATAGGTATCTGAGTGTTTAAGGTCAATTTTTAATAGGTTGAAATTTAATCAATAGAGTATGCTATTAGGTTGTATGTATGCTTGACATGTGTAGTGATGTTGGCAAAGTGATAGACTTGCGCAGTCATGTTATATAACTAATAGACATGCGCAATAATGTTGTGTGACTGTAGACATGCGCAGTGATGTTGTGTGAGTGTAAGACATTTGCAGTGATGTTGTTTGACTGTTAGACATACGCAGTGATGATGTACGAGTGTTAGACATGCGCAGTGATGTTATGTGACTGTTAGACATGCGCAGTAATGATGTGTGACTGTTAGACATGCGCAGTGATGACGCGTGAGTGATAGACATGCGCAGTGATGTTATGGGACTGTTAGACATGCGCAGTAATGGTGTGTGACTGTTAGACATGCGCAGTGATGATGCGTGAGTGATAGACATGCGCAGTGATGTTGTGTGACTGTTAGAAATACGCATTAATGTTGTGTGACTGTCAGACATGTGCAGTGATGTTGTGTAAGTGATAGACTTGCAAAAGGTTAAATTGTATATGAAAACGTATACAAATAAGCTATTGTCCCATAAATGATCAGATATTTTGGCGGGAAGCTTAAAGATATATACGAAAACTGTATTTAGATGGAGGTTATCAGAGTGGTAGTTTAACAGATTCAACTATCGAAAATAATAGTTGATATCTTATAGAAGGAATGGAAGGAACAGTATAGTAGAAATGGGAGAGTGGGAAACGTGATTCTAGGCAACGAGATTGCTGGAACAGGATAAAGGAAACAGTAGGTATATGCTTGAAGTTGGTTGGCAGAACGGGGGAAACGAAAATGGTTGGAACGATATAATGGAGCGGGATGTTTGAAGTTGGTTGACTGAACGCTGGAAACGGGAATGGTATGAATGACCTAGTGGGATCGGGAACAAAATAGCTGGAACAGGATAGTGGAAAGGAGCGCGCTGGATGGTTGGACCAGAGACGAAACAAATGGGTTGGAGCCACTACAAAAGCTAGAAACGTCCTGTAGAAACGACTGGGACAGTAGAAATAGTTGGTAGAATGGTTGGAGCCGCTACAAAAACTAGAAACGTCCCGTAGAAACGACTAGAAACTTAGAAATCCCTGTTAGAATGGTTGGAGCCGCTACATAAGTTAGAAACGTCCCGTAGAAACGACTGGAACCGTAGAAACGGATGGTAGAATGGTTGAAGCCACTACAAAAACTAGAAACGTCTCGTAAAAACGACTAGAAACTTAGAAATGGCTGGTTGGAGCCGATACAAAAGCTAGAAATGGCCCGTAGAAACGACTGGGACAATAAAAATGGCTGGTTGAATGGTTGAAGCCACTACAAAAACTAGAAACGTCTCGTAAAAACGACTGGGACCGTATAAACGACTGGTTGAAGCCGCTACAAATGCTAGAAACGTTCCGTAGAAACGACTGGAATAGTAGAAATGGCTGGTTGGACCCACTACAAAAACTAGAAATCGTAGAAACGACTAGAAACTTAGAAATGGCAGGTTGGAACCTCTACAAATGCTAGAAACGTTCCGTAGAAACGACTGCGTCAGTAGAAACGGCTGGTAGAATGGTTTGAGCCACTACAAAAACTAGAAATCGTAGAAACGACTAGAAACTTAGAAATGACTGGTTTGAGCCGCTACAAAAACTAGAAATCGTAGAAACGACCGAAAACGTAGAAACGACTAGAACGATCCATAGAAACGCAAGGAAATATACATAAATACCTTGATGTTGATATATCATATGCTGCTCTGAAATAAAATTGTAAATACAAGACACTGTTTTACTACCAAAAGTACTTCTGTTTAGAACATTATTATTTCTCTCTCTAGCTTCATTTATTAAAGAAAGAGATCGGAAATCTGATAAGAACGCCCTGTAAACAGGGCCTTCCGGTCATGACGTCATAAGCTACACTCTCATTGGCTGACTACCTGCTTACCAGCAGTTTGTTTATCTTATATGATTATAAAGAATAGATATGTCCCGATTTAAAAGTTTCCAAAGTAGGATTCCGTTTCATATTTGAGGAGTGTCTTTATGCCACTAGAAATACTAGAAATGGTGGGAGCCGCTACAAAGGGTAGAAATGTTTGAAACCTTTACAAAGGCTAGGGGCCATAGAAACGACAGGAACCGTAGAAGTGACTGGTGAGGTTAAACAAAGTCACTACAAATGCTAGAAACTGTTGCTATAAATGGTTTGAAACAAATCCGTTGCAAAAAGTAGAGCCCAGGAATGTTGGAAATGGGATAGTGGGAATAAATATAATAAATATATATAATAAATATAAATAAAACTTTTTGTAAGCCAGCGGTAGGAACAAACAAATCTTTTCTAAGACAAATACTCAAAGTGTTTTTTCTAGGTGCACAAAACTTTAGCCATCAAAGAGAAAAGATCAGTCTACTACAAACAAATGTTTCTATCACATATAACTTTTTCTAAGGTCAGTACAAACAAATGTTTTCTAGGTACACAAAATGTATGTTTCTCCCAACGAATTGTTGATATGAGAGTAAAATGAACAAAGTATTTGAAAAATTTCACAGGTGTTTTACCTATATGTCTCTAACAGGACCTTATAAATGCTAGAAAACTGATAGTAGAAACGATATAACAGAAGCAAGAATGATGGAAATGATTGGTACAGGAACGCTACAAATGTTAGAAATGGGACCCCTGCAAATACTAGAAATGACAGGTACAGGGACGTTACAAATGATAAAAAAGATATGAATGCTAAGAACAATCCCGGTGCAAATAACTGCGATAGACTGCTGTATTTAATTAGTATCCACAATAAGGATGATGACGTAAGATGTATATGAAGCAACAAGATGTCCAACTGCCTAGCGAAAATTTAGACTTTGTTAAAGAATTGTTGTCATCAGCAAGTCGACACGGACAATTGTTACCAAATTCTTAAAATAATATTGATTGTTGTACTGTTTTTTATCGATTTAAGTGCTTCAACAGCGTCTTAATATTATAATATTATTAGTATTCGCTTTTATAACGGACCAAAGCAGATAAAAGGAACTTGTGTGTGTTTTCAGAGATCTAAGGAAATATGGAAATGTTGCTCCATCACTTTAATCATATGACTAAAATGACGCCTTTCCGAGATCTAGGGAAATATGGAAATCTGGAGTCGCTGGCCCCCTTTACCGGGCCCCCTTCCCTTTCTCTGTGACGTCACAACTAATTTCCAGAGGTACATTGTAGCAAACAACCTCAAAACGGAGATAACAAAACTATCGTCTCATCAAAAGTTTCTCTTAAAAAAATGCAACTCAACAACAAGGTAATTTAACGCGCATATGAAACGTAGGAACAATTTGCTTGATTTATGAATTACTAATAAATTAAAAATATTATTGACTGCTAATTTCATTTAAATAATAAACATAAAAAAGGTCACTTGACAAAGTTATTATAGAACAAAGACGAAGCTCATACTTACAGCCCTGCCAGACCCCTAGAAGGCTTTCATGCAGGATTATGGCTTGCTAGCTTTCGACATGTTGAAAGACAAAGCGACGAACCACCACACGCAGCCGAAACTGAGAATTTGTCACTGGAGAACACTACTAGACCCAGTCACAACCAAAACAACTCCGGTAGCAAAAAAAAGACAAGTTCAATTCATCATTCCACATGCTTTTAACCCTGCTTTGATATACACAATGAAGATAAAACAGTCAAAGCATTCAAAAGTTTGTAAACGGAGCCACAACAAAATTCGTAGCATCAAATTAATATGTTTTCAGATAATTATATGCGTATGAAATAATCTATTGCAAGACTTAATGGTTGAGATTATTTCATTATTTAGTTCAAAAGGCAGCCAGTCAACATTGCATACAGACAACAACACACCACCGAAAAAGAAAATTATTTAAAAGAAATGTAAAATACTGAGTAGAAATTCTTGTTAAATTGAAATTAATCCTACAAATATTCTAAAGATATACGATGTTTGTCCTTTATTCGATATATGCATCACTATCAATTATTGCGGTTTTTTAACCTTGGTGAAGATGTTAGCGAAGGTTATAATTTGTCAAAACAGAAGTATCCATTAGAAATGAATTTATTCGTATCTTAGAGTATCAATCAATCATTTGAAATACTGTAAGGTGTTTGATGTAACAATATTGTTCTTCCAATAACACTTTGCTCTGGATTAAATTACTGTTGGTGGAAAGAGTTGTCAATCTAAACTATGAAATGAAAGTCATATGGTTTAAATATTTTTTGTTTTGAATCATGTAGATACAGAATTGAACATGGAGGGTCTGTCACATTCAACAGGCCAGAAAATCTTGGTCAAGAATGGGTGGACTTCGTTGTGCAACAAACAAAAGCCCTTAAACCATGTGTTGGCATGTCATCCTTCAATATCAATGTGAATAACACGAATTTATTTGTAAGATGTACGAGTGTGATATAATAGAAAACATATTCCTATGCACGAGTGTATACATAATGAATAACATTTAAGAAAACGTAACCAACCTATTAGACTACACACATACAAATTTAAAACTAGCAATTCACAGGGTTACAATTGTGAACACACTAGAAGCAATATAAGACAAAAGAAGAAAGAAAGCTGTAACCAGCCCTCGTGTTATCCAATTATAATTATCGGTCAGCATCCATTTCCATCACAACAAATAACGGAAACATAATTCATAAGTTTATAAGCATATTGTATGAAATTAAAAAGTTTACTTCAACCACATATATATATATATATATATATATATATATATATATATATATATATATATATTATATTCACTTTTTAAAAAAAATTATTTATTTAGAAACATACAATATTAAAAGTGAACAATTAAAATAATTAAAGTACTTGAATAACTTAATGCTATAAATGATATTATTTGAATGACAACACGAGAACGTTTCCAGTTGCATTTATAACATTGACAAAAGTGCTGATGCAAGTCAGCGTTTTTAGTGGGTAAACGGACTCGTGTAGGTTTCCGGGAAGTTGTTTGCATATAATTCAAGATGAAATTTGATATCCCTGAGAAGTCACGTACGCTGTAAATTAAGTTGACTTCTCGACTGTGTGAACTAAGTGCTGATATATTTTGCATATAACAACTCCCCTTACATATCAAAAGTTGATGCTATAACATCAACTTTTAGGAACAGAACATAAAATAATATAAAATGATGTTTGAATGGTATGAATAATAAATAATAAGTGTATAAAATATGAATAAAATAAAGTAATAGGTAAAAATCAAATTGATATTTGTAAAATAAAATCAAAATATGTTAAAATAAATGAGCAATAAAATAATACGAGTAATAATTAAATGCTTAACCTAAACATATCAAAATAAAATATAAAGTAAAAGGAAATGTAAATAAAAATAATGTGTAGAAAAATAAAAAGGTTAATGATATAAGTCAATATTAAAAATGGTGTTTTTAGAGAACATAAAGTGTATACCTAAACTTGCGTCTCTAAGCTTTGTTCTGTTTTCAAAACAGGCCTAAGCTTGGGGAAGAATTTGAGTCTTGGCTGAGGCACTGAAGTCTGGTCAGGATTGCAGTCCTTTGGAGGTTTTACCATCCTCTTTTTGACAGCTTGGAAGGTGATGAGTGCTGCTATGATCATGAGAGCAGCTATGGTTGTATAGGTAAACCAAGAGATATTTTTGGTTACAAACGGCTGGTTTATGAGACCATCGAGGTCTCTGGAATATTGTTCCAATTTGTGATTTGCTACGTCTAATTCTTCTACGTTAAGCGTGTTCAGCTTCAGGGGCTGAAGTTCAGGAATTATAATTTTTTCTGGCACTGCGTCGCAACAGTTGAACGGCACTGTTACTGGTTGGAAGGTTTCTAGAACATCGGTTTGTTTACCAGATTCGGCTTGAACTTTTGTAATTCCTATAAACGCACTACACTCTGATTGAAGAGTCAATATGGAGTTGAGGGAGATTGTAAGAGTTTTTGGGTTTGTTTGAGCGCAATTCACTGTAACACTTATGGTTTCAGAAGTAATTATGAGCCATGTATTGGGTTCTAGTTTTTGAACGTTGTATCCTTGAGTGAATATTAGTGAGCTTTTACAGTTGTCGGGTACCTTCTGGACATTCTTTAGAAGTTGAGCTTCACATAACGCGTTTGTGTCAATAGGATACGCGTAAAGTTCAGAACACAGTTTCTTACGAGTGGATAACGGTTTACACGCACTTAAGTCTTTGATCGGAATAAACATTAAAGAATCATCATTCTTTGCAAGATATTTTTAAGTGAAGGATAGCATATGATGTAAACCTGTTCTTTCATCGTATATAGGGATAGGATATAAATGAAAGACTGTGTAAGAATGTTGTTCGACTAAAGGGATTCTTAACACAAATATAAGATCGGTATATGTTTGAAATGCCTCTAGTTCAATAATTTCCATATATTGTGCGATGCTCGAGTACTTTACAGCCAATGGAAGGTTACTTTTGACTAAATTTTGCGATATTTCCTGTAATGAGGTAATAAGATGTTCTGGGGTTAAAATTGAAGAGTGAATTATTTTCAGACGCGCGAATGTGATAGAATTTAAAACATCATTTAAATTATCTTCTAAGTAGAGATAATTCTCCATAAGTTTTTCACACATTTCAAGTAGTGCGAGTTTTGATTCGACGTAGGCGACCTTATCATTGATTTTTCCGATAGTGTTTTCCAGCTTTTTCATGTTATCGTTAAATAGTTTCTCGTCAATTCTAAGATTTTGGATAGTTTCGTTGAAGTTTTTAATTACGGATGTGGTGACACTTATTTGGTTTTTTTGTAAGTTCTCAATTTGAAGTTGGCCTTGATTTAAGCGGTTTATGCTTTCGGTAAAGTATTTTCCGTCGGCGGCGTCTAAATTGCCGGTGATTGCCTTAAAAAGGGTACCTGCCCCATCAAGTATACCTCGTTTGTGTCTTTTAGTGTCCATGTGAATGTCAGTAAATTTCTGTTTGATTGAGTTAGAAATTTGATTGAGAAGGTTAATGTGGGTTTGTACGTCTGCGCGAAAGTAGTTCATAGCAAAAGAATTGAAGTTAACAGTTTTTACAAGAGTTTGTAATATTCTGTTATTTGTTGTAAATACTTGTTCTAGTGTAGAAATGTTTTTGTGTACTAAAAGTGTCCATTTATCATTGGATACAGTTATTTCTGCTTCGTTATGGAAGTAGATAGCTAAAGTATTGTTTATTGGTTGTATTTGAAATTGGGGTACTGCTGACCCGAACAGCAGGCAAAACCTGAAACAGAAATTAACGTTCTGAGAACGGTTTCATTCGGTCGAAATTAACTTTTGATTTTTGGTTAGTTTTAGGGTTTAGTACTGTTGCGGAGTTTCTGTGAATCTCCAGGATTTCGAAAGGACCATTGAATTTATTTTGGAGTTTGTCCTTGATCTGGGATTCTTTAATATAGACTTTATCGCCTATTTGATAGTTAGGGAGATTTTCAGAAACGTGGTCATCAAATCTGACTTTCGCTTTATGTTTTTGGATTTCCGTTCTTTCGCGAGCAATTTTATAATAGTGAGAGATACGATTATTGAGATCTCTGATGTACTTAGTTATCAGGGCTTGTTGGTTGTAGAGAGTTTCTGGAGTCCTACTCGAAGTATGTCCATAAACAAGTTCGTAAGGGGTGAATCCATGAGTTTTGTTTACAGAATTGTTATATGCAATGATTGCATAAGGGAGGATGTTAAAAGGGTGTTCGTCAGGATTTTCTAGTTTATGGATTCTAATCATCTCTAATAAGGTCGAGTGGAATCGTTCTAATGAACCATTTGACTGGGGATGTCCCACACTAGAATAAGATAGTTTGATGTCAAATAGCTTACACAAGTCTCTCATTAGGGTGTTGTCGAATTCCCTGCCATAATCACAATGTATCCGTAATGAAGTACCGAAGTGTTGGAAGTAGAGTAGTAAGGTACTAACAACGGTTTTTGCGGATTTGTCGGTTATGGGGTAGGCCTGAGAGAATTTTGTTAGTTCGTCCCGGATAGTTAATGCGTAGTTTTTTGTCGGGACTTCTAGAATATCGATGTTGACGCGTTCAAAGGGTGTCCGTGGGGTTTCAGTAATGACAAGTGGGCTGTCGAGATTTTTCCGGTAAACTTTTGCTCTCTGGCAAGATTGACAGTTTTTGATAAAATTGTCAACGTCCTTAGTCAGTCCTTGCCAATTGTATTTTTCTTTTATTCTGCGGATAGTTTCATTGATACCTCGGTGTATATTATTTTTGCCGTTATGGAATTGGTCAAGAATGATGGGTATTTGGTCTTTCTCAACCGTTTGGACGATATTTTGGCAAACATTCCATTTGATATCGATTTCGGAAAAGATAAACGAAAGCATTTCCAAAATGGGCAGTTCAATGTTATTCTCAACACAGAATACTTCATTTTCAGTAAACACATCTCTACTATTATACAGAGATGCGAAAAGAATCTCGTTGACTATTTCTGGGTCAGAAGGGAGAGGGACGATGTAATAGCGTCTTTTTCTGACACTTTTGCTTGCAAAGACATTTACTCTAGGGGTACGGAAATCGGCATTTTCCTCAAAAATGTCTTCGATGATGTCATGGTGAAAATTTTTCATGAGAGAGCCTTGGGGAAATACTAAGATGTTTTTGTTTCCTCGGTCTAGGAGTTGGCACTTAGAAAATTGAATTTTGTCGTAATCTATGAGAGAGACGGTTTGATATCGCTCGACAAAAGTTTTAAATTCTTCGGAGATATGTTGGAGATTAATGGGACTTCTCGTCTGGGGTTCTTGTGAGTCATCGTCAGTTTCGTTTGTTGGGAGTACTGTAAATGGTGTTAGATGATTATTTGCTTGAAACGATATGTATTCATTAAAGTTGTTAACTTTAATGCGAGAGAGCGCGTCGGCGTTTTTATTTACTTTGCCCGGTTTGTAAATTATTTGATAGTCGTACTCCTCGAGCTTAAGGCGCCATCTTGCAAGTCTACTTCCCGGATCCTTTATAGAAAACAGCCAAGTTAACGGGCGGTGATCGGTCAGAAGTAAAAACTTACGGCCAAAAATTATCGGACGAAAGTGTTTAACCGCCCACACTATTGCAAGGAGTTCTCGTTCTATGGTTGAATACTTAGTTTCAGCATTGCAGAGAGTTCTGGAGGCATAGGCTACGGGTAAATCTTTACCTACGGGGCCTTGAGAGAGCACTGCGCCGATAGCAAATGAACTGGCGTCGGTTGTAAGAATAAATGGCTCTTCAAAATTAGGGTATATGAGTATGGGAGTAGAAGTAAGGGCTCTTTTTAATTCGTCAAAAGATTTGACACATTCTGAATCAAACTGGAAAGGTGTGTCTTTTTGAAGTAATCTTGTCAAAGGTTTTGAAATCTTGGCGAAATTGGGGATGAATCGCCTGTAATAACCAGCTAACCCTAAGAAGGACTTGATATCTTTTGGGTTTTTTGGTTGGGGGAAATTTAAGATACAATCTACCTTTGAGGGGTTAGGCTTCACGCCTTCGGGAGTTATAAGGTGGCCAAGATACGCGACCTCTTTGCGAAGAAACTCGCATTTGTCGGGTTGGATTTTTAGATTGGCTTTTCGCAATCGTTTGAAAACTTCAGAAAGTCGGGTTATGTGCTCATGTATAGTCGGAGAATAAACGATAATGTCGTCCATATAGACTAAACATCTCTCGTTTTGAACACCTAAAAGAATATTATCCATTACCCTTTGGAAGGTGGATGGAGCGTTTTTAAGACCGAAGGGCATTCTAACAAATTCGAAATGGCCATTATCAACTGTGAATGCTGTTTTTTGGATGTCTTTAGTATCGATTTCGATTTGGTGAAACCCGGAAGCTAAGTCGAGGGTGGTGAAGTAATGGCATTTGCCAAGTTGGTCAAGTAAATCCGAAATGTTCGGTAGGGGATATTTGTCGTCAACAGTAAGTTCATTTAATTTACGATAATCGACGACGACACGCCATTTTTGAGTACCAGATGCGTCTAGTTTTTTGGGAACTACCCAAACCGGGGATGACCATGGCGAATTAGACGGACGTATAATGCCTTGGTCAAGCATCTTTGATATCTGACTTTTTACCTCTTGTTTGTGTATTTGGGGGTACCGATATGACTTTGTGAAAGAGGGTTTTGCGTTATTAGTGTCTATCGAATGTTTGATTTCGTTTGTAAAGGGCTTCCTCCTCGTTCAGATGTTCTAACCGAAGTTGTTCCATAATTGTAGTTTGTCTGTCAGGCTGGGTCAAGTTTTGAGAGTAATTTTCAGAAAGAATGTTTACGGAAAAATTGTTTATCGGTTCGAGTTCCAAATTGTCGAAATTAACAGTCTTGGGGATAGCATTTGCATTTAAAACTGAAGTAAGGAATTCGCCTTTTTCATTAATTTTAACAAGGGCACGGGGAAGATAAACATCAGTATTAGTGAGGTTACATTTTAATTTACATATTTGTTCTGTTCGGGGTTCTAAACAGATTGTATTAATCGGGATGCAGTTATTGAAAGTTGAAGGGTTCTGAGTAAGCATGACAGTATCATCCGTAACTCTGTAGAGAGGTAAAGTTTTAAAATTAGTGACAAGTTGTTTGCTGTTAAAGTCTATAACGCAGTTATAGTGTTCAAGGAAATCTGAACCCAGTAATCCGTCGAATTCAATGTCGATGTTGCAAATATATACCTTGTGTGGGTCGGCGACATTGAAAGGTACAAGGGTGGATTCGTTGATTAAGATTTTCTGATCGGTGATTCCTTGGATGACTACGTTTTCGGGAAATCGTTGTTTGAAGCGTTGGCAGGTTTCAGGTTTAAAAATTGAAAGTCCTGCACCCGTATCGATAAGAAGTTTATAGGTGTTTGAAGAGTCAGTAATATAATAAAGATTCTTTGAGTTGACGGACAGAAGGGGTCTTACAGAAAGTTCTGTTCTGGGAAGTTGACATTGGGGCTGAAGTCGTCCAGATTCATTGTCTGAATTTGGGTTTGAATTTCTGAAATTTCTTGGTCTGGGGGTTCTGACTGAGTGGGGGTCAAATGAAAATTTACTTGAGAAGAATCAGGTTCGTCTGAATAAAATTGTTCAGGTTGTTCAGTGTCGAAATATTCTGGTTCACAATTTTGTTCGAAATCGTTAGGGTAATATTCTTGTATGTTTCCGTACTCATTGGTGAAAGGGTAGTATTGGTTTTCGTTTTGAGAATTGTTATAGTCGTTGTGATATGGACCGAAATGTAAATTGTTCAAGTGATGAGTCTTTGGTTGCTGATGTTTAAAGAAACTCGGGTTCGGTCTGTAATTGCCAGACATTTGGGGTTGTCTACTGGTAGATGGACGAAATTGTTGCTGTGAAAATTGTTGACTGGGATTAACATTTGTAGATTGATTAGCAGGTTGATTGGAAAAATGAGGGCGATAATTCGAATAGTTCTGATTAGAATTCGGGTTGTGTTGAAATTGTCTCATTCTCAATAAGCATTCGTTGCTTAAATGGCCCATGCGTTTACAAAAAGAGCATTGTTTTGGAGGTGGACCGTTATTTGGTTTACGAGGGGGTTGTTGGAAACTTCTATTACCTGAAAATTTCTGGGTTTCTAAATGTGAGAGTTGTAGTTCTCGTTTAATTCTGGAAATGGCAGTGAGAATACTGCACGGGTCGCTAGCGCGAACGAGTTGACCAATTTTGGGCTCTAAACCCGTGAGGAGGCTATTAAGAGCCATTGACTCTATTAAGTCAATCTGCGCTTGCTTTTCTTTGATGGTTAAATTTTGTTTGTTTATAGCTGCTAGCATTTTCGCTTGGTGCGTCTGGAGTCTAGCAGAGAAAGTGAGGGGGGATTCATTAGGAGTTTGCCGCATTCGTTGCAAGTCCTGTATGAGAGCCGAGAGATCTCTAGGATCTCCAAAATGATTTTCTAGGAGGGTTTGAATTTCAGCTAATTGACTAGGGTTTCGCGAATTAATTAATTCAGCCGCTCTACCGCGTAACTTATTTTTGATGTGGAGAATTAGCAATACTTGCTGATTATCCGTTGCCATGCTGTAAGCAGTATTACAGGAGCATATGAAAGTATTCAAAAATATCGGATTACCATCATACTCAGGAATTATGGCAAATATTTCCGAAAGCTTATAGGGTTCTACGGTTGGTGTAGCTGCTTGTCTAGTAGTGGCCATTTTTATAATTGTATAGATTCGCACAATAAATAAAAATTAAATGTTGAGGTTTTAAATGTAAATGGTAAATATCTAGTTTATCAAAATCCAATATCGAGCAATGTTTAATAGGGTAATAACAAATTTGAAATAGGAATGTATAAATGGTAGATTAATAATAAACTTGAAATAATGTTTCGAATACTTCGAAATATGTAAATCAAAGTAATGGAAATAAAATAATATGATTATGTAAAATATATAGTTTCAAAATTATTTAGGAATGTAAGGTTATGAGGAATAAAATATTATATAAATGAAAGAACTGGTGGTCATTCAAAAAAATAAAAAATAGTTACTTTATGTGATTCTTACGTTATTATTCCTCGCATCGGACTGTTCTCCGCGTCACTTAGCACTGGTTAGCCTGGTTGCGTGTTCCCTTGCTAGTACTTGGTAGTTGTTGTCCTTTTCAAGTAGGTTTTGTCCACAATGATTTAGAAATCTCCACAGTTAGTTAGTATTCACGTGTTCTAACTGTGTTGGACAATCCTACTGACTGCGCCAATTTTATATTCACTTTTATTCAATTCACTTTTTAAAAAAAATTATTTATTTAGAAACATACAATATTAAAAGTGAACAATTAAAATAATTAAAGTACTTGAATAACTTAATGCTATAAATGATATTATTTGAATGACAACACGAGAACGTTTCCAGTTGCATTTATAACATTGACAAAAGTGCTGATGCAAGTCAGCGTTTTTAGTGGGTAAACGGACTCGTGTAGGTTTCCGGGAAGTTGTTTGCATATAATTCAAGATGAAATTTGATATCCCTGAGAAGTCACGTACGCTTTAAATTCCGTTGACTTCTCGACTGTGTGAACTAAGTGCTGATATATATATATTGAATCATGATGCTAGGATATTGCTTTAAAAATGTTAACGTACAAAGCGGCTACCTTCAAATGATATACCATTGAAATAAATTGTAATCAGGATCAATTCAATCATACATACTTTAGCAATAACATATGAATAAAAATTTTCTGTAATGTGATAAACTCATGATTGGTAAAATAATCCATATAATGAATACAATGTATGGAAAAGTCACTTACTCTCTTTGATGGACTTTCTCAAAAAGATTTAGGACAAAGAGAAATATATAAGACAAAAACATTCTGCACTGGAACTACATTATAAAAGCTTTCGATCCAACTTTCATGTAGTGAAAATATTTCCACTACACGAACGCCACTCTTACATTAAATGAGTAAACTAATGAAGTCTTTCTATAACGCTTACAAAACCAGCAATGATAGTTATTATAATAATTCCCTTGCAGAAAGTTAAGCATGAAAAATTACAAAACATGGTTGGTTATTTAAAACGTTTTCGGACTTTGCTGAAACAGTAAAAAAATTGAATGGGCTTAAATAATAAACATTCTAATAGACTTCAAAGGGATGACATTGTTTCACGATTTCAAAAAATTGTTCGAACTGGGATCAAAACTAACAAATCGCATAAAGATATATTGATGTTTCTGGCGGAAGAAGAGAGAAACAAAGCAGATCGTTATCGTATGCGAACTGATGAGGAACGAGTTAATGCTGAAAAAGAACGTATTCAAGCTGAGGAAGCACGAGCCAAAGCCGAAATGCATCGAGTTCGATTAGAAGAAGAATCTGTCAAGGCATCGGAACGTCATCATGAGGTTCTGAACGTTGTTTCTCACAGAATACAGTCTCAGGTAGTGAAACGCTTGAGGAACGAAGTAGTTCATCGTGTAGCTCCCAAGTCCATCAAACGCGAAAAACAACAGAGATGTATGGTTCTGTTAGCTCTTAGTAATAAGTAACCAACCAATGATGAACATCAGTAGCTTATGACGTCATAGTAAAAGAACAGGGAGGCCCTTCAAACAGGGCGGTTAGAAGGTATCAACTGAGGTTAGGTTAAGATCGATTGAGGGAGTTGAGGTTAGGGTAGGTTAGGATCGACCGACCGAAAGACACTCCTCAAATATGAAACGGAATCCTACTTTGGAAATTTTTAAATCGGGACATATCTATTCTTTATAATCATATAAGATAAACAAACTGCTGGTTAGCAGGTAGTCAGCCAATGAGAGTGTAGCTTATGACGTCATGACCGGAAGGCCCTGTTTACAGGGCGTTCTTATCAGATTTCCGATCTCTTTCTTTAATAAATGAAGCTAGAGAGAAAAATAATAATATTCTAAACAGAAGTACTTTTGGTAGTAAAACAGTGTCTTGTATTTACAATTTTATTTCAGAGCAGCATATGATATATCAACATCAAGGTATTTATGTATATTTCCTGGCGTTTCTATGGATCGTTCTAGTCGTTTCTACGTTTTCAGTCGTTTCTACGATTTCTAGTTTTTGTAGCGGCTCAAACCAGCCATTTCTAAGTTTCTAGTCGTTTCTACGATTTCTAGTTTTTGTAGTGGCTCAAACCATTCTACCAGCCGTTTCTACTGACGCAGTCGTTTCTGCGGGACGTTTCTAGCTTTTGTACGGTTTCAACCAGCCGTTTCTACTGTCGCAGTCGTTTCTACGGGACGTTTCTAGCATTTGTAGAGGTTCCAACCAGCCATTTCTAAGTTTCTAGTCGTTTCTACGATTTCTAGTTTTTGTAGTGGGTCCAACCAGCCATTTCTACTATTCCAGTCGTTTCTACGGAACGTTTCTAGCATTTGTAGCGGCTTCAACCAGTCGTTTCTACGGTCCCAGTCGTTTTTACGAGACGTTTCTAGTTTTTGTAGTGGCTTCAACCATTCTACCAGCCATTTTTACTGTCCCAGTCGTTTCTACGGGCCATTTCTAGCTTTTGTATCGGCTCCAACCAGCCATTTCTAAGTTTCTAGTAGTTTTTACGAGACGTTTCTAGTTTTTGTAGTGGCTTCAACCATTCTACCATCCGTTTCTACGGTTCCAGTCGTTTCTACGGGACGTTTCTAGCTTATGTAGCGGCTCCAACCATTCTAACAGGAATTTCTAAGTTTCTAGTCGTTTCTACGGGACGTTTCTAGTTTTTGTAGCGGCTCCAACCATTCTACCAACTATTTCTACTGTCCCAGTCGTTTCTAGCTTTTGTAGTGACAGCTCTCACTAACATAACCTAAATCGCGGCCCCCCTTCAGCCCCCACAGCTCCTAGTCGGAGCCCCCCTTCAGCCCCCACAGCTCTAGTCGGAGCCCCCCTCAGTCCGCTATAGTCCAAGAACGCGGCCTCCACGTTCGTGGAACAAATGACACCCTCAATTGAATTTCACCCCCGGCTAATGTCAAAACGGCCTTAAATATGATGAAAACGCCCCTAAATATGACATTTACACCCCAAAATGACACTAATTACGCCGTTTCTCGCCTCTAAACCACAAAATCACGCTCGCTCACGTTGGCGATCGTCGAAGTCATCGGGGTAAATTTTCGCTAATTTTAACCTTAGAATCTCTTATGGGAAATTACATGTATTTTTGGTCGATTTTGTTCCAGAACCGACATAGCTTATATGGGTTCCGATGGGGTAGCTCTTTTTTCCAGTATACGCCTATATTATTATTAAAATCGAAATCCTAGTTCGAAATCCGTTCATTTTAAATTCTTTCTATTGGCTTAGATATGCTGATGATACTTTTGCCATCTAGAGTCACGGCAGAAATTCACTAGACTCCTTTTAGCAACATCTCAGTAGTATGCATTCAAATATCAATTTCACACTATGGAAATACATTTCAATACTTCTCTCTTTCATTTCTTCATGTCCTCATAAAATAAACTGATTATAGTAGATTCTGACATGACGTCAATATAAACAACACACCCAAATCAATACCTTATTGCACAATCGCCCTGACCAAGTGGATTCTGTCATAATGACTTTAAAGAAGTATCTGACTCATATTGACAATAGACAAAACTGACTTCATAAATTCTTAGAAATAACAGCTTTCATTCGGCCCACATCTAATAAAGATCGAATAGTATACGAGATACCATGTTGGGATTTTCCACAAAGCTTCATTGGTCATACCAACAGATGCTTCAACATATAATTTATGAATACTTTCTATGAGTTCGCTAAAAGGATTCAACTTCGGCTATCGTTTATCGTTATACAGGGTGAGTTTTTTTTTGATGATCAGTATGGGGATCTCGGAAACTAGCGGAGATAGAGCAATAGTTAAATTGGGAAAGATTTGCAGTTTTACTGGCCCAATTTAATGACTCTTTTTTCCGCTTTTTGTAAAAAGTCATGGCTTACTAGATATTTTGAAAAAACGAAATTCTGTCGATTTTTTTTGCTTTTTGCTTTTGATTCTTTAAAAAAATGCAAATATCAAAATTGAAGGGAATTGTATCCCGAATTTGATATGACAATCAAATTCCTCGTTTGCCTGACAGCTCTCGTTTTCGAGATATGAAACAAACTTATCTTTTTTTGAATGGAAACCATAGTTGGCTATGACCTCAAAAAATCGGACATTTTTAGAGCTTTTCAACGATATAATACTCCATATAGTTATTGATAAAAATAATGGAGTTATGGATGCTTTTCTCTCTTATTTTCACTTTTAATGTAGTTAGCCATGAAATAGATTGATTTATTAATAACTATTCCAAAAAACATTGAACGATTTTTTTATTAGGTATATCAGATATAAAGAAAAAACTAAATAAGTACGTACTTACTAAAAACTTAAGAAATTAAAGTACACAATAATGGTTACAATTTATGTTTGAAAAGTCCACCATTGTTAATTAGACAAAATTGCATCTATTTAAGATTGACATTACCGCTTTCCTCACAGACCGCCTATCAATTTCTTCAGTTGCTTGTAATACCGCCTCCCTTAAGTCACCAACTGTCTCATACTTTCTTTGGTATACTTTGTTTTTTAGCGCACCCCATAAATCGAAATCTATAACTGCCATTCGCGTGGGCCATTTCTACATATCCAAGAGTTTGGATAGATATTATCTAAGTGTTGTCTTACTAATAACGAGTTATGAGCAGGTGCTCCATCATGTTGGAACCCCTCAATTTCTAAACGAGTTTTCAAATTCAAATTATGCAACATGCCTTGAAAAGTGTATTGAAATGCAAGTAGCGCTCCCCAGTAAGCGATTCGTAATAGATAAAAGGCCCCAGAATAGTAGACCCTATGATACCACACCAAACATTAAAACCAAATTTTAGCTGGGGTCATCTTTGTTCTACATGGAAAGGGTTTTCTTTAGCCCAGGTATGCTCATTGTGTCTATTGAACATACCGCAGTTAGTAAAGTTAGTTTCATCTGAGCATAACGATCTAACGTCAAATACAAAAATTATTCAATATCCTATGACCGCACCACTAAGCAGATTCAGTATTATAGGAATCTAAGATCTGAGTTGAAGGAACGGGAAGATAAAGGCAAAAAAAATCTGAAAATTAAATATATTCGAGGATCACCAAGAATTGTCCAGGAAAACTAAAAGAGTCCAACAGTGAATTTTACCTCTGCTACTTTCAGAATGTGCGCGGATTATATTCTAACGTGGATGAACTGTATACATCAGCTAGTTCAAGTGATTTTGACTTTATTGGCTTAGTGGAAACATGGCTATCGGACGCAGTCTCTAGTGCGGAAGTATTTCCTGAAAATTACAATATATTTCGCAGAGACCGTGACTTTCACCAGTCAAATTGAGCAAAAGGTGGTGGTGTACTTCTAGCATGTAAGTCTAAATATGTAGTTGAACCTATTGATTTAAGTCATTTGCTTAACCAGTTTGTCAATATTGATATACTAGGTGTTAAATGTGCAGTATCTCATAACACTGTATTAGTATACGTTCTGTAAATACCTCCGTATGTCACGGTAGCAGATTATGAAGTTTTTTTTGAACACTTGGTCAAATTACAGTCAATCAGGCAAATGTTCTTATTCTAGGAGATTTTAACTGTAGTAATTATAGTATTTATAGTTTAACAGTGTAACTGATAATCGGTGTCAAGCCATTTTAGATTACCTGGACTTCACAAATTCAGTTCAATATATAACGTTTTGAATTCGTTAGGGAGGATATTGGATCTTGTCATTGTTAGCAATAACCTCAAGTGTGAAGCATTCAGGGAAAGCTGTCACTTAATTGACATTGAAGATGAACATCATCCCTCTTTGAAAATATTTGTTAGTCTTCAATGTACTAAAACTGAAAATTGTACTGCTGCGCTTGATTCACAAATGTACAATTTTAAAAAAGCACTCTTTCCCGGACTATACAATGCTCTGTCGTATATTGACTGGAATTTTTTGGATAGTGAGGATGGTGTAAATGAAATCCGTGAAGCGTTTTACCATAAAATATATCAAATTTTTGATCTGTATGTTCCAAACTATAAAAATATTAATAGAAAGTATCCAGTCTGGTATACTTCGGATATAATTCAGAATATTTAAACCAAGGAATATTATTATAATAAATTCCGTAAAACAAAATTAGATCATCATTATTATGAATTTTCCAGGCTACGTAGAATAATAAAAGCTCAAATTAAAGAAGCATATAGCAACTATCTAAGGCAGGTTGAAAACAGTATCCTCACTGATCCAAAGAAGTTCTGGTCATATATACATAATAAAAGAGGCATTACGCGAATTCCTGGCAAAGTCTCCCATAATGGTAACGACTTGAATACTCCTGACTCTATTGTGGCAGGTTTTGCTAATTACTTTCAAAGTTTATATGTTCCAGGGCAAGATAATGAAACAAACTTAAGTACAAATAATGCTCCCCTTTGTCATATAACTCCCAAACAAGTTTACTTCTGGAAAAGATATGATTCCCAGTTTCATCTTGAAGGATCGCAGTCGTGTATTTGTCCTTCCTTTGTTAAAAATTTACAACCTAATACTTCAGAAATCGGAGTTTCCAGAAGTGTGGAAAATTGCCAAAGTATGTCCCGTTCTTAAATCAGGAGATAGAGCCAATATCGAGAATTACACACCAATTTCAATATTAAATAATTTTGCCAAAGTTTTGGAAATGTGCTTATATAACTTGATTTATCCACAAATCAAATATTTAATATCCCCAAACCAACGCGGTTTCATGCAATATAGGTCGACTGCTACCAATTTAGTTGAGATTACACAGTATATAGCTTAAGTTATTTATAACAGACGCCAAATTTACGTAATCTACACTGATTTTTCTAAGGCCTTCGATAGAATTGATCATTCACTGCTTATTAATAAATTACAATATTTTGGCTTTAGTGGTTCTGTACTCAAGTTACTTAGATCTTATATTTCGAACAGACGTGATTATGTATCCTATAATGGTTATTGTTCTAGAACATATTTCTCTACATCAGGTGTCTCACAGGGCTCTAATTGGGTACCTTTATTATTTTTAATGTTTATTAATGACCTTTCTACATCATTTGAGTGTAGGAACTTAATGTTTGCTGATGACCTCGCTGTCGCTTCAAGATGTATTAAATATAGTTTCAAAATGGTATATTGAAAATTGTCTACCTCTTAATCTTAGTAAGTGTAAGGTATGTACTTTTAGCCATAAAACCTACCCTATTTTATTTCATTACCAAATGGATAATGTGGAGTTAACTAGATGTAGTGAAATCAGGGATTTGGGGATAGTGTTCGACAGTAAATTGAATTTCGCCACACATAGAAATAATGTTAAATCTCAAGCTACTAAATCTCTTGGTTTCATCATTCGAAATTGTAAATCTTTTACTAATGAAGATGCATTAAAATGTCTCTACACTGCTTTGGTTCGTTCCAAATTGGAATATGCTTCGATAGTATGGAAGCCTTATTATATGAGTCATATTAAATCTCTAGAAAATGTTCAAAGAAAGTTTGCTAAGTTTCTAATCCACAGATCAACGGGGATTTATCCAGAGCGGGGATTGGAACAATCTGTCCTCCTGGAACAGGTCTCTATGGATTATTTGCAAATTCGTAGAATTAATAGTGGCATAACTTTTCTATATAAGTTACTTCACAACTTCATAGATGCTCGGAATCTCCTCTACCAAATCAGTTTCCATATTCCCAGATTAAACTCACGATACATCCCCACGTTCTACTTATACGGTGCAAGAACTAATATCCTTACTAACTCGCCGCTGCACTTTATGTGCTTAATTATAACAATATTGCGAATGATTGCGATATTCTTCATAATTCATTATCCCATATTTTAGATAAATCCAATCAAAACTTTTATTTAAATAAGTTGTTACACTTTTATATATACTACATTCGTATACCTATTTTTAACCGTATAAACTCATTCACTTATTTTCTTCTTGTAATTAGCTTAAAAATACATTGATAATAGTTTGTATGAAAATTGTCCTGTAAATGGATATTCTGTTGGACAATAAATAAATAAATAAATAAATAAATAAATAACACCTTTAACGGAAACTGTGGTTTGTCAAGGAACATGTCTCTAAACCATGTACAAAACAAAGTACGTCGACGTTCGTCACCAGCATGCAAAGTTTGAGAAACTGAAAGTTTGTACGGGTGGAACTTGTGCGCTTTCAGTACCTTGACTACAGTTGAGATGTGCCAGCTTCGGCCGCAATCTCACGAGTTGATATAGATGGATTTTGATTTACCATTGCCAAAACATTTATTTGTGCAGATTCGTTAATTTGATTACGTTCCTTTGGTGTTTTAGTAAAAGATCCATATCTGCGTAAACTATCGTCAAGCCTCTTAAATGTACATAGAGCAGGTTGACGACGATTAAAATATCTATGAAAATATTCCTCAGCTCCACGAACTGAATTTTTATGGCATATGATATAACACTCCACCATATTCAGTTTTTCTTCGTTAGAATATTCCATTTTATCACGAAAACTTGCCACTACAGACTGTCAGTTCAGCACTACTAATGGAATTACTCTCAAATGACGAAACGTCAAAGTAAAAACAATCTTTTTCATTGCTACCTACGTTAAAAATGAAAATAAGAGAGAAAAGCATCCATAACTCCGTTATTTTTATGAATAACTATATCGAGTATTATATCTTTGAAAAGCTCTAAATATGGGTGATTTTTTGAGGTCATAGATAACTATGGTTTCCATTTAAAAAAAGATAAGTTTGTGTCATATCTCGAAAACGAGAGCTGTTACGCAAACGAGGACATGACAATCATATTCGGGATACAATTCCCTTCAATTTTGATATTTACACTTTTTTTATAAAATCAAACACAAAGGAGCTAGAGGGATTTGACTAAATCGACAGAATTTCGTTTTATCAAAATATCTAGTAAGCCATGACTTTTTACAAAAATCCGAAAGTGTCATTAAATTGGGCCAGTAAAACTGCAAAGCTTCCCAATTTAACCATTGTTCTATCTCCGCTAGTTTCCGAGATCCCCATACTGATCATAAAAAAACTCACCCTGTATACAAACATCAATACATCAATTTGTCCAAGCAGCACCGATTTTCCTAAGAATTTGGATTTAAGTACTTGTTCTATACAGTTTTTTCTGAAAGTAAATTCTTTTCGAGTTAATCGCAAGTGAAATTATCTATTAAAAAAAAACATATATTCATGCGGCTTTTCTTAAATAATTTTAAAAATATGCACTTTAAGAAAAAAATCAATTAAATAAAAAACGTAGCTTTAAAAAACAACAAAAAAAGTTGGGCTTATGATTTCTGTACAACCAATACAAACGGAGTTATAGCTTGTTGAAATTGTGTTTTTGTCACAACAAAATTTGAAAGGTTTATCATGAAATAACTGAAAAACAATGCATTTTTCGGGAAAAGTGTATAAAAACTTTTTTAAAGGACTTAAATAAGGTTGATTTTTTTGTTTTTTGCCAAAAAAAAATGTACAAATTACCCTCTAAATACCAACTTTACTTACTAATTTCAAATAGGTTCAGAAAGTTTGACCGGTTTAAAGTAAGTAGTTTTGAAAAAAGTCGAGCCTCAAGAGAATATTGTATTTTTGAAATTTTGCAAAAAATTGTCTTTTTTTGAAAATAACTATGAGAGATAGGCAAAATTTTGTAGAGTACGAAACTGTAGGTTTCTTTTTTAATTCATGTTTATTTAGGCCATCCTTTCAGGTCAAGCCTTTTAAAAAATAAGGGTTAAATACATTTTCAATTTACATGAGCTTATAAAAAAAGTGGTAGCAATTAATTTTAACTGGGGTGGTATTTAGGGGGTAATTTGTACATTTTTTTTGTTAAAAAAACAAAAAAAAATCTTATTTATATCATAAATCGCTAAAGTTTCATGCAAAAACAAAATTAAAGGATATATTAAGCACTTTAAAAAAGCATTTATAAATTTTTCTCGAAAAATGCATTGTTTTTCAGTTATTTTCAATTTTTGTTTTGACAAATAAAAACAAAATTTCAAGCTATAACTCCGTTTGTATTGAAACCATAAATCCAATAGATTTTTTTTTCTTTCTTAAAAGCTACTTTTTTGATCTAAATGATTTATTCTTAAATGCATATTTTTAAAGTTATTTACCAAATACAGTATGAAAACATATTTTTTTTTGTTGAAAAATCCATACTTTCACTTGCTATTAACTCGAAAAGAATTGACTTTCCAAAAAAACTTTATAGAACAAAAGTTGCTTTGTTAGTTTATTTATTCCCGGACTTTTCTTCACATAATATTTTTCACCACCGAGAAGGGGTAGCATCCCCCCCGGGAAAAAAACAACCCTCGGCACAGCGTCAGCTTTGTAGTAAAGGTTAAGTAGTAATTAAATCGAAATTTTTATGTTGCTTGGACAAATTTCCCAGTATTACCGTTTTTTGTCTTCATTGACTGGAGTATTAACTCTTAGCGGCTCTAAGATTGGTGAAACAATTTAAATCGACAAAGAGCGCTCTGGCAAACCCGCCGTGATAATAGCTCTCGCCCTCCTACCTCAAGGAGATCAACGATCAACAATATTCAGACTAGAGCGTGTGACACTCACTCCACCGGCAGGTCAATGGCCGGGCCACCTGATCAAAACGTAACAACCCCTCTCAACCAGAAGACAACTATAAATACACGACTCGGATTGACACTATGTTAGATGTTAGTTATTTAGTTTAACTTGCCAAGTTGACATATTGAGACCCTGAGGGTGATCTAAACTTTGAAAATGTTTTATTAGTATTCTAATGAGGCTTGGGGAGTAGGATTGATGCCCCTAGTTTGATCTAGAAAGTTTTTGAATCATTTTGTGAGGATTGGGCAGGAGACAGATTGAGATGCAGAGTTTGATCTAAACTCTGAAACTGTTTTTTATTTTTAAACCATATTTCAGGTATAGATCATTAAGCTCACACATTTATTCAATTTTCAGGAACATCAGGGTGACTCTTATTGTAAAATATAATATTCTGAAGACATTCCATGGAACATTGATTGTTTAAATGTTTTCTAATTTTCACAAACCTGTTGCCAAAAGTCTATTCTATTCTAAAGTTTTTTTTAGAATGATTGCTTTTAAATGTTCTGAGGATATAAAAGAATATATTAAAAGTGTCTCAGTTCTTACCATAACACAAAAAATAAAGCTTATAATTATGAATCTCAACAAACAAAGATTTTTGATAAATTTACTTACCTATTACTATTTTTTGTATTGATTCATCTGAATCAGAGTATCCTATTTTTTCACATATCACAGCTCTTTCTTGGGAGGGCAACATTGACCAGTAATTAGCTTCGTTGATATTGTCTTGAACCTGTAGTAAAAATCTTGGATTATCAAAATTTCAATAAAAAAATGCAATTTCCTTAAGATTTAAGGAATATGGCTTATGTACGAAAGTTAGAATTCATGTTATGCAAATAACAAGAATGGAGGAATGCAAAAAAATACGTGTCTTGTTTGCACTTATATTTATAATTGACCTCATAAGTATTTTATTAGTTTATATTAATGACTCGATGTCCCGCCTCAGCTACAGAAGTGTAGACAAATCTAAATTGTGTGAATTGTTATTACTGAACCGATTCTGATTTACAAACTTTGAAGGTGGAAGCAGATAAAAAAACAAAAAAATACTATCAATAAATATATTTTGATTAGTTTTACTATAGAACGATAGAAAACAACATAGTTGAACTTATTTACTCAGCGTAGGAAGAAATACATCTTGTAATGGCAACATTTTTTAATGGCAACTTTATTGTTAATGTTATATTTCATAACAAAAGGTTAGTAAAAAGAACTTGGAAGATAGAAAACATTTAAAGAGTAGATGCAAGTGTACACAAGAATTTAACTGTCCTCTACTTACCCAAGATAAACAAGGTGGTACTCCAGCTCTCAGACCGATTACAAGTTCACGCAACTCAACAAAAGCAGTACTATCGAAATTCCTTCTACCCATCATCCAACCTTTGGAGGGCAAAACATCATCGTACGTCAAGGGCTCTAAACTATTTTGTCGAAATCATCGGATCTATGGAACTTGTGCCAGAACAGCGCTTAGTAAGTTTCGACGTTGAAAACCTTTTCAGGAACGTACCACTAGACGAATCTCTCAACATAGTGAGAAAGAAACTTACTGAATACGAAACCCTGATGGAGAGGACGGGGCTGCCAATAGACTCAATAACGGACTTACTTTGATGTTGCCTCAAGAACTGCTACTTTCAGGAGAAGGATCAGTTCTTCTTGCAAGAAGATGGATTGCCTATGGGTCCCCGTTATCACCAACCATCGCCAACATCTACATGGAATGGTTCGAAGAACAGGCACTGGGGAGGTATGAGAAGCAGCCCAAGCTATGGTTGAGGTATGTTCATGACACCTTGGGCAACACGGAGAGACAGAACTACAGGCATTCCTGGAGCACCTGAACTAATCCCAACCATCCAGTAGATTCACCATGACGATGGAAGAGAGTGGGTGCCTACTATTCCTTATGTAAAGTGTAAAGTGTCAAAGGACTACTGCTGGAATCCAAACAACAATCTGCAGGAAGGCTAAGTATACAGGATTATACTTTCACTACAATTCCAACCACCCATCAGCAAGGAAAACTGGCATCATCAAGACACTAATCTATAAAGCCAAAAATATCTGCAGCACACCAGAAGCCCTTGAAGAAGATCAAGTGAAACTTAGAGAAAACCTTTTGGCCAATGGATATTCGGAAACCATTATTACCAAGGCGTTTGAAGAGCTTGACAAACCACCTATGCAGGAAGAGGACACCACGGTAGCAACTCTACTATTACAATATACTAAAGACTTGTCGGAGAAAGTTAGACGAATTGTACACAGCTATGGAATCAGAATGATCTTCAAAAGCAACAACATCTTGACGAGCATGATTTCAAGAACGAGGCCGGACGCACCAGCAATATCAATTAACTGTATATACAGCATACCTTGTGAATGTGGTAATCTCTACATTGAAGAGACAAAGCGACCGCTGGGCACCAGGGTTAAGGAACACCACATAGCTACTCAAAGGGCGAAGTTAACGAAGTCTGGGCTAGCTAATCACGCATGGACCGAACACCTTAATATCAACTGGGACCAGGCCAGGGTCACAAGAAAGAGCACTGGTAAAAACGAAAATACATAGAGACAGCATATATAATCTCGAACGAAAATATAATTAGCGAGCCCAGAGTCCAAATTAAAAACATTTGGCGAGTTCTTCTTCCGCCTCTGCCGCTACACATCACCGACACGGTTAAGGATATAAATACGACGGATAATCTGAATTTCCTATTGTTCACCTGATGACGATAGCTGATGCAAAGTTATTGAAAAGTTGCGAGATCAACTACTTCAAGACGATGGAAGTCCAAGTAAACTTCGAGGAACGAGTTACATTGTCTACCAGCTTCAGACTAACATTGTACATGATATCGAGCCAATTAAGTTGGATGGTTAGTTTCGGGATATTTACACGTTTTATCTGTATTTAGTACTATTTCAGTCTTAGTATTAGTTATTCATAAAAAGTTTATGAATTTTGATTAGGAGTTATTACAACTATCTTACAGAAGGCAAGGTTTAATTCTTTGCTAAAGTAACTTTCAGTGCATATTAAAAATACCTTAACAACAATTTAACAAAAAGAAGAAACAATTCTCAATGAAAACTGTAACTTACCAACAGCCGTGCCTGTTGTCTAGCTATTATTACATTTATAACAGATAGATCATCTTCGTATTTTTGTAAATCTAATTTTAATTCGGTGTCGTTGGGGTTTAACAGAATTTGTTTATATGTCTCCATATATCTTCTGTAATTTTCCCTAACTTGTCTGATTCTGCTCCAAGTATAGGGTTTCACTCTTTGTCCCAACAAAGAATATGACGCATATTTCCACCATACTTTACTATTTTCAGCAATTTTTTGGTTAGGCCTGTTGGATAAAAATGCCCAGGTGATCTGCATTCGTTCCATTGAGTCCGCAACCCCAAGTATGGAGTCATATTGTTTTTTAGAGATGCGAACACCGCAGTCATGGACAACGACATCAACTTGAAATTTATTAACCTTGGATTTTGATGTTTTATTAGTGACAATCTTGGTTTTGATAGCCATAGGATTCAGAACTGAAACAGATAAAATTTAATTAATGCAGTATTTTAACTAGTTGCCCTAACTTATATGTACCTACTCCAGGCGGATTTTACAAAAAGTAATACTTCTTGATTATAATCCAACTCTAACGACATTATTAGTTTCGGACTATATATATTAACCATATTTGCAAGAGTTACAAGTAGATAATATTCTGTACAAATTTTAGTTTCACAAAAAAATAAATGACTTTTCTTCATACTCAAGGCCGTAGCCAGGAATTTTTTTCGGGGTGGTTTTTCCGGGGGTTGGATAATTGTTTTGATTGGTGATGGGCCAATCAGGTATGAAAATGTATATTTTTGTTCATATATATACAGGATATATAAAATTGTATAAATATAAAATTTATTCTTATGAAAAACATGATTAATTTGTTAAAATTGAATCTTGAAACCAAAAATTCCAAAATTTTGGGGGGGGGGGTTGAACCCCCAGACCCGCCCCGCTGTGTACGGGCTTGTTCATACTCAATATATCAGTGTTTCAATTACAATTTTATATATAGTATATTTTTCAATAAATTGCTCAAAAACTTTACTTAAATTAATTAAAACAACGTATTGATATTATAAGATTTAAAATAATAATTTACAGTTATGTGTAATTTTTATTGAAGCTCAGAATAAAAAATATGGACGAATAGAAAATTCAAATTCAGCAATGCGCCGCGGATAATGTGCATGTACCCGGGCGAGTCGTACACTGTCAAATTAAGCACTGAGGGAGCCAAAAAAAAACAGATAGTGGGAGAGATAGAGCCGAATTTTGCTCGTCATCGAGAAAATGGACACAATGTATCGTATTACGTTCAATTCCAGAAGTACATCACGTTTCTAGGCAAGCGCCAGTGGAAGCGATAACCGAGGATAGTTACAGGGGGTAAAAGTTATAATTTTTTTGGGTCATGCTCTTGGTCGAGCAAACGCTGCATACAAGTTTGTGATATATGTAGGAAAATTCCCGAGAGGAGTCTGCCTAGAGCGTCACCATCAAGGTGGCGGGGACATGGGTAAAGATGTCAAAACTAGGGGTGAACCTCGAGAAAACGGACGCCATTTGCACCAGTTTTTTGTTTACACATAATAAATCATAAATCAAAAGGAAGTCCAGCTAAGTGCTGACCTTGAAATGGTAACCACCCGGTTAACGCTCTTTATCGAGGAAATGAACGCCATTTTTACTAGTTACTTGTTTATGTGAAAGACAACATAATTCAAAAAGGCGGATAGCTTAATTAAGGCTTAAGGCTTAAGGCTTAAGCTTAATTAAGGCACTTACGTCACTTACGTGACTCTCCAACTATAGATACTTAACATACCAAATAAAATCTGTCCAGATGAAGGAAGAAAAAAACCCTCGGACCGTCAATCTTAATTTAATAATGCGCAAATTGAACATAAATAGATTTCTCATGACATCATTAATGTGGCCTGTATGACGGCATACACATTTTTTTAAATGCAAAGCCACATTTGTTACTACACATTAGGAAAGAGCGGAAAATTTAACATCCGAATATGACTTTACCCATGACCTTAGTTTTCGAAAATTCGGAATCCAAGATGGTGGTCAAGTTTTTTGATAAATCAAGCAATTGACGCGTAACCAATTTACGGCAATCGATGGTCTTAATGCTGATCCAAAGGATGACTGATTCGAATAGGGTATTCCAAGTTAAAAACTATATTTGTTTTGAACTTGTTTGCCATCTGGTTTGAAAAGTTTCTAAAACTGATTTCAGATACGTGATTATTGGCGTAGAAAACCCCCGTATACCAAATTGAGCGTTGGTTGATTTTTAAAAAACTGGCCCGCTATCTTGGAGCCGCCATCTTTGAGCCGGCATCTTTGATCCGTCATCTTGGATTTGGAATTTTTTAAATATGATTTTAGATTCGTAATCGGCGACGGCAAAAATCCCAGTTTCCCGAATTTAGCCTACAGAAAAACTTTGATCTTTAATCTTGCGAGAGATTTTTTTACTGTAAGACGGCAACTAGTGACAGTTGAAAAGTTTTTCAGATTTATTTTATACTATTAATGATATATTTATAACAACATAATTAGAAAAGGTTACGGTGCAAACTTTGCAGGTTTTTCCTATTCCGGTCTTAGACACGTCGTGACGTCGGCTTTCGGAAAAATGTACATATATTCTTCAGCCCAATCTGCGCTACCGTATGTAGTTGATACGTCCGGCATTAAAGGAGACTATTCGAGAAGACTAACAAAACAGAAATTTTAATTCCATTGTAATTTTTAAAATGAGAACAAAATTGGTCATCTGAGTTACTGGCAGAAAAAGTAAATGCTTATAAATTTCCTGCAGCGAAATGGAAAATAAATCAAAGATATCAGTAGGTAGTTGGTCAATTTCAGTAATAAAACCAAACACTGGAAATAACAGCCCTTTCGAAAACAATGAAATATTATTTTTAATGAATAATATAAAAAAATCTTTATAAATGCTTCAGTTATTATAAATAGAAAATCATTCGCTGTTTGTTATATTTAACAATTAAGTAGAATTAGTTTGTACAATGTGCCAGCATATTCTACAAATAATTTATTCTTGGTTTTGTATTTGATGGATCACAATATACCTATTCCCCAAAAAAATAAGATTATATTTATATTTATTTATTCTTTATAATTTGAGGTTCACATAATCTAATGTTCATCTATTTAACGATTGCTAACTAAACACCCAATGTACAAATACACATAAAATATATTTGTATTTTTTATAAAGATTCCCTTCATTTAATATATTACGGATGAACTTAAAAATGATGTTTTATTTTCTATTAAAGTTTATAAATTAATGTAAATTTTGAGTGAGGCATTATATTCTCGTTTCGGAGATTAAAGACTGGGTTGTTTTTTTAATATTTATGTTAACATCTTTTTAACAAATTTATTTTTGGATTTTCTGTTTAATTCTCTAATTTGTCTGCTAAAATTATTATTAGAGTTTTGACATTATTTTTTCTATAAAGGCAGGACCAATATATATTTTTTTAATTTTAGGTCTTATTGTTTTAGAATTAAAGGGGGACGGTAATGTTTTAAAGTATTTTTGATTATATCTCCTAAACAATTTAGTTTAAAAATCTGAACTATTGGATTTATATTCCTCATAATGAACCCTTTCATTTGATATAAAATTTTATATAATTTTAATATATTTCAAGCTTATTATATAAAAAAATAAGTTTGTTTCCTCAGAATTAGCCTTTTCATTTATAAGTACAAGATGCGTTTGAAAAATTTTAATATTTAAGTTTTTATTTAATCCTATAATTTATCCCCAAAATTACTATTAGGGTATTTCTTTATTTTTTCTGTAAACTTGAGCAACATCCTATATTCCTTATTTATTCAAAATTTAAGGCTCAATAGTTTCGGAGATAAAGGGGCGGGAATTGTTTACCCCCAGAAGCACTCATAAAATCAAAATTTCTTCATTTACAATATATTTTCCTGATCGGGTCTCCAAAGTGTACACTGATACCAAATTTCAGCCTTTTAAACAAAATTGGCTGTGATGTGACTGACAAATCAGTTGTGATTTTATAAGGGTTTATTTTGGTGTACTGATTGTACGACACGCTAATAAAGGTACTTGCTTTTAAGCAAAACTGATATATTTTTTTCAAACATAGTTTGTAGTTTTTAGTTACATGGCATTAGATGTAGATTTTAATTCTAATTACCTGTGTTTTATGATAAAATATTATTTAACGTTAAGGTATCACAAAATTCATATTTGCTGAGTACAGTTGAAAAAGTGTCATTTGATGATCATATTATACTTTTCAGACCATGAAAATATTTTTATGAAGAATAACTATTTCCCGAAATATTATTCATAAGACACTTTTTTCGTTTGATTTTAAGTTATGATGACTGTATATAGTGACCAATTGAAAACCTGCATCTTGAAGTTAATTTTGACTTAATTTTATTTGCACTTTATTACACCCTGGTTTCGGATAGAGACATTTCCTTTTTATTTTACAAGACTAGAGCCTCCAAAGTTTACTATATAAGAAAGTCGATTAAAAAGTTTTTCCCGATTTTCTAAAAAAACGGTATAAAATATGACTCTGAAAAAATATGGGATCACTGCGAGATCTCCCTTAACATAATCCAGTTACGATCCAAACTCCTTAAGCCGGTTTTGAGAATTATGTTAGTAAATTCCGCACTATAGATATAAATTATTGTTTATATTGCATATCCTGTTATTATTAATCTGCATCTTGATGATTGTACAAAACTGATTATATTATTTTAATTGTTTTAATTGTCATTGTAAAAGTTGTCTTCTTACTGTCAACACGTACTCAAATACAAAATTGGTAGATTTTGAGTTGTTAATTTTTATTTTTTTAAAAACTAACTTCCCAAACAAACAACCATTACTGGCGCAGTCAGCAGCAAAGTTCAGCAGTTTTTGAAAAAGAGACGAAAAACTGAGGTTTTTGAGCCAAATTGAACATAGCCTACACCCAAAGAAAACTCGAGGTAAGTGAGACTCTTTTCCAATCAAACCGATATTGCCTCTGACAGTTATCATTGGTAGTATCAAGAGTATTATATTACACATAGACTAAGTTTTTCGAATTTTTGAAATCTTTAATTTTATAATATTCTATAATTCACTAATTGAAGCGAATTATTATTCCAATTATGATTTATATTTACAACTGCATTTTCACTTGAAGAGAAAAGATAAAGGTAAGAGATAAGTTATATTTAGATGAGAATATAATAGCTCTTTGTATTCTATACCTTGACTTTGTTTTAAATCGCTATAGCAGATTACTAACTGATATTTTTCATTTAGACGAAACTGCAATCTTGTGTTTTAATTCACGAATGATAAGATTTACTTTCAATACAAACAAAAGCGAAAGTTAACAAATATTATATAGACTTGAACTTGACATTATTTATTTATTTGATGATATGTTATTGAATTGATTTATTTTTGAAAAAATCAATCAGTTCACAATTAAATTTTATTATTCAAGACAATTTCTTATATATTATTATTGTTTTATGTGTTAACAAATTTTTAATTTTACTTCCTGTTATATAAAATTATATGAACGAATTTAGAAATCCCAAAAGCAATTTTGAAACTGATTCCAGTGACTCTGAAACCGAATTAAATCTTTCTTATTTTAAAAATAAATTAGCCATCATCATGAGTCAACCAACGCAATTGCCATCCGCGAACACTTCCCAAAGTTCACAGGTAGCAATTGATGTAAATTTAATTAAATATTTTGCTGAATTCATTCCTGAATTTGACGGTAACACTTTGGAATTAAGACAATATATTGCCCAGGTAGAAAATATGTTTGCAGAATTTCCCCAACCTACTCACAAATTTGTTTTTGCTCATGCGCGACAAAAATTAAAAGGTGCCGCAAAAATAACTTGTGCAGGAAGAATTGAACTTAATACATGGGACGCTTTAAAAAATCGTTTAATTTCCCTTTATTCATGTAATGATACGTTAGAAACCCTCGAAATGAAATTGAATCAAGCTTTTCCTAAACCCAATGAATCTCTTCTAGCCTTTGGTTCTCGTTTGCAACATATGATATCCCAAATAATTGATAAGATACACCTAACTGAAACAGACCCTAATAGACAAATATTAAAAATTGAATTTTGTGAAAGCAATGCAACAAACCGCTTCATAACTTTCATCCCCGAAAGATACCAAACTGACTTAAAATTATCTAACCCTGTTGCCCTCGAACAAGCCATCGATTTATTTTCTGGACTTGAACAGGAATATGAAAACCGTATCGCCCAAAGAAATCTAGGAAATCCACAACAGAGACAGACAAACTCTAAACCCCAATTTCAAAACAACAGAACTTCTCAACAAAATCATAATTTTAATTCCCAAAACTCTAATCCTAAATATTATCACCAAAACTTTTCTAGAAATTTTAGAGGAAAATCTTTTCCGAATCAACACAATCAACCTCAACAAAGATCTTTCATCCCTCAATTTACAAAAAGGCCCAACTTTAATAATCAACAAGGATCAAACCCAAACAGAAATGTTTTTACCCCAAACAGACATTTTGAACCTCAACCTCCTACCCCTATGTCTGGTGTGGAAAACTATGCTCAGAGAAATACTAATAATTTCCCAGGACCCTCGAAACAAAACTTATCTACCCCTATGTCTGGCGTAGAAAATTTTAATGTTGAAAATATCAATCCTGAACAATATTTTGAAAAAAACAGATATTCCCAGCAACAAAACACAGATTATTTAGAACCGCAAACTCATTACCTTACATAAAAATCCAAATTAAAAATAAAATCTATAAACTACTAATTGACACCGGATGCTCATTTTCAATTATAAGACCCTATATAATTTACGAATATCACCCTGAATGTATTTATATAAACAGAACTGAACTAAAAACTTGTACTGGAAAAGCCATTGCTGAGTGCAAAGCATCAGTACCACCCTTTGCTGAATTTAATACAGACCAAAACATAGAATTTATTTTATATGACTTTCATGACTATTTTGACGGACTAATAGGTTTTCGAGATCTTCAAAAATTAAATCTCTCAATTGATGTAGAAAACAATCGACTCGTAAATAAATACACTGTCATTCCCCTGTATTTCCGTGAAGACTTTTCAACCTATACATTTGATCTTAACCCCTTAGAAATCGTAACAAAACGTATACCAGTAAATATAAGAGAAGGACAAATACTTATTCATTGTTACAATAAAAATGGAATTTATATACCAGAAATTCTTACATATGCTAAAAATGGTTTTGCAAAAATCGAAATCCATAATACTTGTTCAAACCAAAATTTAATAACATTTACCAACCCTTATCCTTGTACCCCAATTACCGACAAACACGAAATTTATAATTTCAATTTAATTCCACCTGAATCTGATAAAGTAGATATTTCATCCCTTATCAGAACAAATCACTTAAACCACGAAGAAAAAAAATGTTCTATTAAACTTATGCGAAGAATTCAACGACATTTTTCAAAAACCCAAAGACCAACTTAGTTTCACAAATATTGTTAAACACCAAATTAGAACTAAGGATGAAGAACCCTGTCATTCAAAAAGTTACAGATTCCCTCAAGTACATAAAGATGAAATTCACAAACAAATACAACAAATAGTAATTTCGAAAAGATTGTTGAGGAGGTCTTGAATTATTTTGTCTATTCATGGGTTTTCTCTCCTCCAAATTTTTTCCTGTAACAGATAAGTATTTAAAAAATTGTATATGTAGAACAAAGTGTAATAAGGCAATTTCGTAAAATTGCCCGGATTACTGGCTGTCTGTACAGAGATTCTTCCTCACAGATAAGTATTACACAATATACAATACATTACTTATATACAGGAATACTGGTTGATCATTTTATAGACATCTCTTTCTCTCAGAAAAACTGTGAGGAAGAATCTCTGTACAGACAGCCAGTAATCCGGGCAATTTTACGAAATTGCCTTATTACACTTTGTTCTACATATACAATTTTTTAAATACTTATCTGTTACAGGAAAAAATTTGGAGGAGAGAAAACCCATGAATAGACAAAATAAAAATACAACAAATGTTGAATGATGGAATTATACGACCTAGTATCTCACCCTGGTCATCCTCTGTGTGGATAGTACCGAAGAAACTTGACGCATCAGGAAGAAGAAAATGGAGAATAGTAATAGATTATAGAAAAGTCAACGAAAAGACAATCGACGACCGCTACCCTATTCCAAATATTAATGACATTTTGGATAAATTTGGACGATGTAGATATTTCACAACTCTGGATTTAGCTTCTGGCTTCCATCAGATAGAGATGCACCCAGATAGCATAGAAAAAACCGCATTTAATACAGAAAACGGACACTATGAATTTTTACGTATGCCCTTTGGTCTAAAAAACGCACCAGCTACATTCCAAAGAGTAATGGATAATGTTCTCAGAAATTTTCAAAATAAAATCTGTTTAGTATATATGGACGATATAATAGTATTTTCGACATCCCTTACAGAACATATAAAAAACCTGAAACAAATTTTTCAAACTCTCAGAAATGCCAACCTAAAAGTACAATTAGATAAAAGCGAATTTTTAAGAAAAGAAGTAGAATTTTTAGGACATATTGTTACACCAAACGGAATAAAGCCAAATCCAAAGAAAATTGATGCAATTAAAAGATTTCCACTTCCCAAAACTCACCGTGAAATTAAAAGCTTTTTAGGACTTATAGGTTATTACCGGAAATTTATAAAAAACTTTGCTAAAATAGTAAAACCCCTTACACAAAAACTAAAGAAAGGTGAAAAGATAATCATTGATGATGAATTCGTGAAAACTTTTAATTATTGCAAAACACTTTTATGTAATGAACCAATTTTATCATACCCAGATTTTTCGAAGGAATTTCAACTAACGACGGATAGTTCAAATTTTGCATTAGGAGTAATTTTATAACAAAATGGACACCCTATCAGCTACGCTTCAAGAACTTTAAACCCTGCAGAAATAACCTACTCAACAATAGAAAAGGAATTACTTGCTATTGTTTGGGCATGCCGCTATTTTAGACCATATTTATATAATCAGAAGTTTACAGCCTTTTGTGACCACAAACCCTTAGAATGGTTATTTTCCCTTAAAACTCCAAACTCAAAACTTCACAGATGGAGACTAGAATTGGAAGAATTCGATTTCAAGATAAAATACAAGAAAGGAAAAGAAAATCAAGCCGCAGACGCTCTTTCAAGAATAAAATTAGAAAACAACTCTAATATGAATGCCATTGGAGACGAAAATCAATCGATGATAGCGAATGATGGAGATGAAGATACCTATCGACAAATTTTAGATTTAGCAGAAGAAATCGCTGAACAGGAGAATCAACAAATGAACAAAGAAACATTAAACAAAAATGATGAAAATCAACCCCTAGATTTATACACGTCATCCCCTCCTACTCCAAATATTCCACAGATTTTAAAAAATCAAGATGATGAACTTGCAACTCAACATACTTCTCGCGAAAACCCTATTTTAGAAATACGACCAACGGAAAGACCCACTAACTCTTACAAACGACAAATAATAATTTCTCATAATCCAAACGCCTTGATGTCTAGCATATCAGCCAAAAGAATTTTTGAAAATTTTAGATACACTTTAACTTTAGCCAGATCCGCAGACGAACAAGAAATAACGAATATGTTTAAACAAACTATTGTCCCTGATAAATTATATTGCCTTTACTTTTTTAATGAACACGATTAAGCCAAAATCATAACTACCTTACAGAAAAACTTTACTTCCCTTAGTCTTGTCACATCTTCAAAACTACTTCAAGACATAACAGATAAAGAAGAACAACAAACTTTAATAAAATACCACCATGAAGGAAAAGTTTCCCATAAAGGAATTTACGAAGTTAAAAATTCTCTTAAAAAATACTATTGGCCCTCTATGGAAAACGACATAAATCTTTACATAAATACTTGCCAAACTTGCCAAACTTGTAAATGCGAAAGACACCCTCAAAATATAAAACTTCAATTAACACCTACTCCTAAACGACCTTTAGAAATAATTCACATTGACACATTATTCTGCGAAAATAAAACATTCTTAACAATAATGGATCCCTTTTCGAAATTTGGACAAGCACTACCCTTAAAAGATAAAAACTCAATTCAGATATACGATAATCGTCTAACTTTTATTTCATTTTATGGAATTCCCAGAATGATTATTTGTGATAATGGAACCGAATTTAAAAATCATTTAGTTGTTGATTTTTGTAACCTTCACAAAATAACCTTACACTTTACTACCCCTGGAAACTCAAATTCTAATTCCCCGGTAGAACGATTTCATTCAACCCTACTCGATGAACTTAGATGCTTAAGAAAAGATAACCCAACGAAAGACATTGAAACTTTAATAAAATTTGCAATCATTAGTTATAACAATTCTATACACAGCGTTACTCAACAAACTCCTTTTAATATTATACTTGGACATACAGACATAAATCCTTTTGATCTTTCTGAAAAAGCTATTACTTCAGAATATGCCCAAAATCACAAATCTCTAGCAGATAAAATATACGACAGAGTTCGAAACTCGATCGAACTTAACAAAAACAAAACAATTTCTAAAATAAATGAAAAGAAATCCGACCCTGAAACGGTAGAAACTGACCAAAACGTTTATATAAAAACTAACCAAGGTAGAACTAAAACTAGACCACAATTCATTAAAACTCAGGTAATCAAAGATAAAAACATTATTGCCAAAACAAAACTAGGACCCGTACATAAAAGTAGAGTAAAGAAAAAACGATTTATTCCAGGAACACCTACAGGAACACCCATTCGAGACAAAGATGAAGAACAACCAACTACTAGTAATACTTAACTGTATTTTGACAATCCCTTTAATAAATACCCAAATAACTATAACCCTTATTAACAATTATATATATACTCAAGAATTAGGTTCAGCTAGAATACCCTCAACATATCATAAGTTTATTCACTATATTAACCTCACTGACTTAAACGTAGAATTAGGAAATAATGAAAATATATTAATATCCTTAAAGAATATTATAGAAAATAAGAAATTAAAAAATAATTCTATTAACTTAAATATATCACTTAACCATATGGGATTTAATCAATTAGTAACCCATAATCTTAATCAAATATTAGAGATAAAAAATAGAATAGCCGCTTTTACTTCAAATCGCGTACGAAGAGGATTAATTAACCCCATTGGAAATATTCAAAAAATATTATTCGGAATAATGGACAACGAAGACCGTGAATCAATCAATAAAGCCCTATCGACCCTAGAAGAAAATCAGTATAAGATAGCAAAAAGAATTGAAGTCCAACATCAATTACAACTAAACTTCTCGAACATTATAACAAAACAGTTTCAACATTAGCTTTAGATCAAAATATTTTAATGAAACAATTAGAAAATGCCTTGAATAAACTCAAAATGACAACTAGAGATCATAAAATTATAACAAAAATCCAAAACACAGCTTTATATGAATTTAGATAGAATAAAAGAATTTATAATGACTATTGAAAACGCAGTAAGTTTTGCTCATCTCAAAGAATTACACCCAGAAATTTTACCAAAATCAGATTTACTTTTAATATTAAAAGAATTAAATACAATTTTCTCCCAAAACCAAATACTTCACCTTAAAGACCTACGGAATTATTATAAAATGTTTTCAGTAAATATTCACACTGAAGAAAATTTGATCTATTTTATAATATATGTACCATTATTTGATGCTACACAATATAATTATTTCCATTCGTTCCCTATTCCATGGAAAAACCGAACCCTTATAAATCCACATCCATATATCCTCATGAGTCTTACTTCTTATCTAATACCAGCCGAAAATTGCCCAAAAATTGAAGACACATATATATGCCGAGGACAGCCACAGTCTATAGATGATAGTTGCGAAATTTCAATAATTTCCCAAAGTGACTCATCTCAATGCATCGTACGAACTACCAGGCTTTCAGCAAATATAATCGAACAAGTTGCCCAAAACGAAATTATTGCCGTTCCAGCAAATCCAATTAAAACCTCTTTTAACTGCAAAAATGGAAATGGAATTCAGTTAATCACAGAACCGAGTATAATCAATATTCCTGAAGGATGCCAAATAACCATAAATGGTCAAATGTTCGCCCATAGCCAAGAATTTCCGAAAACAACCAAATTTTCACTCCCAAAAATACAAATACCGGAAGATTATGAAAGTTCAACCCTCAATCACATACAGCTTCGCCAAATCAAGTTAGACGAAATTTCAGAGCTACACAAATTGTCTCATGAAATTCAACCCTTGGAAATCAACCCCTTGTAGAAAACTAGCCACCCAATTAGTATTACAATAATACTAATAATCATTGCATTCAAATTATACAAGAAGTTCAAGCCATGGTCAAGAAAACCCAAGCCAAAACGGAGTCGTCAGAACTTCATGCCACCCCTGAAGTTCCATTTCGCCAGGGAGGAATTATGTTAGTAAATTCCGCACTATAGATATAAATTATTGTTTATCTTGCACATCCTGTTATTATTAATCTGCATCTTGATGATTGTACAAAACTGATTATATTATTTTAATTGTTTTAATTGTCATTGTAAAAGTTGTCTTCTTACTGTCAACACGTTCTCAAATACAAAATTGGTAGATTTTGAGTTGTTAATTTTTATTTTTTTAAAAACTAACTTCCCAAACAAACAACCATTACTCGAGTAATCGCTGAACACACATAGAAACATATATACAGTAGAATTGAGAACCTCCTTCGTTTTGAAGTCAGTTAAAAAAATTTAGCGTCACTTAATCTCCAGTATCTCGACTTCGATTGAACCAGATGTTGTGAAATTTTTACACGTTTCTTCTTAAGGTTGGTACTACCGCTTAAAAATTAAAAGCGATATTGCATTGGAGTGATATCTATGTATTAGTCGCGGGACTTAATGACCCATATAATTAATATAATAACGCCAATTCAAAGTCGCGGAATGAAAACCTGAACTAAAATATCTAATATTATAACCAGAAACAAAGATTAGATAATGTAATAATATTAAGAAGTTAAAATATTAAGTTACTCACCAAAGTCAAAATCTTCATTGTTATATGAGTAATTTTGTAAACTATTGGCCATTGCATTTCTCCATTGATAGTACTCAGATGGTAGATCCCATTTTTTCAATTTTGTATTGCAATTCCAATATAAAGACAGTGCCTCAACCTTTAGAAGATAATAGCAAATATCTGCATTTTTATCATACTTCATTGGTTTCCATTTACTAAAAATGTACACATTATTGTTTACTGTATGTATAACTGAAATAAGGATAAAAATCTAATGAATATATGTTTAATAAAATAGCTGACAGCAGCAGGAATTACGTCACAAGACTAGCTCGGATCAAACTTTATACCGATCCTGAGCACTACAATGAGTCCTTAAGACACATCATCCATAACAAATATATAATAAATACGAAAGAAACAAAAATTTGAAGATGCGAGATGTAAAGACCGACATCTAATTTAGATTCAGAGCAGCAGACATAGGTATGAAGAAAGCTATATTCGAGTTACAGATGCTTACACACAAAAGTATTATATTAGTTTGAATTATCCAAGTTTTGTTTCAGGGGAGGTGGAACTAACAGCCGCACGTGTTTTCTAGTTACGTACTGCCGTGTGGGGTTCGACCCACAAAAACACCTCCATCGTCCTCTAGGTACCTGGAACTCATCGCAGATATATCTTTAGGTACCCCGGCGTAGTGACTATTCACCCATTACTTCTCCCACAGTCAAGTACACCCATTCCTCCTGTCCTTTAATTGTTATAATGTTTATCATATAGTCACTAAATTTTTTCCACCCTTTGCGGTCGGAGGTTATCATCTCCACTATATTTTGCGGCATAATTACTCCCCTTCCTAGCTCTGTTATCAGCACTTCTCACCCGGCGCCCCACCTTTCACACTCCATTACCGTATGCTGCGAGGTGTCGACATCTCCGCAATATATACATAAATCATCCTCCGCCCTTCTCATTCTCAGCAATTAGGATCTAAACGCCCCATGTCCAGTTAAAAACTCGGCCAACCCATAATTCAATGCCTTAAAGCTACAACTCATCCATTCCTTTATGCTTACTATCAATAGTTTGGTCCAATGAGCTTGTTCCACATTTGCATCCCTTCTACTCTGCTATAACTCTATGGTAAATCATCTGCATAGACCAACGTCTGACACCCCTCCGGCAACGTCATATGTAGTACCGGATAATATAATACCTTCCATAGGGTAGGCCCTAGAACTGATCCCTGTGGTACACTCTGTGTTAACTCCCTCTCCCTTCCACTTTGATCTTCCTCCTTATAAAATAGTCTGTTATGATGTTTTGGTAATATCGGCTAACCCCTATTTCTCGTAATCTCCCAAGCATGATGCTCCATCCTGCTGTGTTAAAGGCATTCTTGATGACTAGGTTAATTAGTACCACCCATTTATATTCCCTTTCTTCCAACAATCGCATGATCTCCTGCAGAGCATCCAAAGTCGATCTCCCTGCAGTAAAGCTGCGATATTCCTCCCTTTTCCTCCATCTCCTTAAATATCCTCCCTCTTATAAGATGTTCATACAGCTTGCCAGTAGTATTTAGCAATGTCAGAGGTCTGTATTTTAACACTCTTTCCTCATTTGGTCCACCTTCTGGTATAAGGACCGTTCTCCCAATCTTCCATTCCACCGGCAAGATCTGCTTTTACTCTCACCATCATTTCCGAGTCATATTCGGGCCACGATTTTTACCACTTCCGTTCTCACTCCATCCATTCCCGGGGTCTTCCGATTTTACAATCGTCCCACAGCATTTGTCACCTTTTCAGCATTGAAATTTCTAACACCCACAATTTCTCCTAGCTCGAGCTCATCTCTCTCCCCTCTTGCATCCGGGAATAACTCGTCCACCAATCTGTACATTACGTCCACGTACATCTCATATGGAGCACAGGAGCTCTTAATCCCTCAGGTGGAGATCCTGTACCCCAGCCCCCATACAACCCAATTAACCTCTTCGACCAGCATTTTCCAGCTTTTTTTCCTTCGCTCTTTTAATCCCCATACTCAGAACCTTTTTTGCCCATTCTCCTCAGCTCTACTCCTAGTTAGCAGTCTCCTGCATTTCATAGAATCCTACCTCCCATTCCCCCAACTCATCATTTCACCAATACGCATTCACTCTTCAATTTCCTCCCCTCTCTGGCTTGCTGGCGTCTTGGACACATTTTAAGACGCTGGCCAATTCCTTATGGCTACCCTCTATGCTCCAGTTACAGGATTAGATGGAATAGATCTCAAAATAATATTATATTGATATAAGATACCAGTACAATATTACAATTCTTTATCGAACAATTAAACGGTATGCTAGACGAATAATAATATACTCAAACATGAAAATAAAGTATTTTATGATTAACAATAAACTGAACTCTGATGGAAAAGTAAATGAAGCAATTAAAAGGAACACTAGGTAACCATACCTCAAAGCAGCTCTTAGAATTTGCTTGCTGAATTGTTATGTCTGGTATCTCAACAAAAAAACCATATTATTGAACATTAACCGCTATACGGCTAATGAAAAACATGGGTAGCAGAACATAACGCCAGGTATACCAGAATGACCCTTTTTAATTGAAGATTCTACTGTTAGAAGAAGAATCATAGCCATCTATTATTGATCTAGTTTTTAATCTCTTAAATATTGAAGTACTTATATTTAAACATTTTCCTAATCATAATTATTCTAGTTTTTACCTGTTTGTTGTGTCAGCTGTAATACTCCCAATACACAAACCAGCACCTATTGGCGTTTTGTAACTCTCTTCGTCTTCATACCTAATATGAATATTTGTAATATTCAACTGGAAGTAATTTAACAGATTGGAAACCAAATGTTCTGTGAATTCCGAGGGACCAGCAAAAAACTCTCTTTTTTTGTTCAAATCTTCCAATATTTTCCTTTTTGCGGCTCTTGTTAACCGCTTGTTTTTCTCTTCGTCAAAAGGTTCTCTGGTTACTACAGGTCCAAATACTATATGAACATCTTCTATGTTCAGAATAATCGGTTGACTCCATAGCGATACCCACGGAATCTGTAACCAGATTTTTCCAATTGTTCCCGATTTAACTTCCACTGGTAGATTTAATTCGTACTGGAAAATACAAATTAACAATTAAACAAATTAAAGTCGAATTATTGCAGCGGATAATATATCAGCTATATCAGATCACTTGAAAGAACGCATTTAAGTACCACCTACGTTTAATGTATAACTGTTGTATGATTATCATATTCAAAAAAACTCTACAACATAGAGAAAATAACTCCGATATTTCATATAAATTTGAACGTTTCATTCCTTTCTATTTTTTGAGTTTCACAAACATAACGAAAACTAATTTTGACGATTATTGCTCATGTTGACATTCAGGGGAGTTAGTATTCTGGTGAAACAAAAGTTGTTCTCAATACCTATGTTAACGCCTTTTTTTGTCAAACTATTTAAGGAACAAAAATCTGTAGTAGTCTATTTATTTGTCCAATGCCATTCCGATTATTTATTTATTTAAAATTTATTTATTTCTTATAAATTGTTTTTCATTGATAATAAATAAATAAATTATATTTGTATCAATTCGAACTTACTAAAGGTTTAAAAATTACAGGACCAGCTTGGCTTTCGTGGAAATTGTATACTTCACGACTGTGAGTTGTGTTTATATTTAAACTTATTGTGTTGACGATGAACTGCAAAACGTCCATATTTAGGAACAAGGCCTTTCAATCAGTATTATTACTTAATTTTTATACGTTTATTTTGCCAATATTTATACAGATAAAGATTTAAAAAAATTGGAGACTTTGAATTTTTTAAACTTATTGTATACCATACGCTGGTAGTAAGAGAACAAATTAAGATAAAAAATATTTTTTATTAATTTAAAAAACAAGATTTTTCTCGATATTGAATCTAACAGAATACATCAATCGAGTTTTTATATAACAGTACCTATCTATGTCGATACGATATTAGGAGAATCACTAAAGAAATTATATTTATAATTATAATATTCTATTAGGTATATCAAACAATTGTAAAAATTTGTAATGAGTAAGAAGATATTTTAATTTAAATTCCCTTCCCTTCTTTTTTGCACTATACTTATCCTAATTATGAAATTCCTGTTTTGCGAAAGAGCCTCGAATTCAATAAGATGTGGTTTTATTCGCATAATCTTTTAAATTTAAACCCCATACGGTATGTATGGGGTTTAAATTTAAAATACTGAAAGATACGTTCTGGAAAACTAAAAATTTTCAACATTGTATTCTTTTTCATTTAATTGTGGTTATTAGCCACAAACAATTTATTACCTTGTGTAGAAAGGAATGTAAAAGCTCATAGAGTGCATATCATATTGGTAATATTATTGAACAAGCAAGATTTTATAGTATTCAATATTTAATATTGAATGGAGTCAGTCGTTTCGTCTCGGAAATCGATTGTATATAAAAAGTTAATAGTAAAAGTTAATTTCCACACTGATCGACAAGTTTCGCTGTAGATAAAATTCACTATATGTAGAGTTTAATATAATTAAATAATAATTGTCAATGCTGAATATTTTGCGCACTTATTTCAGCAGTTGATGCAATATATAAATGTGCGTGAAGTATACTGCTGAAATCAAAATGAAAAATGTACTCATTTTATTTCCATAAAATACATTTTGTGTTTCTTATAAATAAACCCTGAATAAAGAGTTACTTTAGGAAAACATAAAATCATTATAATATTACAGGGTGTAAATGAATAAGTTCGAGAGATTTAAAGATGTGCTTTCTGGAGTAATTTTATGACGAAAAGTACCTGAACATATGTCCGCAAACGCTTCGTTCCCGATGTACAAGGTGATGAAATCTTCTGAATTTTTTAAATTTTTTTTTCTGCCTACTGTGTTCGAGATATTTACTTAAATTTCGGAGTATTAATGCCTCTATGAAGTCTTCATAATAAGATCACAGAAAATGATCATGAAAATCTACATGGTGGTACTTTTTCTGGGGCCATGTGTTTTTTTGCCTATACAACTTTTTTTCAGTACACCCCTGGCAATTGACAAAAATTGAAAATGAATCTTTTATAAATTTGCAATCATTTTTATTTCCGGCGTTTTTTCGTATCTGCAACTGTTTTTGTGTAAAAAATGATCAATTTCATGTGTACCTTAAAAACAAACAATCCTGTTGATGTCACCCTCGATCTATCCATCTATCTGGATATGTTTCGATTAATATTGATGTGATCTCATACTAAAATGGGCAGGAGCGCCATCGTGCATAAACCACACTCCCACTCTGACACCTAAAGGAATCGGATCAAATAGAACTGGCAGTTCGCGTAGAAACTGAGTGTATATATATATCTCCACTTGATGTAGGTGGGAGGAAATGTGGATTAATTAAGTGATCTCCAATAGTTCCAATCCCCACGTTTAATGAAAATCGTTTCTGGTGATGAGCTTCAACGATAGCATGAGGATTTTCTCCCGCTCATATGTGGTTGAGGTGGTTATTAACAATGGCTTCCCTTTTGAAAAACTTGCTTCGATTGAATAAACCCCATATTGGTGAAAATTCATGAGAAGTCACGCACAATTATCACTGTGTAACAATTACTCAGATTAAATTAACAACAATGAAGTTGAAGTTGTTAATAAGAAAAATTACTATAACAGCCACCTACTAAAAAAATAAATAACAGAAGGATTGTTTGATATATTTTTTCCACAAAAACAGTGGCAGATACGAAAAACCCAAGAAATAAAAAAAGATTACAAATTCATAAGAGATTCATTTACAATTTTTGTCAATAGCCGGGGGAACTGAAAAAAAGTTGTAGGGGCAGAAAGAACACGTGACCCCAGAAAAAGTACCACCAGATTTTCATGACCGTGTCTGTGATCTTATTATGAAGACTTTATAGAGACATTAATCCTCCAAAATTGAACTAAATGCCTCGAAAACTTTAGTAGTCAGAAGAAAAAAACTGATAAAATCTGAAGATTTTAACACATTGCACATCGGTAACGAAGCGTTTGCGGACACATGTTCATAGGAAGTTTCCGTTTTAAACTGGGTCCAGGAAGTACATGTTGAATTCTTTAGTACTTATCCAGTTACACCCTGTATGACGCAATAATCAAGATCTGGTTTTACCGATAATTTTACCTTTCTTCCAATTGTGTTAGGGTAGAGCCTCTCTATTTTTTCATATTGTTATAAATTATCCATTCCAGCCCTGTAAAACTCTTCATTCCAATGCGAAATCAATCGCTGGGAGAAAAAAAAACAAGGACTGGAATCTTCTAATAAGGACAAAAACTTAATTTCGAAGTAACTCGACAACTGTAACGTTGACAGTCGATTTTTGTTAGAAGAATTCGAAGCGGATTTTAAAAGGAGCGGCCCAGCATCGAAGAGTTAGTTAGTTACGGAGTTTATAACAATATCATACTTTACCATTGCTTATTCTTCTCCGGCGGTTACGCCACTAGACTATTCTAGGATTATGGCTATCTATTTTATCATGCTTCGACATCAGAAGAGACAACTGGAAACTGCAACATTAATCTCCTCCTCCCCCCCTCCAGTTGAAGTCATTTCGAACAATATAATATGTAATCAAGTCTAGGGCTCTGGGATACCTAGATTTAACTCCAAAAACGTGCTGCTAGAACACTTATGGTCATTCTAGGCAATATCATGCAAAAATCCCAAGGAATGAGTTTGCAAAAAATCTAACAACGTATAAAAAAGACATCAGAGTGAAACACCATTAAAGAAATGATTGGATCTAGTATAGATTAAGAAGATTGGAAATTGGAGATGTTATCGAATATTACTTAGAAGAAGACAGCGTTAAGCACACTTCGGTATGCATAGAAAAGAAAATATAACGGTTCTATGCCTATTTTAATATGTGTTTTAAATGATCAATTTGTCAAAGAAGGTGACAGGACCGCTGAAGATAATGTGGGAAGTAGAAATGAGCCAGGGAATGAATTAGCTATGACTATTGAAGGACGCTTTTGTACTTATGACAAACTCTAGGAGATTCAAAAGAACACTTTACAAGGAATCAGAACGATTTACAAAGCATCAATTTAAAACAAAACACAATAAAATCTTTTAAAATTTATGCTGGTGCATTTAATCACAACCTCTTGCTTGTTATGCGAGACCGTGCCCTATCAAGAACAGGACTATACCAAAATATTGTTTACAAGCAGATATAACTAAATTGAACAAAGTTGATTTCACCGTGATGTATGCGATAGGTAGGGAGACTTTGAGAAATGCAGAAGAAATATTTATCTTAGTAATACGAGCTTTCTTATGTAATCAAACTACTTACCAATGATTCCGGTTTTAGTTTTAAGTCCGTCAATTGCACCTGTCCAGAAAATATTCCGACGTTCAAGTTTTCAGTATCCAAGTCAACAACATATTTGCCCAGTAGCTGATTAAGAAGTCTTGCCACTGCCCCTTCCAGCATCTATATTATATCAAGATAAATTGGTTTATTAACATTCCATTATTTATCACAAATGAACGAAGAGTGACCTGTCAAAGTCACAGATAAAAAGCAAAACTATCAACATGTTTTACAAATATTTTCGAAACTAATATTTATGCTATAACATATAACATACGTTAAATAAAGAAATAAATTGTTCTTCATTATATAATATGACGCTCCATAGAAAACGAGAATAATCTTAAGAATTGTAAGCATGGAAATTTGATGAAATCAGTATCAATGCGTTGTTAGCGCTGAATCTTGTGATAATTGTGATTCTCTAAAGTGTGCCAGGGATCAATCGCATATTAACTTCCCCATATTATGAAATTTAGGTAAAATACGAATGTCAGTCTGTTCGATATCCAGCAATAATTCTGAAAAATGTATGTCGCTTTGTACCTAAATCGTTTATTCATAATAAGTTGGACTGAGAATCGCTCTCTTGTATTGTGGATTATGAATTTGTTTTCATTAATTGGAACACTAATGTAATTTGAACCCAGGTAATTCGTAACAACTAGATGTGATGGTTATTCTAGAGGACTATGTAAAATAAAGCATGTTAAAGGCTGTGTTCCAAAAAATCAATTGACATTGGCATTGGAACTACTTGCACCAAAAGATTTTAGTTAATACGATATAAGCTTAAAACGATTATTTTAGAAAAGACATATAGACTTCACGGTCCAAAATAAATGTTGAAATGAATCCGTTGATTCAAATTATGAAAATGATTCCAAAATTGCATATTAAATGTGGTTAATATTAGTCTGAATTTGTTAACAATATACTCGTTCCTCGAAGTTTCCTTGGACTTTCATCGTCTTGAAATGGTTGATCTCACAATGTTTCAATAGCTTTGTATCTGTTATCGTCATCAGGTGCATGATGGAAAATTCAGTTTATCTGTGGTATTTATACCTTTAACCGGTCACGGTCAATCGGTCTTCTCCGGTCCAATCAGCGTCGACGTACCTGGCGATTGGTTGTCGGTGATGCGTAAAGGCAGTGGCCAATGATAACTGGCATCATCAAACCTCTAATCCATAGAGCCAAAAATATCCGCAGCACACCAGAAGTCCTCAAAGAAGAACAAGTGAAACATAGAGAAGACCTTTTGGCGAATTGATATCCGGAAACCATCATTAGCAAGGCATTTGAAGAACCACTTAGGCAGCAAGAGAAAACCACGATGGCAACCCTATTATTACCGTATACTCGGAGACGAATTGCAGATAAGGAATGATCTTCAAAAGCAGCAACACCTTGGCGATCATGATTACAAGAACAAGGCCGGACTCTCCAGCAATACCAAATAACTGTATATACAGGATACGTTATGAATGTGGCAATCTTTACATTGGAGAGATAAAGCCACCGCTGGACACCAGGGTTAATCACGCATGGACCGAACACCATCACATCTTGGGACCAGGCCAGGGTAAATCACAAGGAAGAGGATTGGTATAAAAAAATTACAGAGAAAACATATTATCTCGAAGGAGAATATTATAAGCAAGCCCAGTGTCCAAATTAAAAACATTTGGAGAGCCCATCTTCGGCCACGGCCCCTACGCATCACCGTCTATTTTATGCAAAGTTTTCAATGTTTAAATATGAAAGGAGGTGTCTGTTAGATTAAATTTTCTAAACTAACATTTAAAAATCGGCCTTGAGATTTTTTTATTGAAATCTCAGAAATTGTATTCACTCAGTAATTTACAGTTTTATTTAAAAACGATAAATAATAACGAAGTGACTGATTATGATATACAAAACCACTACTGAAATTTTTTAGGGTTTTCTACTGATGGTGAAATGTTGTGGGATATTTAAAATAATAGTTAAAGGAATAAGTAATTACATATTTTGAATATGCCAATTATTATTTTAAGGAAATCACGAACATTTGACCTGGTTGAGATGGACCAAAGTTCCTTTGAATAGTAAGCTAGAGTTTAGCCCTTACACTACAAGGACATTATACAATTTTGTTTAACTTAGTGATTAATTGTCTTCTAAACGTTGTTTGTGGCATATTCTTGATTACTTTTATGTTTTTTTTTTGGGCAATAACACCACAATCGCAATAATACGACGTATATTGAAGGAAAACCAAATGTTTCAAAGTCTATTCTGACTTCGTTGTCAATAGATTTATATTTATTGATGTAAATTGCAAAATGAAAATTTGATTTATGATATTTAAATTGACATTAGAAAATTTGTTGTTTTTAGATATACAGGTAGCACAAAAAATTCTAAAGACCATGTATTATAATTAAACAGCTTTCAAATTAGAAGAATTTGAAAGAGTTGTCTTTAGAATTTATAAGTGGCGATCAAAGAATTCTACTGTTTCAGTGATCCCATTAACGTCATAAGGGAAAACCTAGGAAAAACCTTATGAACTATCCCGATACTGGGTTGTTCGAAAGGAGGTTACCATTAAAAATTTCTTCCTTAATTGTCGGTAACCAGATACGATTAAATTCTATAGAAGTATAAGCGATACAATCGTCTTCATTCAAAAGAATTAAGACAGAGTCTTTTATTTTTCGTTTTGTGTTATGTTGTTCTTTGTGAAGTATAGTTGAATTGACAAATTGTATTTTATGGCCTAGTTCCCAAGTATGTTTACAAATTTTCGATTTTTCAAATTGTCGTTTCTTTATGTAATTCTTGGGTTCATTTATTCATACGTTTAATGGTCTCGATGTTTGTCCGGTATAAAATTTATTGCATTCGCAATGATTAATGAGTTACATTATTATTAAATGTTTTATTTTTAAATTTACAACTTGAAACAAGTTTGGAGTCTTTTTAATTAAATCTCAAAGGTTGCTTCATTTTTTGCATTAAATATTACAAAATTTTATTAAAGATATAATGTTTTAGTCGTACTGTTTAAAAATTGATACTGAGTATTTTTAAATAATTGAGAACACAACGGTAGATGCAAATTATAAATGAAAATTTTTTTAACCACCTAGACTTTTTATCGTTACCATTATATTTAAACACTCAGATCACTGTATAAAAGATATTTACATACCTCTTAATTTAGAAAAGTCTTATATAGGTGTTAGGGGGGGGGGATGAAATTCAAAGAGGTTTGCTCTTTGTAGATATCCCATATGTTCTCATAACATCATCAATAGATACAGTACGATATTTAACTAATATATCAATTTTGAGATTAAGAATATGTAGCACAGAATGGTAATATATGTTTTCAAAAGCGAAAATGTCAGCTTTATTTATTTAAACTATTAGAAATGGATATTGAAGCCCGCCTGACACTTGACCTTTAAACGATTTCCGGGAGAGAGATGGTTAAACTGATTTAACAGAATTTACTCTACAATGTAAAACAAATTTTATTTATAATTTAAAAATAATATATAAATATACATATATATATATATATATATATATATATATATATATATAACAGAATATGCCAGTGTTGTTCGGTATTATTTCGATTTCTATAATGCTGACGAATTCAGATTTTCCTTTCTAACCTATTTTTCTGCAACGCAAAAAGCTCAGGAAAACTTAAATAAATAATTGTAACATGAACAGAACATTTTTCAAATTAAAATTAATCATCGTTTCTACTACTTACATTGTACACAAATGTAACCTTTTTAAAAACCGATATGAATAAACAATTTTAATAAATTTGCCCTAACAACGAATTTAGGAAACATAACGACATTTAATTCAACAAAAAAAGCAAATTTTAATTATGCCGTGAATAATGTTTCTACTCACTTTGTAAAATTAACTCAAGACTTAATTCATTAACGCAAATCACTCAAATATGTTACATTTTCGAGTATAACACGTTCGACATTGAAAGGGGAGTATTGATTTTATACAAGACTGGTATTCACCCTCCGTTATGACATCAGTTGGCATGACGGTCGACTTTATTCAAATTTCAGCAGGTCGTTCTAAGCTTTAGGTTTTTATTGGCTGCATACGGTGTATAAGCTACAAATAATTAACATTTGATTACTTATATACAGTAGAACATCGAAAAGTTAAAATTCCAGGCAAAATTTAAACAATTTGTATTATTCAAGTTTTAAATTCCAAAACTTTTTAAGCCTAGGGGATATTGAAGAGTAGCTAGGTTTTATTCAACTGTTACTTATATGTATTATACTCAGCGGTTAAGTAAATATTTGGTTTTAGACTTCATAATGAGAAATCAAATAGTTTATTTGTTGGATTTCGGAGGTATTTTGGGTTGTCGATGCCTAGGATGATAATCCGTACCAGATTTCCGGGACAGTTCCGTATTAAAGCCCATTGTCCTGTCTAATCTATATCTTGGAATAAGTCCCACATTTCGTTACCAAAGAAATGGTGATCTATGTCTGAACTACAATAAAACTAAGTAATTTCGGTATGATTGTTGAGGAGGTCTTGAATTATGTTGCCTGTTCATTGGGTTTTCTCTTCTCAAAATTTTTTCCTGCAATAGATAAGTATTTGAAAATTGTATATGGAGAACAAAATATAGTAAGGCAATTTCGTAAAAATACTAGCTGTACGTACAGAAATTCTTCCTCACAGTTATTAGGAGAGAAACAAATATCTACAAAATGATCTGCATATATATATATATATATATATATATATATATATATGTTATATAAGTTTATACTATGAACTTAGCACGAACTTATATCGCAACGATAGTTCAACACTCCCAGCTGACTCAGCGACACGTGTGCTGTCATATTACGGCACCGCCAACATCCGTGGGAATTGCAGCGTCGACTTTGCTTATTCAGCATATTATATGTTATAAATTGTAAAACTGCTCTAATGTTGTATTCATTATTACTCAGAACTTTTGTCAGTTACATTGTTATTTTTCATTTTTATTTAAAAGTTATAATTGTATTTGTTTTAATAAAAAAATCTTTTTTAAAAAGTTAATTAATTGAAGTGTGATATAACAAATTGGCGCAGTCAGTAGGATCCGTCAACGTTACTAGAACACGAGCTTACTTCTAACTGGTAGCGGCGGATTCCTATCCCTCAACGGAGCAAAGAACCTGGAAGAAGTCCCAAATGCAATAAAAAGGAGAACACGGATCTTCCAATGTTCCTGTTGATGTGAGTAGTAGTGAATCGTCTAACGTTTAAGGTTTTAAAGAATTGAATTATTTGATTATTTTGAAATATTTGATTATTTGATATTTTTATTATTTGATTGATAATTTGATTTATTTGATTATCTTGATTTGAATTGAGATATTACTTGATTTATTTGATATATTTTGAATTACTTTTATATATTTATTTTATTATTTCATTTTTATCTACCGTTCTATTTTACAAAATATCGTTTATACCCCATTTACATACATTTGCTAAATAATTTTTTACACTATATTTTAATTGAAACCCATTTTACAATCCCTCGTTTATTTTATTTTTATTATTTTTCAACTTGTGTGTACTTTTAATTCTAACACATCGAAATGGCACAAGCACCAAATAATGTAGTTTGTGATGAAACCGAGAAGTACCGGTTATCGGAAATATTTTCTATCATTCCCGGAAGTTGAAGGCGACCAGATCTCCTTGGCTACCTTCATACACGCATGTAATTGTGCCTACAATATGTCGACTGCAGATCAAAAATATCTGCTAGTCATTCATATTAAAAATAAACTTAGAGGCAAAGCGGCTCAGTTGGTCAACTCGAGAAACCCCGCTTCATATTTAGAAATCCAACAGCTTTTAACGCTACATTTTGGAGATTCGCGTGATCTGTCGTCTTTGATTCACGATCTCCAACGCTTGAAACAACTTGCAAACGAGACCCCTCTGACCTTCTATAATAGACTCCAGGTTTTGAGGGCGAAAATGCACTCATGCATTCAAAAAGCGTCTGGACTAAGTAACGAGCAAAAAGAAGCTCAGACTACCCTTGTAGATACGATGGTTCTAAATACATTACTTACCGGACTAGAACCACGTCTAGGCCAAATAATTCGTGCCAGCAATCCCAAAGACCTTCTGGAGGCACACTCTCGAATCAGACGAGAACTTCAGTTGTCATATTTTGAAGAGCAAAAAATTCACAAATCTGCTCCTCCTAAACCCACATTTCAGGTCCGAAAACCCATTCAACCACCGAAATGTTTAAATTGTGGTAGATTAGGCCACATTGCGGTAGATTGTCGGTTGCGACAGCAAAACAACCCTCAATCTTACAACCAAAATTTTAGACCTAATTTTACAGGGCCAAATCAAACTTCGAGGCCAAATCCACCCCCAAATAATACCAACCATCAAGGTCGACCATTTCGACCGATAAATTTCCAAAGACCCTCGTTTAAACCAAATCAATTTCGACCGTCTGTAATACAGACAAACCCACACTATCGTCCAGAAAGGACACATCATTTCAACGAACACCTAAATACTGGTTATCACGAATATTCAGAAAACGACTACGGCTATAATTCTGACAATAGCCCAAACATTTATGAAGATTTCGGTCAAAATCCTGTTGAATGTGACACAGAGCAAACTTTAGAAGATAATTTCGTTACACCTTTGAACAGTCACGAATACCAGGATTTTCTAGCTCTCCCGAGCCTAGATCAGCCCCCGGATTCAACAACTACCACTTCCGAAGTCCAAACCCAAATCCAGAATTTGAATCTGGAAGATTTCAACCCAAATGCGAATTTCCCGGAACAAGCATTTCTCTAAGTCCTCTTCTAACTGTCAACTCCAAAAATTTATATTACATTCACGACGCTTCCGAAAAATTCAAACTTCTCATTGATACCGGAGCTGGTATCTCCATTTTTAAAGAAAATACCGTCAAAAATTTCCGTCAAAGATTTGCCGAAAAAGTGACAATCCAAGGTATTACTCACGAGAAAATCCCTATTTCTGAATCAACCCTTATTCCATTTGCCATAGGTAACCCTCATAAGGTTTTTATCTACAATCTAGATATTGAGTTTGATGGAATATTAGGTCTTGATTTTCTTGAGCATTACGAATGTATTGTTGACTTAAAATCAAAACAGTTAATAACGAACTTCAAAACTATTCCTCTACATAAAGTCCCCGATCACGATCAACCTAAAACACAGCCGACAGACATTTCCAATAGTAAAATAGCAAATTGTACTCATAACAATCAAATAACTATTCCAGCAAGAACCGAACAAATTTTCAAACTCAAGTGCGACCTTTTTAATACTGACGCAATTTTACCGACACAAGTAATTGACAAAGTACGACTTCACAACGCAGTTGTACGCGTTAATTCAAAGGGAGAATTTCTGACCTCAATAATAAACGCGAACGCGATGCCTAAAACTGTTAATTTTTCCGATCTTCACTTAGAACCCCTTGACCAAACACACCCCCTTTTAAATATGAATACACACGATTACTCTGAACTTATAAACTTGGACAGAAACTTAACTATCAGGGAACAAATTCGTACAGAACACCTTAATGACGAAGAGCGAGAACTTATCACGAACCTCTGTTTAGAATTCGAAGACATTTTCTATCTCGAAGGCGATGTTTTGTCTTTTACCAACGCAGTAAAACATTCAATTGACACCTATAATGCCAAGCCCGTTTTCACAAAATCTTACAGATATCTTCAAGTCCATAAGGAGGAAGTGAAAACTTAAATTGCCAAAATGCTTGATTAAGGCATAATCAGGCACTCTTCTTCTCCTTGGTCCTTCCCCGTATGGGTCGTCCCTAAGAAACTCGATGCTTCTGGTAAGCAAAAGTGGCGAGTTGTTATCGACTATAGGAAGTTAAACGAACTAACTGTAGACGATAAATATCCTCTGCCGAACATTTCTGATCTCCTCGATCAACTTGGTAAGTGTCAATACTTTTCGACACTGGATCTCGCTTCCGGGTTCCACCAGTTGGAAATCCTTGAGGAAGACATTCCCAAGACCGGTTTCTCTGTTGACAATGGCCATTACGAATTCGTTCGTATGCCATTTGGTCTGAAAAATGCACCTTCTACCTTTCAGAGGGTCATGGACAACATTCTTCTGGGCATCCAGAATGAACGTTGCCTTGTTTACATGGATGACATTATCGTTTATTCACCAACCATCCATGAGCATATGTCCCGTTTGACAGAAGTCTTTAAGCGTCTTAGACAGTCAAACTTGAAAATTCAACCTGACAAGTGTGAGTTTCTCCGTAAGGAAGTTGCTTACCTAGGTCATCTGATTACCCAAGAAGGAGTAAAACCAAACCCTTCAAAGGTTGAATGCATCCAGAATTTTCCTCAACCCCAAACTCCTAAAGATGTTAAATCTTTTCTTGGTCTCGCCGGTTATTACCGACGTTTTATCCCCAATTTCGCCAAGATCTCAAAGCCCCCAACGAAACTCCTGCAGAAAGACGTCAAATTCATCTTCGACGCAGATTGCAAGTCTTCCTTCAACGAACTGAAGCAAGCCCTTGTATCTGACCCTATCTTGATCTACCCAAATTTCGAAGAACCATTCCTGCTCACTACTGATGCTAGTGCTTTTGCAATCGGAGCGGTTCTCTCACAAGGCCCCGTAGGAAAAGATCTTCCTATAGCATATGCTTCCCGTACACTCTGCGCTGCAGAAACTCGATATTCCACTATCGAACGGGAACTGCTAGCCATTGTTTGGGCGGTCAAGCACTACAGACCGTACCTTTTTGGGAGAAAGTTTACACTTCTGTGTGATCACCGTCCGCTTACTTGGCTCTTTTCGATCAAAGACCCTGGCAATCGTCTAGCCAGATGGCGCCTCAAACTAGAGGAGTATAACTATAAAATCGAATACAAGCCCGGCAAGGTAAACTTGAACGCAGACGCTCTTTCCCGTATCAAAATTAATCATTTCAAACAATGCACCGACTTTCTTTCAAAGATAAAAATTTTCGCAAATAACGAAACCCACCCAAAACAACCCGATCCAGGTACTAGTCACGATAACTCCGACGACTCCGACAAAGATCAAGAACGCGCTGATCATGACGAACGCATGACAACAGAATTTAATAGATTTGTTCAATTTTATAAAACCGAGTCGATAATCGACTATTCAAAAATAGAAATTTCTAACGCCCAACTTCTAGACAAATCTCACAAACGAATAGTCACTTTCTTCTGGCAAAATAAACTCAATGACTTGCATGACAAAATCATCGAAGATATTTTCGAAGAAGACCCAAACTTCACTACTGACACTCTAAACGTTCTAGCCAGCAAAACTGTAAGGCATAGAAAATATTTAATTGTCCCTTTACCCTTTGATCCTGGAACAGTTGTTGCACATCTTTTCAACATTCTCTATAACAACCAAGACCAGTTCGATGAATCCGAAACTTTTTGTATTGAAAACAACGTAGAACTACCGATTCTTGAAACACTATGCTTTATACTTGCAGACAAAGACGTAAAACTTAAAATTTGTCAAAATATTGTGACAACCCCTTCTCAAGACGAGATTCCCATTATACTGCAGCAGTACCACTGCGGCAAAAATAACCTTCATCGTGGAATTAACGAGACCATCCGACGCATAAAAGAAAAGTATAATTGGACTGGACTAATCAAAAGTGTAGAACAATTTATTAAGTCCTGCGAAACTTGCCAAAAGGTAAAGTTCTGTAGAATAAACTTAAAGTGCTCCTTTTGTCATAACTCAAACACCAAAAACGCCCTTCGAATATCCAACTAGAAACTACGCACTGACTATTAGGGACGAACTCACCAAATTTACTCAGGCCTACCCAATTAGTGACAAAACAGCTAAAACTGTAGTAAACACCCTCCTAATATTCTTCCAACATTACGGTACACCTCTTCGCATCCATTGTGATTATGGACGTGAAATTGATAACACTCTCATAAGGGACCTGTGCGAACTATATGACATAAAACTATCCTTTTCAAGTGTCCACCATCCTGAATCAAAAGGCTCTATCGAAAGGTTTCACGCGACTTTAGCGGAAATGATAAGGGCAAATACAGCTGAACATCCTGACGAACATCCATTCAACGTCCTCCCCTACGCAGTTATCTGCTACAACAACACTAAAAACAAGACTACTGGTTTCACCTCCTACGAACTCATCTTTGGGCACACTTCTAGTAGACCCCCCGAAACAATTTACGATCAGGAAAAACACATTTCCAAATATGTTAGGGACCTTAACAACAGAATGAACTACTATTATAGACTTGCCCGCGCTAAAACCGACCAACAAAAACAAAAATCTAAAGTTAGATTTGACAAACATGTTTCGACTAACCAACCAGAATACAAAGTAGGCGACAAAGTTTACGTGAAAGAGTCTCAGATTAAGAGCAAATCTGAAAACAAAGTCAATGGACCTTTTGAAATTACCGCGATTAGAAAAAACTCTGCCACCGTTATAAACTTACAGACTAACCAAATCAGTAAAATTAACTTTGCCAGACTAAAACCATATTTTGAATGAATCCCTTTTTTTCAGATTCTGTGGACTGTTTTCAGTCGTGAACCTCCAACAATACTCTCTTACACCCGTTAACAATACAATAGGAGTTTTCTTCCATGAAGAAGGCACACTTAAAATTTCAAACGACAAACGGACACTTCTTGTCTTCAAAGACCTCAGCCCTTTCAGAGGTGCTATTTCAAATAACGACGCCATATTAAACCGAATTTTAGAGACAATTAACGAACACAACTAATACAAAATCATTTAAACCAAAAATGCAAACACATGTTAGCCTCTTGAAACAAATTTCTAAATCCGTTAACTCTAAATATACAGACATCTTCGCTGACACTCAAACTTACCCTACTAACAGAAGAAAACGCGGACTTATTAACGGACTGGGATCAGTTTGGAAAGCTATTTCAGGAAACTTAGACGCAACAGATGGTGAATACATAAATGACTGTATAACTAAAATTACTAAAGACCAACACCAAATTCAGGACTTAGTAAAGAAACAAATATCTGTAACAACCTCAGTCATTACGAGCCTCAACAACACTTTACAAAAATTTCAATCCGAGGAGAAACTATTCTCGAATAACATTGAAAAAATAAGGCAGTCAATTTTATACATTTTAAATGATCTTGATTTTCATGAATTTCAAATCAATATCTTGGATCTGTGTGAAAGCCTAATGGAGAGTTACATATTTATCTAAAACACTCTCGATGATGTTTTAACTGCAGTCTCTTTCGCCCGCTTAAAAAATTTACATAGTTCGATCATAACCCCAGTAGATTTGGTCGATTCCCTTCAAAAGATTTCTCAGTCACTACATGAAAATAATTTACCACTTCCTATTTACAGTTCAAATGTTGCTCAGTACATTGATTTGATAGAATTGGAAGCTTTTCAAATCAACACCAAAATCATTTTTGTACTCAAAATTCCTTTAGTTGATCCTGAGATTTATACCCTTTACCACCTTTATCCGATCCCAATTTTGGATGATCGAACAGGGTTTCATCATATACTTTCAATAAAGACAAAATTTATCGCGAGAGATGACGATTCGTTATTATACACATCCTTCGAAGACCTGGGTGACTGCAAGCCTTTAACTAAACATCGTAAGATTTGTTCCAAAGCTATATCACATCCAATAGACAAAGATGCCATCTGCGAAAGTCAGCTTCTCAGACAGCCAGCCACACTTCCAGCAACCTGCAAAACTTCCATATTCTATGCGGAAGAATATAACATACAAGAGATCGACATAAACCTCTGGTTGATCTCAATTTCCAGACCACTACCTATAGCCATCAAATGTAAGGGACAAGATGTCGTAACGCAGACCATCACGACAAATTCGCTATTGCAAATCAAGTCCGATTGCAATGCCTTTATTGACAACATCAGGGTACATGCTACGAGGACGTCAAAGAACATCCAGAACATCACTTTCAAAAACCATCCAGTGGACATCCCGTATAGCTGCTGTGACGGCATGCCAGCCGCAAATCAACTTCCCAAATTAAAACCCCTACAATTGAAGGATTTAGATGTAACAGATTGGAGAAGCATACATCATGGCTCACAATTACCACAATCACATTAACAGTAATTGTGATTATGTTCCTTTGTATCAAACCAATCAAGACAAGTTTCAGGAAGACCAGCCTCGATGCCGAGTCAGCTCCACTTCCAGGCCCATCAAAGCCTAAGTCCACGTGAAAGATGCTCAGCCTCCTAGATCCAACCCAATGTATGGAACTTCAGAACTTCCCCTAAAAGTTGATGATATACCAACAACTTTTTTGTATGGATGGGAGTTGTTATATAAGTTTATACTATGAACTTAGCACGAACTTATATCGCAACGATAGTTCAACACTCCCAGCTGACTCAGCGACACGTGTGGTGTCATATTACGGCGCCGCCAACATCAGTGGGAATTGCAGCGTCGACTTTGCTTATTCGGCATATTATAAATTATAAATTGTAAAACTGCTCTAATGTTGTATTCATTATTACTCAGAACTTTTGTCAGTTACATTGTTATTTTTCATTTTTATTTAAAAGTTATAATTGTATTTGTTTTAATAAAAAAATCTTTTTTAAAATGTTAATTAATTGAAGTGTGATATAACATATATAAGTAATGTATTGTATATTGTGTAATACTTATCTGCGTTTGGAGATGTTTCAACTCCGACTATGGAGTTCTAATAGTATTGTATTTCGAGGTGTTTTATAAAAAAAATCAGTTTGATGTTGCTTTTGTTGTTTGCCAAAAATTTGACAGTGTCATGCCAAAAAAAAGTAAAAGCTGTATTTGTGAAAGTGATGACGTCATCGAATGTATTTTTAAATGTCAGACAAAATTCCCTTTGCGCCATTAGATACACAACATCTTTCTGCAAATGACAATGAATTTGAAACAGGGGGTTCATAATATTTTTGACAGACAAATAAAGAGAGTATAGATGGTAAAGCATCTAATACTTGGATAAAACAGTTCTTCAACCAAATGATTTGAAAAAATTTAAATACAATTCTGTCGCTGGCCGAATGTTTTTGTAGGTTATTGTATTTATTCATCACATAATTAATTTTGTCCTCTAAATGGTAAACAGCAGAGACTCGTGAAAATGAGATTTCCTGATGGCGGAATGGGAAAACGGCTCATGGCATTTGTCAGACAAAGTGGCATGTGGATTGCAACTATAATTATTAAACAATTGAAAAAATGTACCTATAGTACAGAGACTTCATTATTTTAATATGCTGGGGTGTTCACTTATTTTCCATGTTCTCACCGTCACAGTTTAAGTGAAATGTAAGATGATGGTCATACACTTTCATTACATCGTAAAATCTAGGTTTTTGTGACTGAAATCGAAATCAAGCAACAAGGTCCGTATTTTTTTGGTTCCAAAATACTATTTAGTTCCTCTACTACATTACAAGAATAATGTTTTCACATTTTTAAGCATTTATTAAATTATTTAATCTAAGAACAAATTATTTGTTGTCATTTAATATTAGTTCCCTTTTATTGTTGTTTATTTACTTGACGTTATCGACACTTCCACGCACTGAAAGCCTCCATCTTACCTATCCTCCATGGACTCTTCCATTCTTTCCTCTATTGATCATGATTGGTGTTGCGTTGAGGATTATTATCAACATGCCATTAAAAAGCTTTCAATTCAAAAATACAGAAATAGAGAAGTGGTATTTCGTGTCTGATAATTTTGATCACTTTATACAGGGTGTTGCAAAATTAAGGTAAAAATCTAATCATATGTAAATTTTTCGAAACAAGTACTTTTTTATATGCTTTATGAAATCAGTTGTGATATTTTATTGGAATTTTCTGATGTATGTTTCTTTTTAATTCTTCCAGTGGCGCTTGTGCGCGATTTAAATTAAATATTTCTAAGAAAAAAATATGGTCATTCACTTCTGTGCATATTTGATCCCTTTATTTTCTTTTATGCGACGTAAAAAATAAACATTTATCTGTATGGTCATATAATGTGAGAATTACTATAAAAAAGAATGAATAAAACAACTATTAAATGAACGTTCAACAATGTACTAACAATTAATTAATTAATTTCCATTTGAAATAATAAAATAAGTGTAGTATGAATTAAATTAAATGTTAAAAGTGTCTTTAACTTGATATAGCACAACTTTCAATACAACACAAAATATGCTGTCGTACAAAATAAAAGGTTTCGAGTTCTTGACAAATCACCTCGAAGGATTGAATAATATGGCTTCACAAATCTTCAACGTTTTATACCTGTGTTGCGTATACCAATTCCTTCAGGTGCCCAAATAAGAAAACATATAGTGGATTAATTTTGCAGGATCGCAGTCGCTAAAGTTGAGGACCCCATCTTCTTATGCATCTATTACAATATACTATTTAACAACTGGTGTATGTTAAAAGCAAAACAGGGGGTCAAAACTTGTTGTGTCTAATTCTAATGAGTATGTCTTCCAATATAGCGGGTAGTTCTGTTTCTATTATTATGCCTATTAAATGATTGTCAATAATACCTACCCACACATTTGCTGAGATTAGCATCAAGCATAAGAGAAAGCTACTGACAACACCACAAACAGTGAGGGCAAATATCATTTACTAGGCCCGAAACTTGTAGGAGATTCTTCAATAATCACAAGAAGTACTGTACTCTTCTATCTGTTCTAGGTGTTCCTATAATGTCTTTGGATTTCTCGAAAACACCAGTTAGAAAATGTACTTAAAAACTGAAAGGGCGTAACAACTTCATTTACAAATTTCCTGGGACATCTTGGGGGCACAAGCAAGAACTCTTCACTCACTTAGCAGAATAGTTTCAGGTACAGTTAACTCAACGCCCATTACGTGGCTGCCTATTCTGTCAAATATTCCTCCCGCTATGCTACGGAGACTGTCTGCGGCAAAACGAGAATGGCACAAACAACATCAAATGAACCTTCCCATTCAAGCTGAAATTCAGACGCCCTATGTATTGGATAGAAACTTACGGCTGAATATATATATATTGGATGGAAGTCACACTTGAGACCCAAAATGAAGTAGCCAACATCAGTTCAGTAGCAGCTGTAGTCTTCGAATATCAGTTGACAGGTTTAGATCTCTCTAAGCAGCCTAAAGGGCTAAACCTCTTCCCTTTTGACCACGGGAGGCGTGGTGACATCATATCAAATAGAAAATAACAAAAAGGACGTCGGACTTTGCACAGTTATTAAATCACATAGTTACACCCAATACGAGCACTAATCAAGGAGCTAAAAAGAAATATTGCACATCAGAAAACGTCCCTTAGAGCATAGTCGTTGTGTAGCAAATTTCAGACATTTAGATCATACGTTTATATTAAGTTTTTCTCACAAAATCAATCCAAAAATAGCTCACTTAAATATTTTTCTTTACTTTTGAAACAGTTGGAAGTTGTATAGTGGCAATTTATTATCAAATGTCATCAAACACAACAAAAGTACTACAGCACTAAAACAACTAGAATTCGATAAAATCACTGTTCCTGATAGTCTCGATTTTTTCAGAATTAACCAATACATTTAAAAAAAAAATAAAATTCTGAACGTTTCAATTCTGTCTAATTCAAGCCCTGTTCTTATTAGAATTACGATGAGTGAATTAATTTTCCTGCACTACTCTGCTGTTCTTGACTCTGCTTGAGTAGTTCTGTATACCCAGTATGAACTGAACAGTCCGCGAAAGCTCTTTCTGTTACCATCGCTGAACTTGATTAATTTTTACAAAATCACTTTTGTTCGTTTCTTTGTTGAAAATATCATTGACACATGAAACGTAAGTTTCGAAACTTGCGGTGCTTACCGTACACTCCTGAAATATGCTCTAATAGAATCTTGAGATAACTTTGAAATTATCACTTTCACGGTATCTTAATTACTTCATTTACTTCATTCACGAGTTAATTGTTATCGGCATCATCACACCATTAACGTGAAACTTTTAAATGAAGTTCGTGAATATCGAAAACTTCATTGTTAATATATTATTAGTATTTATTATTTAGGAATTTGAAAATTAATTTGGTTATTGTCGATAATTGAAAAAAAAATTCTGATTAGTTATTTCTCCAAGATCTTGTATTTTACTTTCCTCTTGAATATAATTAATTTTTATTTACTACCAATGAACGCCTGTTCTAAAATTGTAAGTTGGAAATATTAAATAATTTTTAGAGGTTCTCCTCCCTTAGCTTTACTAGCATAATAAATGTTAAATAACGAATAACAGTTATTCATAAACTTATAAAGTGTAAATAATTGATAACTGATCCCTGCCGGGATCGTTGGTAAAATGACAACGTTTCGGCAGAATCACATCTGCCCTCTTCAGGTCGGTTCGCATAATCCTCGTAGCCTTCTACTTACGCATCTAGTTACTCGAATACAGACATTTTCAGTAGCACGCGCGCTATTATATAGTTGTGGTTCTGCGCTTATTGGTTGGTACCGAGAACGGTCGCCTGTGATTGGCCCTTGGCGCTCAATGACCACATCTCCTGTTTGCTGATTGTTTATTTCCATTTGAGTTGTTATAGGGCGAGTACAATGTTTAATAGAATTTTCCAACAATTCGATAAGTGCTGGATTTCACTTACGAGTCTCCATTTCGGGTGTTCTATATTTGCCAGTACTCGGGTATTCCCAAAGTCTATTCGGTGTGACGTGGTGGCCTGTTCCGCAGTGGATGTTGTTTTTTCTTGCTTCCTTATGGAGTTCACCACGTCTAGCTTGAATTCTTCTCTTAGTTGCTCACATAGGTTTTATGACAATCTGCACATGGAATCTCATACACTCCGTGTTGTCCTAAAGGGATCCTCGTCTTCGGATTCCTCAACACCTACAGTCTTCGTTGTTCCATCAAGTCCAGGATATATTGTGTTATCCAGGGTTTTCTGGCCTGTAGCCTGTTGTTCATTAAGAGTTGCTTGGTGTTATATCTACTACTTGCTTTTCCTCTGTAACCACAATGTTATTTATATATATTCAGTGTGGTTTGAATATGATTACTTACAGCTGATTCGTTAGGTTTATTGAAGTTCCATTACAGAATCTGTGCTTCAGGTCGTTACCTCTGTAGTTTTTACATACCAAAAGAATGTGATACATATCGATATCGACTCCAGAATATGTTTTTACAAAGAAAAAGCTATTCTTGTTACATTCTCAGGGATATCGACAAGAGACCTTCACGTATTTAGGCGTCGGGGTGGTGGTTTAAAAACTATATTTGTTACTTTCAGTAGTTTTTCCTTGCAGAATTGTAACATTCCATCACCTCTTTTCCTTCTATGACCAATACCGAACGATAAAACAATGTTTTTTTAACCGACTTCAAAAAGAAGGAGGTTCTCGATTCGTCTGTATCTATGTTTTTTATGTTTATTCCGCGATTCCTCGCAAACGGCTCAAGGGATTTCTACGGTTTATCCAGTTCCGGGGAATCGCGAAGTGGTCCATATTTTTTTCATTAACATAACTTGTACCGTTTTTTAGAAAATGGGGAAATTTTTTTTACCTATTTTCTTATACAGTATGGTGTAGTCGCCGGTATTAAAAATATGTAATTTTGCCTATTCGGAATATAGGATGAATTGAAAAGTAATTGGATTAGTTCAGTATTATCCCCAAGTGGTGCCACATTTTTTTGAATCACATAGCTTGAACCGTTTCTTAGAAAATCGGGAAAAACTTTTTTACCGACTTGCTTATATAGTAAACTTTGGTGGAGTTGCTGGTATTAAAAATATGGAAAAAAATTCTGTTCGGATCATGGGGTATACTGAATAAAAAAGAAATTGGATTAGTTCCGGCGGATCCCGAAGTGTTCCCGTATTTGGTTCAATAACATATTTTGTGAAGACACCTCGAAGAGAGTAAACATGTTTTGTACCGTTTTTTAGAAAATCGGTAAAAACTTTTTTAACGACATTCTTATACAATAAGCTTTGGTGGAGTTGCTGGTATTAACTGTTTAGAACTTGGGGTAAAGTGTAAATAAATTGAATTAATCAAAATAAATGTCAATTAATATGTATATAGTGTGTATTCATAAATCAAATGATTTCATTTTATTAATAATTTTAAGAGAAACAGTTATTCATTTGCATGTTCTAAAACGTAAACAGTAATCATTCCATGTTACTTTTTTAACTGTAGACGAGGTTTGTTATCAACTAGGAATATTGATTACACATTAAAGTATCTTTATTTTTGTTAGTCTCTAAAGTTGTTATCAAACAGAAGTAGTTAGAATTAAAGACTGCATCTACTTATGCCATTCCACCAAAAAATGTACAGTATATATGTAACTTTTCCAACTATATACTAGGTTTCAGAAAATATATCAATTTTGTTTAAAAGTGAGGTGTCTTTATTTTTTATAATATCTGAAGTTGTAATCAAACACGTTTATTAGAATTGAAAACTGCAACCAATTGTGCTGTATTATTAAAAAATTGTAATAAATTGAAAGTTGATTGCAAATAAATCAAATAAATGTCAGTTAATCAAGTTATTCTTGATAAAATTATTTGCATTGTAAGAAACGTATACTGTAATCATTACATGTTACTTTTTCAACTGTATACGAGGTTTGTCAACAAATATGAATTTTGCTTAAAAGCAAAAATTTTCATTATATATACAATTCTTATCATACACAGGTAATAAGAATTATAAAATGCATCTAATTATGCCAAATCACTAAAAATTGTATAATAGATCTTTTCCAAATTGTGTTCTAGGTTTGATAAAGATTATAAATTTTGTTTAACTACCTTTATTTTTCATGAAAACTCAAATTGTTATCAGACAAAGTTTATTAGAATTGAAAACTTACGTCCTATTATGCTATATCAATTAAAACTGTATAATTAACAGATCTAAAGAATTTTGATTCTCAGATCGTCTACAGTGTAGTGGATCCACCTAAGTTAGAATCATATACAAAATGTTCTTATTACACATACATATTGCATTAAACTCTGTGGGTACCAAATTTAATCAATTTAAAAACTGATCTTCACTGTCACTTTCTAGAAATTTACACATAAAAATTCAATATTTACAACAGCTGATTTCGATAAACAATTCAGAAGGAATATAAGCTCAACTAGATAAGCTGTACTAACTAAATTAGGAATTATGTATTGCTTTATATATCCTACATCGAATTTTCTGGTCGTTGTGGATGGGTATTACTTTTGTTTGCACAGCGTCCAGATCAGCAATTGTTGTCGAAAATTCCAGTTCTTTTCTTTTGCTATGACAGCAATTGATATCTTTTACGTTGCTTTAGTCAGGGACGGCGTAGATAAATTGTATAACAATATTTAGAAAACAAGTTATTCTGTTCAACAGTAAACGAGGTTGATCAAGCTAATAAATGATGCTTAAAAGTAAAATACTTTATTTTAGGCAATATCGAAAAAGTTAATGAGATTTGAAAAGTGCATCCAATTAAGCCATTGCATCACTAAGAATTATAAAATAAATACATTAAAAAAAAACAAAAACCGACTTCAAAAAAATAACTAAAAAGCATAAAATATTTACTTGCTACAACAATTTACTTTTTCTGAAGTCGGTGCCAAGTTGAACAGCGAAGTGGCCAAAGTACAACTTATAAATGTACTTCCCAAATAGTTTCACTTTAGCTTGGCACCGACTTCATTAAAAGTATTTAATTGTTGTCGCAAAATTTTTTTTTTGCTTTTTAGTTATTTTTTTAAGTCGGTTTTTGTTTTCTTAAAGATGTATTTATTCATAGTTTTAAAATACTTTTTACAAATATATTATTAAATATATACAACAAACGAAAAATTTAATATTAAAAAAAATAAGTATTTGACCTTACTTAAAATTTACACGAATAAATACATTTAAAAAAAAACAGAAACCGACTTTAAAAAATAACTTAACTGGAAAGCATGAAATATTTTTTTGTCACAACAATTAAATACTTTTTATGAAGTCGATGCCAAACTAAAGTGAAAATATTTTGGGAAGTACATTTATAAGTTATAATTCGCAACGTTGGTGTTCAAATTGGCACCAACTTCAGAAAAAGTATTTAATTGAGTAGCAAAAAATATTTATTATAATGCCAAATCCACATCTATGATGTCTATAGTCTTTGACATTGTAATATACTGTGGGGTCGTTCATGCCTCATTTTCGAGTTCCTGATGATCGCATTTCAGTGATCTCCAATACTTCTGCCGTTCTAGATACCTATTTTCAAGGTTCGCAGGGGATTCTTCTTCTTACCTGTTGACCATTTAGGGTCTGTCTGGGATTAACAGTGGTTCTTTTTGTTTTCTAACCATGATGGGGAAATAACATACTTTGTTTTTCTTGACAGTTCTGCTTCCCAAAGACACAAAAGGAGGGTTGCCACCTAAGCCGGCTCTTAATAAAGTGCCTCCTCCCTAACTTCCCCGCTAGTTTGGACTTCACCCATATCCCTGGGTAAGAGAATTGCATTATATATATTTATTTAAAATCGCTTTGTAGCAGTCCAAGAAAAACTAAAATGATATATTGTTATAAAATTTATCTACGCCGTCCCTGAGTAAAGCAACGTAAAGAACTATTCATCCTAATTAAAAAACAATCGCTGGGATAGTAAAAAAAGAACGGAATTTTCGAATAGGCAAAAACTGTCTATCTGGACGCTGTGTGAACACAGGTAGAACGACCAGAAAACTCGACGCACACTATATAAAGCGATATTAATTTCAGTATTTGGTTAGAACAGCTTAGCTAGTTGACTTTATATTTGTGTGAATTTTTATTTGAAATCGCTGTGTAAATATTTGCTTTTTACGTGTAAATATAGAAAGTGATTATTAGTTTTTAAATTAATTAAATTTGAAACCACGGAATTTATTGCAATATCTATATATAAATAAGCAAAGACAAAACGGTTCGGTACCATTTTCTCCACTATTCCTCAACCGATTTTCTTTATTTTTGTTTTGTTTAGTTGCTATTGACGACCTTCAGTGCAGAATATATAAAGAATCTTTATTTGTCTTTTAAAAAAGTAGTTTAAAGAAAAATTATTAATGAAATCCAAGTGAGATGGCGTCCACTATGAACAAGTAGTTTAAGCCTTAATCTAATGTTCGAAATTTTAGAGCAATTCAACAGTAATAACCCAATTGTGTATAATCGTGTAGCCAAGTATAAAGATGTATTACTAAACTAATACAAACATGTATACTCTAAAAACCTTCTATTCTATTCATTTGTGGCGGTATTTTTTAGAAAAACGATGATGACACCAAGTATTAAAGTGACCAAATTGAGTAGGTTCATAAGAAGTTTGCTCATGTGCAGAAGAATCCACATGAAAAGATTTACGTAAGTACAAGTACACAAATAACACAAACTATTTAGAGATTCTAAAGCTGAATGAAACTTTTGATTGCGGAACCTCCCGAGTTCAGTATGTAGATTCCTTCACTCATGAATATTTATCGCAAATCTGATAACAATTGTGTCTAAAGGTAGTAACTAGTAACACAGTCATTAAATGTAATATGCAAATATTTTTCTAATTATTTATATTTGACATGTGCAAATGGAACTTAAATAAGTCATAGTTATAAAATAAAACGAATTATTTTGCCGTTTTATGTCATGAATGGTAATATTTTAAATTAATTTTAACATGTCATCTAAAATGATAGTCAGTCAAAAATGGTTTAATGTTCTTTTAACGAGATGTGATATATTATTATTACATATTAAATTCTCCAGAACCGCACCAACGATTTTGTCAAAATCTCACGTCTAGAAATCGGTTGCTCGGGAAAAATCGTATTACCGAGAAAGAACGAGTTTATGATTATCATGACAGCTGAGTTTTGAGTTTCAATACAGGTTGATTTGGTAACCTATTTGCGATTGAAACTGCTCTTGAAAAATTAGAAATGATGTGTAGGATCTTATAAGAATATTATCACTCTTTGATATTTTTCTAGAGTTACATTTTTACAGTTGAATCTTTCAAGATTTGAAAGTAAAAAGTGCTCTATAGGCAATTTTTGATGGGTAAAAAGTTGTTTTCACGTGTTAATTTGAGGCACACAATGAAGTTGCCTTGAGCAGTTACATATGCATATATAAATTCACTGAGATATAAGGCGCTTATAAGTATACAGGGTCATTCCAGATATGTTAGAAACCAAATGTTTTATTGGGTGGCCCATAAGTAGTTGCATACACATGATGTATTATATAAATATTGGGTAGTCCATAGGCAGTTACATATACAGGGTGGTGGAAATATATTATAAAATGGAATTATATAATGAGTATTTTAATAAGTGTTAGAGAATTGAAATTAACTGAATCATTTCATCTTGAGAAAAATTAAAACAAATGATCGATTATATGTATATATGTACCAACATTTTAGATGAGCCCTTGATTTTACAAGTAGAGCTCGGTCACCTTTGTACTATTGTTAAATGTACAAATTCAATTGGGTTTGTCATATTATTCTACCGGTTAATAGCTGAATTAGTTAGTTATAAGATATTTCTTGTTAACTAAATTTTTGTCTTTAATTTCCACTTACTGCCTCCTTGCCATACTTTATATCATTAAGGTAAGCATTAAGAATGTGCACACAAATAAAGTCCTATTAATTACATATGAAAAACAACTTTTTTTGTTAGGAATTGACAGAATTGGTCGAATTTTGACCACAGGTGATTCTAGTAATTATAATTTCATGTCGATTACAGATTTTGCTAAATATCATGTCACTAAAATTGTTAATTTCAGTCATTTATGCATATATATTGTTAATTGTAGAAGAAATATCTGCATTTATTTTTTAAATTCAGTATTTAAATCGAGATTTCAGAAGAGAAATTTTAATAATAATACAAAGTTTTGTGGAACCCAGGTATATGGTAGGCAGATGTTTTCTGCGGCATATGAGCTTATAATCAGTCGACGCTTTTGAATTTTATTCGTCTTGCAAAATTCAAGGTCGTGCCCACGGCCGTTATTCTCTATAATACACTAAAATAAAAAGCTGACTGCAGGCATACGTTGCAGTGTTACATGTTGAATGTTGAGGATATTTAATATAATGAATATTTGACCTATATTTAAAATGTAATCTAATACCTATATGTGTTTGAAGGTATTTAGAACGTATTCAAACTTCTTGTATGTCACAAAAATTCGTAATTTTTGATGATCAAACACAAAATTACTTGATTTGTTATCTTACACTACCTGAAAAGACACATACCTATGAACTTTACAATAGTTTTGAGTTTCTCCATAATCTTGTTATCTAACGAAGAAACATAAGTTAATAGAAGAGATAACTAATTCTTATAAGCATATGTAGACATAATTTTTATTAAAGCATGATTTGGATATTTTATTAATTATTAGATCAAAGTGAACACATAATGTTAATAACAAATCGAAAAGCATAATTCTATTCAATTTACGATTGACGTTGGGAATGGTCTTGGAGGAGAGTAATCTGTGGATATTTTTTAACATATATATATATATATATATATATATATATATATATATATATATATTATGGTGTAGCCTTTTATAACAAAAGCTATCTTCAATTTTTGGAAATTATGAAATATGTTTTTTAAAAGACTTCAAACAAGTAGGAGGTTTTCAGTTCGTCAGTATACATCTTTTTTTATGTGTGCTCGGCGATTACTTGAAAACGGCTGAACTAATTTGTGTGGTTGAAACTGGATTATGTTAATGACTATCCCGAAGTGATCCTCTATTTTTTTATGACATGGAACATACTGTTTTTCAGAAAAAGCCTAAAAACTTATTTTAGAGCAACATTTGGTGAAGGCGATAGTAGAAAATAAATTCAATACCTAGTTTGAAAATAATTCATGATAGATTAACAGTAAATCATAATAATTCTTACTTAAGAGTACAAGATTGTGGCTCTCGATTCGTCTGCATATACATATATACCTACATACATATACGTTTAAATCATTGGTAAACTTTCTTATGAAATGATAATATAAAAACAGTCATGCTTTATAAAAAGATTTGCATTGTCTAAAAACTAAAAGTGCACTGTTTTCAACTGTACACGAGGTTTGCAAAAAATTTCGCTTAAAAGTGAAATACCTTTATTTTTGATAAAAACGAAAATAGTTATGAAACAAAGTTAACTAGACTTGAAAACTGCAATCAATTACGATATATCATTAAAAATTAAAATATACGGATTTTATCATAAAATATGGTCAGTATTAATTGAATGTAATTGGAATTAAATCAAAATGAGTGATAATTAACAGACTTCAAAAAGGTGGAGGTTCTCAATTCGTCTACATATACAGTGCGTTCCACTTAAGTTGGAATCATTTGCAAAACTTTCTAAATACGTATTAATATTTAGACAAAAAAGTTATCCTGTTTTATTTAATAGTAAATCAAGTTGTTCATACAAGTTGAATATTGCTTAAAAGAGAAATACCTTAATGTTTACAATATCGAAAAAATTAATCAGACCTGTACAATGACATAATGAAAAATTGTAAAACAAAGAAAATGAAATTATATCATAAATAATGAGCTTAGTATATTTTTTAGTTCTACGCAAATATCTTTACCTAATTATTGAAAACTCGTTAATTTTCTGTTTGATTTGGCACCGACTTTAGAACAAGTATTTAAATATCGCAGAAACAATTAATTTTTTGCTTTTGCGTTTATATAATGTTAGTTTTGGAGTTGTTTCGACACTTTCAGACCGACACCACACACTACCTTGATCTTGAAATACCCACACAACTCAGTTGTCTGTGTATGAAACAGGAACCAGTCTATATATATTAAGACTTTCTTCCTTTATAGAAAATTAATAAATTATAGGAAATAAACCAATATAGCATCCAAGTAATATACAACATCTGCACAAATTTGCTTTTCGTTTTAATCAACACTCTCTCTTTGAGATATATTAAATTAGAGACTTGAAATACGTCAGAAATCCGAAAGAACACCACAAAAAACGGCAACGTTATTTGGCATTAAATTTGTGTGCTGACTGAAATTATTGCTATCGTTGAATATATATATATATATATATATATATATATATATATATATATAAATTATGCAACTACATCACCATTTATAAAAGACTAAATTATTTACTTGTATGGTATTGTCAAAAAGAATAAACAATATTTAACAATAGTTCCATAAGCTATAAAACTTTGACTTTGGCACACTGACCAGTTTCCATCTACAATACACAATTCTATACTGCACAGAATTAACCAAATCGATTTATAATAAAAAATATGATTATCTTTTTCTGTTAGAAATATATTTCGAAGTATATCAACAGAAACGTGTATCCGGCTATTATCAAATATTTTAAATAGCGGCAATTAGTGTCATCTATGCAAACACTTCACTTTACTTACTCACAATTTAACAATAACTATAAGATAAAAGTCTAGAAATACGTTTTCTGGTTTTCTCTGAATCACTTAATTGCTCAAACTTTTGAGTGATACTTTGAATACAAATTCCGCTTTAACTAAAAAACATAAACCTTTTTCGTATTTATGGTTGTCTTCAATTAGAAGAACTAGAAGCTGAATAATATGCTTAATTTATTTGTCATAAGGTCACTCGGCACCATAACTCTATCACCTTAAATATACACATGAATACTACTTTCAAGACTCTAGCAGCATATAAAAACGTAATTGACATAGTAATTTTAATTTAATTTTTCAATCTAATTCAAGATTTAAATATTGCCAGTTGTGTAGCTCTAAATCAAACATTTCTAATGAAAAAGTTAACGATAATATATACAAAAGAGCTATTTTTCCGATTCTATGTACAATACGTTATAATAGGTTTGTTTCTAGAGGCCATTTGCTTATACCTCCAGCGGTTTGAAAACTTATAGGCGAAGCACTAGTTCAAAACACTCTATTTATTAGCGAATAATGTCTCAAACCGTTGGAATTATTGGCAACAGGCCTCAGCGAACAAACTAATAAACACTTTTACTAATTACAATATCAAAAAACAGACTACACATTTTCAAAATTCCAAACTTAAGTAAGGACAATTATTCCCTAAACTTGAAGATACAAAAACGTGGTCATCATCAAGTAAATAAGAATAAAAATATCGGTTTCGATTTCCTATAAATATAGTTGCGTCTTCTATTTTACCTAAAATTAATATAATTTATTACAATAACTCTTTAAATAATGTTTCCTTTTTGCTTGTATTTTGCCTGTTTTCTGTTGACTTAGGTTTCTTGGTTTGAATGGTTGATCTATGTCGCAATTACGCTTATAAATATTTACTCAAGCCAGTAATAAGAAAATAAGAAATTTTGTGTTTGATTATAATCATGATTGACTATCACTTCTATAGAAGAAAATTGCTTAATATCTGATGTCAATTCATATTACATATCAGACATAAGTAATTTGAGATTGCTCTTCATATATTCACAAAGTACATCTCAGTCTGAATAATTCCTTGTTGGCAACACATTCGATGGAAGTTTTATGGTAACCTAAAGTTTTCTGTTGTTTATTTGGGGTGCGGTAGATTTTGCAGTTTTCCCAACATCGTATTCCCAACATGTTCAACAGGTGAAGATCACATTAAACACTGGAAACTATTTTAATAAAGTTCTTAAATAACTCTTTTGCAAATGTTAATCACCAATTTAATGTTAAAGGATGCAAACGTCAGTAGTCTTGAAAAAAATCCACTGTGTAAGATATTATTGCTATTCCAAATTAAAATCAAATATCTAAATAATTACCGAAACCTCGAAGTTGGAATCTTATTTCTTTACTCAGAATTGATGGTTGGGAAATTCATTATGATGACAGTTACTTTAATGGGGAAGTTAACATTGATAAGATAATGTAGTGTGAGTACAATAAAGGTTTTCCGGTAAAGGTGGCGGAACAACTGCAACTTCCTATTGTTAGTTGTAGTGAAAAATTCTTTAATATGCAGGATAGATTAGTGAAATTGTGAAAATTGGAACCGAGTAAACTTCCAATGGACTCATGTTGAAATAGTCATATTATAGAGGCTGTCGCGGACGTAAATATAAGGAATAGTTACCACTGACTGGGAAAATTCAAGTGATAATGAGAAAGTAAATTTGAAGATGCTTTGAGTTAAGTGAAAATAAAGTCGAACAAGGACAGAGAAGAAAAGGGTATGAACCTTTTCATAAGTAGGATATTTACTCGAAGTTGACCGGATGCTAACTGCACAGGCCATCAGAAAACCAATCTGAACCGAACCGAGAACAATAAAATTATTAAAAACTGAATGAGTTTAATGCATCTACATTTTTCTATTTTAAAAATTAATTTAAAAGGACCGATTTAATCTAAAACATTTAAGACCTACACTTTCATCATAATATAAACTCACACGAAGGTTATTATTTGCTTAAATAAATCAACTAGGCTTATGTAAATGACCACATTTTTGATTTTTTTAGTTCTGTGCTGTTTAATCTTTTGAAAACTAAAGATAGTTAAGTAAACAAAATGGCAAACCCAACAAATGCTGAAATGGATTCATTGTGGGTATACGAGCTGTTTTGCTGTGCTCTGTTGAATTTCTAGCGAACGTTTCATCTGCAACTGCGGCAGACATCTTAATCGGCGCAGGCGTAATTAATATCTCGTGGTATGCTCGAAGCAAATAGGGTTGTGGACCGGTGGAGCGCTGGTTTTTATGGCAACCGTTGAGAGTGTAGTCAATCCTGATTGGCTACCAGGAAGCGAGTGGGTGGGGATTACGAGCCTGGTGGAGGGCTTCGGTATTGCGCTTCGGAGTGCGAAATACCCAATTGTTGAGATATAAGGCTTTTTATTACGTGTTGAAAATTTTATGATGTATGTATATTTTGACGGCTTCCCACTGCAGACAGGATCGCTAGTGTGTTGGTATATTATATCGGTGTCAGTCTGATAGCATCGGACGAATTATGGGTTCAATGTAGGTGCGCTCTTACCTCAAGAATTTTCACTTTGTTCAATATTTTAGTGGACATTTCAAATGACTATAGAAGCTCCGCAGTTAATTTTTCACGAGAATCAAGAATCCACGCGAAATAATTCTTTTTCATCATCATAAGTCTGTGACTTGATATCATTGATAATAATTATAAATAATAATATTAATTGTTTCAATGATGTTCCTATGGAAATAATGCAAGAACTGTGGCTGCTACATGCCATTATTGTATTAAGGCTCCTCGCTATGTAGAAGCAGGTTATCCAAATCAATGGATAGGGCGAGGAGGCCCCACAAAAGGTATGCACGCCTTCCCGTTGAAATAATTTAAAACAGTATATCATCCCATCTTGTGAGATATATATACTTAAAAAAAAATAGGCATAGAAAAAACATGTAAGTCCCTTTTCTCTTCTCTTTGTTAACCAAGTTTAGTAGCTATTAAAGTGACGTTTGAACTATAAAACATTCTGGAAACAGTATTAATTAATGTAGGTATTAATGTTAAGGAATCAATGTATTGAATACCAGTAAGAGCTAAACTGCCCCTGTTAAACTTCTGATCGCTAGAGGAAACCATCGCTTCATATACTCTGGCAAAAAGTTCCTCAGAGACATTTAAACTAATTATGGTCGAATTTCAACCATTAGTTATCAGAAATACAACCCGAGTATTTTTAAAACATTACGAATTTAGTGATACACTTTTGCAGTATCTTTAAATGAAGAAATGATTTTAAATATCCTCATGTCGCACGAAATCCTAAAAGTGAAATAAAATTACGAGATTAAGATGTAAAATTATACAACCGTCAATAAAAATGACTATTGTAAATAAAAGTTTAAGCAGTTTTTCTGTGATCATCATAACTATAACAAGGTTAATTTCGGCCATGATGGAAATATATCTTCATCTTTCAACAGAAAGTTTTCTTATTCGGCAACGGGTAGAAAAAAATAATATGATTAAGTCTTTGAAGCATGAAACCCAAGATGATATAAGCATACGCTTATCTGTAAAAAAATCCTTTTATTTATGCGTCTAGCATATATTTTCATATATTTTGAATTCATACTGTTTTATTATTTTAGCAAAATTTATAAAGCGATACTAGACTAAATAACTATCATCATCCTTTTCTCATATTACATAAGAAGTGTGGGATAATAAAAAACTATGTTTTAAGCGTGATTATTAATATAGAAGTAATGACCCAACAATTGTTTTTCTCACAAGAATAAAAACTGCATTTAAATAAAATTACAGCCTACAAGTTGACCTTTTAAACTTATAATATGAAAATATATCAATTTTTGGTGAAGCTTCACATTAATGGGCGTGTGGGAGTCTCTGCAATTGTAAGCGTGCTGACCACAATGTGGAATGATAATGCTCCAGCATCCACTACTGCATCGATTTCAGTTTCTTCGGCGCATTACGAGCTATACATTCTTGCACTTTTTTCTGATCAAATTGTTTTAAATTCAAGTTTCAGGGAAATCACAATAACGATTTAAGGTATACACAAATGAATGTTTTTAAATGCAGTAAAGAATTGTTTGGTGCAGTGAATTGCAAAGTTAGATGTTTGAGCAAACTGGAATTCATTAGAGGTTTTCTTCACGAACACTACATAGTTTCTGCATTGTGTCTAATGTGCACTTAATAACATTATAGATTACAGATTAGTTAGAAGTAAAATCTGGTAATCTCAGCCCAGACATCTTATCCTTAGCAACGAATCGACTAGTTGTAAAACGGCATTAGCATAAGATAAATTATGTCCAGCTATTCGGTAATGTCGTTATCTAGTTATGGAGATATAGAAACAGAAGTAAAAAAATAATACAGCAATCCAATAGAGCGCCGGTTGCCTAAACAACAAAATATGGAGAAACAAACATATTAAATCGGAAAGTACGACGAGGATCTATAAAGCTACTATTAGACCAGTAATGATGTAAACGACAAAAACATAACTCACTTTCAAAATCCAAAGGATGCTAAAGACGAAAGAGGTAAGAATGCTAAAAAGAAATACGGGAAAAGCACTAAGAGATCGAAGATGAAGTGATCATATCAGAACAACAAGGAGGAATGAGTAATCGAGTGGATACTGAAAATAAATGGAACATCCTCATAAGCAGAATGGCAGACGATCGAGTAGTAAGAACAGCTTAAGACAAATATTCAGCAGGTCGAAGATGTGTGGGCCTACCCCCGAAAAGATATAGTAATAATATTACCTATATTGACACAACGCAACATAGGAATAGGCACGACCACCCAACATAAAAAGATAATTTATAAGAAACCAAGGTTATTTTTTTTTTGAAAATAAAAATAATTTTCGGTATTGTACCCATTCCTATTCGTTTTTTACATTTACTGTAAATCGATTTATTAAAATCTAGACAGCACTTCTAAACAGTTTCAAGCACAATTTGCTATACATCTCGAACTTCCAAATTTCTGTGTGTAAGATTGTTGAATTATCAACAGTATGTTATGAGCTAGTTCCCAATCATGTTCATAATTTTTGGATTTTTCGAATTGTCATTTGTTTATGTACTAGGGCTTTTTGAATAAACTTTATAAATAAGCCTTGATTTCTTCCAAATAATACGAGAACATTCTGGATGACTGAGCAGTTCGTAGCCCAATTTATTCATCTTCGCCCTGGTGACTACACTGGCCAAATGTGTTCCACATACTGATATACTAGGTCTGTTGAGATGCCTACAACCTCAGCTATAAAGTGCTTTCATTTTCCAATCGTTCAATATCATTCGATGGATTTTAGTTGTATTATTTTTGACGCGACTACCTCTTTTGGTTGACCTGAAAGTTCGGCATTACTTCTGTTGGTACGACCCCAACGAAACCTAGTAAACGATTTCTTAGTAACTGAAATTGATGGTGCAGAGTTCTCATAGTATTCATCGCGCCTTTCCTTGATTTCGTTAATAATTTTTTCATTTTCTTTAAAATTTACGAGGTTGTCTGGTTTCAATGGCTGTCAAACACAAGCTCAAGGCTTGTCTTTGACAGCTTGTTCAAATTTTAACAGTAGTGTCTTCATAAATGCACTTGACGGAAGTTGTATTTAAAGTTCTTTGTCCGAAAGAGTAAAAAAGTCACTGATTGATCAAATTGCTCTCATTATTTTTATGTTCATTTATTTATACACTTAAAAACTTAAATTTATTCAATACAAAATTTATTACATATAATACTCAAATAGAGATTTGGGTGATTTGGATTAGAATTTGATCTGTTAGTGTGAATTGTTTTTCTGTTAGCTTCTGTTTCGAATGACGTTTCTGGTTTTGTTTTCACAATGTATAGTAAAAGTAGTTTGTTAGTTTATTTTTCAATTTTTATGTAAATTATATAGTTTGTAATCAAAACCAGAACTTGAAACGTTCAGATTTTTAAATATCCACTTTTTGTTCTCAGGTGTGGTGTAATTTTCCAAAAACCCATAACAATCAATTAGTTAATGCTATTCTGTTAAAGGCGACATAGAATAATAATTTGGTTAATAGAATGCGTAGAATTTGATTTCTAAAAGCGTTTATATATACTAGTGTATGTTTCATAGGATATTCAGTGTTTCGAAATACATGTTTTGATTTTAAGCGGGGTTCTCATTATATTTCTTAGTTATTCTAATGATCCTGACGGTTCTTTAATATGCCTTTTAATTTTTCGTTTTCCTGATTTCTCATGTTCAAGCTGTTAAAACGCTATATATTTTTTAATTTTCTTATACATTGTGCCTCTATATGTGTACTAAATAGATGACTATAATATCTTCGGATTTTATTTGCCGAAATGTAAATTTTAGATTTAATTTGTTGGTCATAAATTAGTCAAATAAGGTAAGTCTTATTGGAGTTGGAGGTAGAATATAATCCACCACTTTTTTTTTCCAGTGTTATTTCCCACAATCTATTGTATTATATCTCGTTTCAACTGTTTCAAGATAATTGGGGTTAACGTTTTTTCTGAAAATGTTAGTTACAAACAACGTTTATTCAGGTATTTTATTTGTGAGCTGGAGCTCGAATAATTCTGTGTAACTTTTGAGTGCACTCGATTGGTGGTTATTGTACCTTCTTAGTGCATTGTTGACAATACTTTTTTTCCAATATGTTAGAATAAATATATGTTACAGATATATTTTTTTATTACCTTCATAAAGGCCATTCGTTGTGCTCGTTATCCATAACTGTCTCAGCACTGATGTATAGAATGGTTAGTTAGTTGATAGTAGATAAAAGGGATAATTTCAGGCTTTAGGTATTTAGTGTTTATAGGCCCTAACTGTAGATTTACAATGCAAAATTAAACTAGTTTCTTTAAACCCCAATGTATAATAGCAAAAATGTAACTGCCGTTAATAGCTTTTCATGATATTACATATTACTTTGAGATAGAAAACTTTCTTGGCAATATAGAACTCGCTAGATTTTAAAGGTTTATTTGACCATGAGGTACAATCTCTATGAAATTATTTGTTTGAGTTTGAATGGTGGCGCTGCGCTCAATTTGTAGGATTTCTTTTGAACTCCTCCTATATAGTTGCATCCATTTTGATCAAACATTTTGAGTGTGTTTGAGGAGATTAGATTAACAATTTGACCTGGTTTGTAAGATTTTTTAACTCCTAAAAGTTTGATTTTGATTAAACTTTTTTGTGTGAGTTTGTGTGGTTCTCTGGATTGGTTTCGTTTTACAAGTGGCTGCGTTCGGGTTCTCCGAATTTCTATAAAATTTAACTGTTAGATCGATTTTGATAAAACTTTTTGTGTGTATCGGATTGGGTACGATTTAGAATTTGGCCCGATAGGGGATGATGTAATAGGGTTATAGAAATTTTGTAACTCTTAAGGGTTGGGTCGATTTTGATGAAAGTTTTTGTGAGAGTTTGAGTAAGTTTCTGGAATGGTGTGGTGTAACGGAAATTACCCATGACACACTTATGTAATATTAACAAACAATTATAGTATAACATTCAAATCATCATCAACCATTTTTAGCTAACCTCATTAAATAGGTACAACACGTTGCCTTAGTTTAATCTAGTACACTTATATTTATATTATCTAATTGCACAACAATCGACCTGTTGGATTACTTTGATAGTTTAGTCCAATCGTAACCATTAGTCGATCAGTTTGAAATATAATATTGTAATGAATAGGTAGACGTAACTAGCTTAATGTAACCCGGTAATTAATTGTAATAAATATGTACACCTAAAACTTGTATTATTGGTCGAGGCCGTCTCTGCGACATACAAGATATATCAATGGCGATCCTGAACCAAATAACAAACCATTAACAATTTGAGTGGGTAAAGGGCGCTGCCATCGGGTTGTAGAATTTTTTTAAATCCCAAAAGTTTTTCCCGATTCCTATATGTATTGGTCGTATAAAGTGTGCTTTTATTGGGAAATAACAACAACATCATAAGAAAAGGCTGTATATGCTAATTTTGTTTCAATGCCGTTAAGACAATTAAAAGACACAGGAAGATTTTCTTGGTTTTCTTGGGAAATAACACCACATTGAGGGAAAGAAATATGTCTATTCAAAAAATCTTATTCTGACTACGTTTCCAATGTCATTAAAATCTGAATAAAATATTTTATCGTTTATTTTTCATCAAATTGTGAATGACTGTAAAAGAATCTGCAATTGAATACTGAATTCTAGGTTAGTTTCTCTTAACTCTTATGTAACTTCCCGTTCTTTATTTTTATGTGAAAATTCCTTAGAACGTATTTTCTTTATACCTGTATCGTAAACGTCCACTCTCTGTTGTTCGTTCCTTGATACTTGAGACATTTGTATATTATATGGTATAAATTTTATATTTTGGGTCAGATAGTATCTGCAATACAAACTTTTATCGTAACTTCTTTTAATTTTATTTCTTTGTTAGGTAGACATGCTTATGTAACGAGTTCATTGCAGTATTGGATATCAAATCAGCTGGAGACCTTTATAATTTGAACAAAGAAATTCTCATTTTTTTAAACAAAATTACATAAATTTTTATACCGCTAGATTGACCTTGTAATCACAAGAATTAATCTGATTTTTTTTGTACTTTAGCAAAGGTAATAATATGGACTTGACATGACTGTGCGTCATGCGCCAGCTTTTGGCACGCCACCAAAACCGGAGTGAAGGCTTCACGAGGGTGCCTGCAGTACAGGGGAGGCGCTCGGGGGCTGCAGACCTCTCCGCAACTCTTGCGAGTCGATCAATGCGTCTCTCCTCCTATCGGTCGTTCACAATTTCCGCCGTTGAAATAGCAAATACTTAAATTCCACACACCAGTACATCTCCAAACAATAAAAGTACAGGCACAAAGTGATTCAAGAACATACGTAATTGTCACATTATTGGGGCTCGTTCTATACGAGGTAAATATTCGTTTTTTTTTTCGCTTCTCTATCAAATCTAATTTAGACAAGAAAAATAATTATAAATGATTAATGATGATAATTTAAAAATCTCTTAGTCTTCGGCTTTGTACAGGATATTAAATGTCTAAGTGTTATTTGGTATTATGATTTATTTCGTGGGATAATGGAAGTGTAACCGGCATCCATTTCGGTAAATCATCGACAGAATTATACCGCAAAAACATTGATACATTTGGAAGTTTTTATCAAAATTTAGTATTTTCTTGTTGACAAAAATGATTTTAAATTGGATGGTATTTATGCAATAGTAACGTTTTTTCTGCAAAACTGTTATAATACAAAAAATTGTATTATCAGTCTCATATTTTAATAATAATACATATATATATATATATATATATATATATATATATATATATATATATGAAGTATATATTAACAATCTAAAAACATAATTTATATTATTATCTCAATAACATATTTATTATATTGCAATTTAAAAACGATATTACTTATCACTGACTGACTGAATGCTATATTTACATTATTGTCTAACAAAATTAAAGAACAAATTCAAAACACTTTTTTCGACATTTGTTCACATTTATTTGATTATAGCCTGCCCAGTAGATAGTTAATAGAAAATAAATGCGAATTATATGTGTTCTAAGTTTTATGGTCTTAAAATTGTTTGCTGGAGTATCTTCATAATGATCTCAGAACCATTATTTTTTAAATAAATAAAAAAGAAATGTCATGCTTCGCATTGTTTTGGAGCCCTTAAATTGTATTTGGGAACTCGATATTCCGACAAGAAAAACTTTATGAAATAACAAAACAACACACCAAATTTGGTTAAAATCGGTTTGATAGTTTGAACCCCAATAATTTTGCAACCCAGCCATCGATCAAAAAAATTAAATTGTTTAAAACTATATGGAGTCTGAAAAAATGCTTTAATTGAGCTCCGACGTATATACGTTTTCGCTCTTCTATATTTCGTTGGAAAACAACAAATCTTACGTTACAGAGTATTCTAGTGTACCTTTTCGAAATATATCTTAATACAATGCACTTTAAATCATCAATATTGTTTAAGCCGTTTTTGAGTAATCCTGCGCATACATAAATAATTTGGTCAAGAGCGAGTTGGACTCGGATACTAAGGGTTCCTTTACCACCATCAAGATTCTAATATTCCAGTTTCAGACCAGCAGGGAATGAGTGCATTTTCTTATATTTACCCTAATATCTTGTAAAGGAAACGTTTTATATTTATAAGAACCTAGCGGACCCGACAGACGTTGTCGTGTCCCATGTAAACTTTTAAAAATCAGCTGTAACAATATAATCTGAACGCCATCTATTAGACGTAACTGAAACTAAAGCACACTCTTGAATATTTGACACTGCGACTACAGCGCAGTCTGCCGGATCCTATGTAAGTTGTGCTAACATCAACAACAATTTTTAAATAAATAATTTAGCTAAAAAAACAATATCTAGTTGACCGTATTGTGAATCTAAACCATCCTCAAACCTCCTGGAATACACACAAAAAATTTCATCAAAATCGGTTCAGCCGTTTAGGAGGAGTTCAATGACTAACACACGTACAGAAGATTTATATATATAAAGATATACACTTTCATTTTCCACACATAGACTTTTTATTTGATCGGCTTCATGATTCATTTTTAATTTTCTAATTTGGCTCCCAAAATTAAGATTAGAAGTTTATTTTAATAATAAACTTTCAGGGAAGCCTTTTATAATCTACTCTCTGAATTTTGAGGCTCTGTATATTGGAAGATAAAGGGGAAAATAGGTAAAGTTTTAAATAATAAATTATTAAATTTGTTAGACAAATTATTTAAAAATATAAATAAAATATATTTTTCAAAATTTTAGTTTAGTTTCTAAATTCGGAATTAAGTCGATGTTTCATATTTTTGCTAATATCTTTTAAACAAATGATTTGTAATTCACATAATGAGCCTTTTATCTGATATATTACATGATAAGTTTTTTATTTTATTTTCCATTTAATTCTATAATTTGTCCCTAAAGTTACTATGGGGGTTTTCTACTAATTTTTCTTGTAAATTTCATGTGAGCCCCAGTACCCCTAATTACTTTCAAAATTGTAGGTAGTATGGTTTCGGAAATAAAGCGGGAAATGAGAATTTTTTATATCTTTTTGTTAATATCTTGTAAACAATTAATTTTAAAAATATGAAAAATATATAGTTGTATTCCTCATAATGAACCCTTTCTTTTGATGTATTGCATGATGCGTTAATAAATATATTTTTATTTTCCATTTAATTCCATAATTTGGCCCCCAATATTAATATTAGGAATTTCTTTGTATTTTTCCTGCAAACAAAAAATTTTAGGTCTTATGGTTTGGGGAATAAGGCGGGAATGAGTAATTTTTTAAATATTTTTGTTAATATATTGTAAAACATTAATTTTAAAAATATGGAAATAATATATTTGTATTCTCTCTTCGAGGTGTCATTCCTTTGTACGCAAGACAATATATATTATATATAAATATAATATATATTGTTTCTGGTCGGGAACCTTCATCAGTTGCGCTTCCCACAATTGAATGTCCTCTCGAACACTTCTTTATGCATTTGATGCATTTCGTTAAATTTGAAGACGCGAGATGTAAGAAAATCCTAGATGTCGGTCTTACATCTCGCGTCCTCAAATATATTTGTATTAGTCATAATGAGCCCTCCCATTTGATATATTACATGATGCCTTAGAAATAATTTTAATTTTATGTTTTCTATTTAATGATGTAATTTGCCCCCTAAAATTTATATTAGGGGGTCCTATATCCCTTTTTTTAAATTTTACGGCTTATAGTTTCGGAGATAAGGTAGGGGGAATGGGTAAACATTTTTATATTTTTATTAGTATTTTTAAAATAAGTTATTTTAAAAATATGAAAAAAATATTGTTGTTTTCACCATAATGAGTCCTTTCATTTGATATATTACATGATGTGTTAGAAACAATTTTAATTTTATATTTTCCACTTAATTCTGTAATTTGCGCCCAAAATTAACAGTAGAGGTTTCCCCTAATTTTCTGGAAAAAAAAACAGGTGACGCACTATATCTCCATTTTTTTGTAAAATTTTACTTCTTATAGTTTCGCTGATCAGGGGGTGGGGCGGTCGATTTTTTAGTTTTCCCCCCAGAAGTACCCCTAAATTCAAAATTTCTTCATTTACGATATGTACTACCCATTCGGTGACCAAACTATACACTGATACCAAATTTCCTTTTCCTTCCAGCAGTTTAGGAGAAAATTGCTCTTATGTGAAAGGAAATCCGGAGTGATATTATAAGGGTATCCGTTTATTGTATATACGGAACCCTAAAAATCAGATTTCGACGAATTGATAACCACCTCCTATTTGGAAGTAGGTTAATTAAAATCGTATTGGCCTCAAGATTTTTTGAAATTGTTAAGATCATTTGAAGCAAAAAAGATAGATAAGCACTTTTTGGGAAAGAACACCACACTTCACGAAATTACTATATATTTCCAAACTTTTCGGGGTATAGATCACACCCCGTTGTCAATGGCAAAGAAAAAATGAAACTATGCACAATTCCAAAATATAAAATTAGAATTTGATTTATGACGTCAAACATTGTAATTTTATATTTTAGATTTGTGCCTTTTTTCATAGTTTCTTTGCTATTGACAACGGGGTGTGATCTAGACCCTGAAACGTTTGGAAATATACAGTAATTACGTGCATTGTGCGTTAATTTCCCAAAAAGTGCTTAAACATTGACAAAAATGCCGCAAATATGTTACATGAAACAACTAAGTTGTCATCATCAAGGAGCAAACCAAACTGAAATATTATTATCATTTATTTATTTATTTTAAATAATGTGAAATGAAGTGACGTTCTTTATAAGAAATTACGAAAGAATATTATTCAAATCTATTTTAATTGATCATAGTTTAATCAACTTCTACTAATGTAAATTACTTTGAAGAGTTGTACTACATATGTGCAATTATTGATACCTCTGGTCATATCTTGGAACTGAAATAGCCAAATCCAAGTCTTTATGTATTAAAAAAGTATAAAAATGTTAATTAGATAATAATTGGCTGTACTACGTAATAAAATATAAACTAACTCACCTTCCCCACCGGATCTGCTTCTGGTGTGACAGGGTTATGAACGACCTCAGCCGTTATCAGACCCTTTTTTCCGTCAATATCAGCCTGGACGCTACTGTAATCGATTATTTCTTTCTTTCTTTTCTTCTTCTTCTTTTGAGCCACCGTCGGTGGAGGTTTCTTGACTTTACTGTGAGGCACTTCAATGACAGCCATCTCAGAGGGTTTCTTGCTTGTTTCTTCAGCTCCCACTGGAGCTGAAACTCTCTTTTTTTTCTTCGGTGAAGGTTTTGATTTACTAGGGCTGTTGAGATTGTTGTTGATTGCGTCCACTTTACTTTTACGTTTTCTTCGCACTTTCCCGTCGCGAACTTTTCTTTTTAAAGGTAAGTTGCTACGTACTCCTGGGTGTACAGTAATTCCGCCTTCGCCATCAGGTGGTAGTCTAACAGCTTCAGCATGATTGTTATTGTCTCTTGGATTACTTTCCAAGTTTTTATGTGAAATTACATGCAAATGAAAGTTATTTAATTTGTTTATTCTACAAAAAAATATATTAATAATTTCAAAAAAATATGTATTCGTCCAAATTATCAGGAGGTATATTTTCAAGACATTGCACAACTGATTTTAAACAAATGTTGTGCATTGTTTTACTGTTTCACAAAGTTTTTCTTGCCGAAGGGCAATTAAAGAGTTCCAAAACAATGTGAGTTTATGTAACAGTTTTTTATTAGATTTGTTATTTTGCTTTTTTGTTTTTACATTTCAACGTTTGTTACCAATTCAGTGTTGTGGAGCATTTAAATACAAATCTGACAACTCCCTTCAGCTTTCCTATGTAATAATTAGTTTCCATATTATAAACGAAAAATGAAAAAAACTGTCTTTTTCGATTTTCGAATGAATTCCAGTAAAAAATTTAAGATTTCATCAAATACCCAAAACGAGGGCCTTTTATGATCGCCTGTACTATATGATCTATATTCTATACTAAAAGTAATCATTTATAAATCAGTAATCAAAATTGAGGATAATTAACCCCGAAATGAATTTCAATATTTTTACAGACTAGTTAATCCCAATTACTATTAAGTAGATAAATAGCATAGTAAAAAAATACAATTAGAATGTGTTTTTTGAATATCCCTTTGTCTTCTAGAAACATGTCTTCCTCAAATAATTACAGTCAAATAGAGTTTAATTAAATTAAAATCATTTAATTAATCAAATCGGGACTATAGCAAGAATGTTTCATATGAAACCCTTTTTTCTCACTACATAATTAGTGAATTTTTGTTGATTAATAGATATCAGTTCCCATATATATTATGACGGGTGCCAATCTAGTTGATATTATATTTTTTCAGTCATGGAAATTTCGAGATCGCCATTGTTGATGTCTCTTTTTTAAAATCAGCCGTTTATTAAACAAAAATTTTAGGAAAATTTAAAAGAAACCTTACAGAAAATTCTAAAACTATAAAAGACAAATTACCAGAAAATTCTATAACCCTAGAAGACATTACTAAAAAACTCTAAAACCTTGAATGAATCCTTACAAGCCCAATTACTGGAAAAATCTGAATCCTTAGAAGAAAAAATCAGAAATGCTGGAAAGAACCAAAGCAGACGACAGTCAAAAATGATCGCGGATAGAAGAGTTAAAACAGAAAATAGAGGGTGAGATTAGTAAAATAAAAGAATAGGTAGTCACAATACAAAGAGGGGAAACTCCACCAATCATCGAAAGCATAAACAGAACCATTTGGATTACGTCCCAACTGAAAAATCGCTACCAGAAATCGAATGAATCCCTACAAGAGTTTGAAGTTAATATTGCGCGTTTGGTTATCCTTGCCTATCCAGCTATACCACATAATGTGATAGAAAGGTTAGCAGTACAAACGTTTTTGAAAGGACTTCGGGACAAGGAATCCAACAAACATTAACATTAGCTCGAACGATGTATTTAGTGGATGCACTGGCTCGCTCTGGAATTCGAGGCTGCGAAAAATACCTCTAGAGATCAGGTCAGGGTCCGAATCATTGAATGCAAATCAGAAGATTGCGGAAATGACAAAGCATATGTAAGGAAGATAGTAAAGTTTCTACCGAACAGACCACTGAGATGTCAGAAGTGTGGTAAGGTAGGACATTTACGTAGCTGTTGCAAGGGGACTAACGAAGTTCCAAGTTCCTCGTCGGAATATCGCGCTGGAACAAGCTACAAAAATATTGATGCCCTGATGATTGTAAACATAGTCAGAGGGCTGAAGGAAAAGTTGCTCTTCTGTGTAGAATTACCGCCATCGATGACCATTGCCAATCTATGGAGATCCAAAAAGACCAGAAATTGTATCCAGAGTTGAAAAAGGTTATCCGGTGGAAGGAAGAAGACCGCAAAACTATGTGGCAGGAGATGTCCTGATACTCACCCATCATAATGTCATTCTGGGCTCAGTGGAACTCCCTCATTTTGGAGAACGGACTTCTGAAACGCGTGCTAGAAACTCCAGAGGAGACCTGAGGGTTTGCGAGAACTACATGATGCTACAACCGGACTACATCTGGGAGTGATGAAAACCCTGGAGATGTTAAGAGAACGTCTGTATTGGGTCAACTACCAAGCAGATGTCAAGGATTGGTGCTAGAAATGTACGGTTTGTGCAGCAACTAATGGTCCTCAAATGCGAGCAAAAGCTCCCATGAAGCCATATAACCTGGGCAGTCCTGATGGTCAATACAACACGGACGACAGCTTTACATCCACAATCTGATGGAATGGTAGAACGGATGAATAGGACCATTAACCGCCATTTATCAAAGGCAGTCTCTGACCACCAAAGAGACTGGGACCAGTATCTTCACTTTTTGCCAATGGCATATTGTTCGCTTGTGCACAAACGGGTCGGACCCCGGCCAGTGTTATTAAGGGACGACAATTACAACTACCTTGCGATTTAAAGTTTGGATGTCCATCAGGAGAGGCGACTGCAGGTCAAAACTACGTCAGCCAGTTGGATCAAAGGATTAACGACATCCACAAACGAGGGTGGTGAGAAGTATGACGGAAACTATTTTTCGATTCAGTGACATCCAGATCCTTGTATGCTGTCTCAATATCGCAGCCGTCGACTGTTACTTCCACCTAACCTCCCGTTTTCGAAATGGAGTGTCCTGCAAATATCGCCATACTATGAGGGATTCTGGGACATTCCGGGACGAAATAGTCTTAAAAATGGGCAATGTGACGGGAATTCATCTGAAAAATAATGTTGGTCTGGTGCCCGATGCCGAGGGTTAGCGCTATCGAAGTTCCGCGAATGCAAAGAATCCCATGTAGAGACTTCTGGCGAAAGGATTTATCAGTGTTCGGTAGCCGTATATATATATATATATATATATATATATATATATATATATATAAAATTAGTGGAAATAAATTATAAAACTGTGTTTTAAAATAAATCCAAGAACCCAGGGTGTGAAATAAAAACATCTTGTTTAATGTAACTGCAATATAATGTCTAATAGTTGATATTTATTCTAAGCCTTAACATCTTAAAGAGATCGCCAACTTTTATAAATTCAGTCTGCGTTTTTATTACTAGTTGTAACCTGCAACTTTGTCCACTGTCGATCCGCAGAATACTATGTCCCACATATAGAAGAATTTTACTCGGAATCATCTAGATATACTATGTTATGTTTCAAATATACCTTCTTACTATGTTCCAAAATTCGAACATGCATAACATTAAATTTCTTGCTTATCGTCAAAATCGGAAACGTGTACCTACAATCTGTCGAAAACATGTCACTACTCCAAATATTCAATAAAACGCAGCGTTTTAGAGTGCGGAGAAGGCAAATGTGTCAATTTAAGAGTGCAATGCTTTTTTATGGCCTACAGTTTCCTTTTTAGTTTAAGTACATTCCATACTGACAAAAAAGTACAAAAAAGTAGTGTCATGTAAAGCGTCCGAAATTACGAGGCTGTTATTTTAATACCCACAAGCTGATCTTTTGAAAATGGTTTTATGAATAAACCATAAGTTGTGTAGTAATACTGGTCGACAAAACTGAAACGTTGACACAGCGAATATGTCAGTTTTCCGGAAAATCATTTTTTATAGCCTCTTTTCGAACAATTTGTCACTTTTATTGGTAGGTGTATTTCAAGTTAAGGCTTGAATCGTGTCCGATAAAAATATATCGTTGAATTCCTTTTCAGAAGACACTAAAGTTATAAAAAAATACACAGTACCTATAATTACTCAATATACAGGGAATTATGTTAGTAAATTCCACACTATAGATATAAATTATTGTTTATCTTGCACATCCTGTTATTATTAATCTGCATCTTGATGATTGTACAAAACTGATTATATTATTTTAATTGTTTTAATTGTCATTGTAAAAGTTGTCTTCTTACTCTCAACACGTTCTTCAAATACAAAATTGGTAGATTTTGAGTTGTTAATTTTTATTTTTTTAAAAACTAACTTCCCAAACAAACAACCATTACTGGCGCAGTCAGCAGCAAAGTTCAGCAGTTTTTCAAAAAGAGACGAAAAACTGAGGTTTTTGAGCCAAATTGAACATAGCCTACACCCAAAGAAAACTCGAGGTAAGTGAGACTCTTTTCCAATCAAACCGATATTTCCTCTGACAGTTATCATTGGTAGTATCAAGAGTGTTATATTACACATATACTAAGTTTTTCGAATTTTTGAAATCTTTAATTTTATAATATTCCATAATTCACTAATTGAAAGCGAATTATTATTGCAATTATAATTTATATTTAGAACTGCATTTTCACTTGAAGAGAAAAGATAAAGATAAGAGATAAGTTATATTTAGATGAGAATATAATAGCTCTTTGTATTCTATACCTTGACTTTGTTTTAAATCACTATAGCAGATTACTAACTGATATTTTTCATTTAGACGAAACTGCAATCTTGTGTTTTAATTCGCGAATGATAAGATTTACTTTCAATACAAACAAAAGCGAAAGTTAACAAATATTATATAGACTTGAACTTGACATTATTTATTTATTTGATGATATGTTATTGAATTGATTTATTTTTGAAAAAAATCAATCAGTTCACAATTAAATTTTATTATTCAAGACAATTTCTTATATATTATTATTGTTTTGTGTGTTAACAAATTTTTATTTTTACTTCCTGTTATATAAAATTATATGAACGAATTTAGAAATCCCAAAAGCAATTTTGAAACTGATTCCAGTGACTCTGAAACCGAATTAAATCTTTCTTATTTTAAAAATAAATTATCCATCATCATGAGTCAACCAACGCAATTGCCATCCGCGAACACTTCCCAAAGTTCACAGGTAGCAATTGATGTAAATTTAATTAAATATTTTGCTGAATTCATTCCTGAATTTGACGGTAACACTTTGGAATTAAGACAATATATCGCCCAGGTAGAAAATATGTTTGCAGAATTTCCCCAACCTACTCACAAATTTGTTTTTGCTCATGCGCAACAAAAATTAAAAGGTGCCGCAAAAATAACCTGTGCAGGAAGAATTGAACTTAATACATGGGACGCTTTAAAAAATCGGTTAATTTCCCTTTATTCATGTAATGATACGTTAGAAACCCTCGAAATGAAAATGAATCAAGCTTTTCCTAAACCCAATGAATCTCTTCTAGCCTTTGGTTCTCGTTTGCAACATATGAGATCCCAAATAATTGATAAGATACACCTAACTGAAACAGACCCTAATAGACAAATATTAAAAATTGAATTTTGTGAAAGCACACCCTTTAACTTTCATCCCCGAAAGATACCAAACTGAAAAATTTAATGTTGCCCTTGACAGACGATTTATTTTCACTTGAAACCGTATCGCTCAGAATTTATTAAACCCCAATTAAAACAACAGAACTAACAAAATGACTTTCATCAACACAATCAACCTCAACAAAGACTTTCATTCAATTTACAAAAAGACTTTAATAATCAACAAGGACTAATAGGTTTTCGAGATCTTCAAAAAAATTAAATCTCTCAATTGATGTAGCAAACAATCAACTCGTAAATAAATACACTGTCATTCCCCTGTATTTCCGTGAAGACTTTTCAACCTATACATTTGATCTTAACCCCTTAGAAATCGTAACAAAACGTATACCAGTAAATATAAGAGAAGGACAAATACTTATTCATTGTTACAATAAAAATGGAATTTATATACCAGAAATTCTTACATATGCTAAAAATGGTTTTGCAAAAATCGAAATAACCATAATACTTGTTCAAACCAAAATTTAATAACATTTACCAACCCTTATCCTTGTACCCCAATTACCGACGAACACGAAATTTATAATTTCAATTTAATTCCACCTGAATCTGATAAAGTAGATATTTCATCCCTTCTCAGAACAAATCACTTAAACCACGAAGAAAAAAATGTTCTATTAAACTTATGCGAAGAATTCAACGACATTTTTCAAAAACCCAAAGACAAACTTAGTTTCACAAATATTATTAAACACCAAATTAGAACTAAGGATGAAGAACCCTGTCATTCAAAAAGTTACAGATTCCCTCAAGTACATAAAGATGAAATTCACAAACAAATACAACAAATGTTGAATGATGGAATTATACGACCTAGTATATCACCCTGGTCATCCCCTGTGTGGATAGTACCGAAGAAACTAGACGCATCAGGAAGAAGAAAATGGAGAATAGTAATAGATTATAGAAAAGTCAACGAAAAGACAATCGACGACCGCAACTCTATTCCAAATATTAATGACATTTTGGATAAATTTGGACGATGTAGATATTTCACAACTCTGGATTTAGCTTCTGGCTTCCATCAGATAGAGATGCACCCAGATAGCATAGAAAAAACCGCATTTAATACAGAAAACGGACACTATGAATTTTTACGTATGCCCTTTGGTCTAAAAAACGCACCAGCTACATTCCAAAGAGTAATGGATAATGTTCTCAGAAATTTTCAAAATAAAATCTGTTTAGTATATATGGACGATATAATAGTATTTTCGACATCCCTTACAGAACATAAAAAACCTGAAACAAATTTTTCAAACTCTCAGAAATGCCAACCTAAAAGTACAATTAGATAAAAGCGAATTTTTAAGAAAAGAAGTAGAATTTTTAGGACATATTGTTACACCAAACGGAATAAAGCCAAATCCAAAGAAAATTGATGCAATTAAAAGATTTCCACTTCCCAAAACTCACCGTGAAATTAAAAGCTTTTTAGGACTTATGGGTTATTATCGGAAATTTATAAAAAACTTTGCCAAAATAGTAAAACCACTTACACAAAAACTAAAGAAAGGTGAAAAGATAATCATTGATGATGAATTCGTGAAAACGTTTAATTATTGTAAAACACTTTTATGTAATGAACCAATTTTATCATACCCAGATTTTTCGAAGGAATTGCAACTAACGACGAATAGTTCAAATTTTGCATTAGGAGCAATTTTATCACAAAATGGACACCCTATCAGCTACGCTTCAAGAACTTTAAACCCTGCAGAAATAAACTACTCAACAATAGAAAAGGAATTACTTGCTATTGTTTGGGCATGCCGCTATTTTAGACCATCAGAAGTTTACAGCCTTTTGTGACCACAAACCCTTAGAATGGTTATTTTCCCTTAAAACTCCAAACTCAAAACTTCACAGATGGAGACTAGAATTGGAAGAATTCGATTTCAAGATAAAATACAAGAAAGGAAAAGAAAATCAAGCCGCAGACGCTCTTTCAAGAATAAAATTAGAAAACAACCCTAATATGAATGCCATTGGAGACGAAAATCAATCGATGATAGCGAATGATGGAGATGAAGATACCTATCGACAAATTTTAGATTTAGCAGAAGAAATCGCTGAATAGGAGAATCAACAAATGAACAAAGAAACATTAAACAAAAATGACGAAAATCAACCCCTAGTTTTATACACGTCATCCCCTCCTACTCCAAATATTCCACAGATTTTAAAAAATCAAGACGATGAACTTGCAACCCAACATACTTCTCGCGAAAACCCTATTTTAGAAATACGACCAACCGAAAGGCCCACTAACTCTTACAAACGACAAATAATAATTTCTCATAATCCAAACGCCTTGATGTCTAGCATATCAGCCAAAAGAATTTTTGAAAATTTTAGATACACTTTAACTTTAGCCAGATCCGCAGACGAACAAGAAATAACGAATATGTTTAAACAAACTATTGCCCCTGATAGATTATATTGCCTTTACTTTTTTAATGAACACGATAAAGCCAAAATCATAACTACCTTACAGAAAAACTTTACTTTCCTTAATCTTGTCACATCTTCAAAACTACTTCAAGACATAACAGATAAAGAAGAACAACAAACTTTAATAAAATACCACCATGAAGGAAAAGTTTCCCGTAAAGGAATTCACGAAGTTAAAAATTCTCTTAAAAAATACTATTGGCCCTCTATGGAAAACGACATAAAACTTTACATAAATACTTGCCAAACTTGCCAAACTTGTAAATACGAAAGACACCCTCAAAATATAAAACTTCAATTAACACCTACTCCTAAATGACCTTTAGAAATAATTCACATTGACACATTTTTCTGTGAAAATAAAACATTCTTAACAATAATGGATTCGAAATTTGGACAAGCACTACCCTTAAAAGATAAAAACTCAATTCATATATACGATAATCTTCTAACTTTTATTTCATTTTATGGAATTCCCAGAATGATTATTTGTGATAATGGAACCGAATTTAAAAATCATTTAGTTGTTGATTTTTGTAACCTTCACAAAATAACCTTACACTTTACTACCCCTGGAAACTCAAATTCTAATTCCCCGGTAGAACGATTTCATTCAACCCTACTCGATGAACTTAGATGCTTAAGAAAAGATAACCCAACGAAAGACATTGAAACTTTAATAAAATTTGCAAACATTAGTTATAACAATTCTATACACAGCGTTACTCAACAAACTCCTTTTAATATTATACTTGGACATACCGACATAAATCCTTTTGATCTTTCTGAAAAAGCTATTACTTCAGAATATGCCCAAAATCACAAATCTCTAGCAGATAAAATATACGACCGAGTTAGAAACTCGATCGAACTTAACAAAAACAAAACAATTTCTAAAATAAATGAAAAGAAATCCGACCCTGAAACGGTTAGAAACTGACCAAAACGTTTATATAAAAACTAACCAAGGTAGAACTAAAACTAGACCAAAATTCATTAAAACTCAGGTAATCAAAGATAAAAACATTATTGCCAAAACAAAACTAGGACTCGTACATAAAAGTAGAGTAAAGAACAAACGATTTATTCCAGGAACACCTACAGGAACACCCAGTCAAAACAAAGATGAAGAACAACCAACTACTAGTAATACTTAACTGTATTTTGACAATCCCTTTAATAAATACCCAAATAACTATAACCCCTATTAACAATTATATATATACTCAAGAATTAGGTTCAGCTAGAATACCCTCAACATATCATAAGTTTATTCACTATATTAACCTCACTGACTTAAACGTAGAATTAGGAAATAATGAAAATATATTAATATCCTTAAGGAATATTATAGAAAATCAGAAATTAAAAAATAATTCTATTAACTTAAATATATCACTTAACCATATGGGATTTAATCAATTGGTAACCAATAATCTTAATCAAATATTAGAGATAAAAAATAGAATAGCCGCTTTTACTTCAAATCGCGTACGAAGAGGATTAATTAACCCCATTGGAAATATTCAAAAAATATTATTTGGAACGATGGACAACGAAGACCGTGAATCAATCAATAAAGCCCTATCAACCCTAGAAGAAAATCAGTATAAGATAGCAAAAAGAATTGAAGTCCAAACATCAATTACAACTAAACTTCTCGAACATTATAACAAAACAGTTTCAACATTAGCTTTAAATCAAAATATTTTAATGAAACAATTAGAAAATGCCTTGAATAAACTCAAAATGACAACTAGAGATCATAAAATTATAAAAAAATCCAAAACACATTTTCACAGCTTTATATGAATTTAGATAGAATAAAAGAATTTATAATGACTATTGAAAACGCAGTAAGTTTTGCTCATCTCAAAGAATTACACCCAGGAATTTTACCGAAATCAGATTTACTTTTAATATTAAAAGAATTAAATACAATTTTCTCCCAAAACCAAATACTTCACCTTAAAGACCTACGGAATTATTATAAAATGTTTTCAGTAAATATTCACACTGAAGAAAATTTGATCTATTTTATAATGTATGTACCATTATTTGATGCTACACAATATAATTATTTCCATTCGTTCCCTATTCCATGGAAAAACCGAACCCTTATAATTCCACATCCATATATCCTCATGAGTTTTACTTCTTATCTAATACCAGCCGAAAATTGCCCAAAAATTAAAGACACATATATATGCCGAGGACAGCCACAGCCTATAGATGATAGTTGCGAAATTTCAATAATTTACAAAAGTGACTCATCTCAATGCATCGTACGAACTACCAGGCTTTCAGCAAATATAATCGAACAAGTTTCCCAAAACGAAATTATTGCCGTTCCAGCAAATCCAATTAAAACCCCTTTTAACTGCAAAAATGGAAATGAAATTCAGTTAATCACAGAACCGAGTATAATCAATATTCCAGAAGGATGCCAAATAACCATAAATGGTCAAATGTTCGCCCATAGCCAAGAATTTCCGAAAACAACTAAATTTTCACTCCCAAAAATACAAATACCGGAAGATTATGAAAGTTCAACCCTCAATCACATACAGCTTCGCCAAATCAAGTTAGACGAAATTTCAGAGCTACACAAATTGTCTCATGAAATTCAACCCTTGGAAATCAACCCCTTGGAGAAGACTAGCCACCCAATTAGTATTACAATAATACTAATAATCATTGCAGTACTTGTAATCATTGCATTCAAATTATACAAGAAGTTCAAGCCATGGTCAAGAAAACCCAAGCCAAAACGCCAGGAGTCGTCAGAACTTCATGCCACCCCTGAAGTTCCATTTCGCCAGGGAGGAATTATGTTAGTAAATTCCACACTATAGATATAAATTATTGTTTATCTTGCACATCCTGTTATTATTAATCTGCATCTTGATAATTGTACAAAACTGATTATATTATTTTAATTGTTTTAATTGTCATTGTAAAAGTTGTCTTCTTACTCTCAACACGTTCTTCAAATACAAAATTGGTAGATTTTGAGTTGTTAATTTTTATTTTTTTAAAAACTAACTTCCCAAACAAACAACCATTACTAGGGTGTCTCATATATGAAGGCATAACATTGCGATCTGTGAAACGGTAAAAGGTATAAATACGATTAAATAGAGAAATAGTTGTGTATTTTAGAGCCCATTCGACTAATTAAAGAAAAATTTAGCTATCTCTTGCCGTTCTCAAGTTATACAAGGAAAACCATAAACGTCAATTTTAGTTTGTTGCCTCTACCTCTTTTATTTAAAAAAATGTAGCACAAAATAACTTAGTGAGTGATAACTTCGATTATTCCGAAGAAGATGAGTGAAATCTCATCGAAATGTCAAATTGTCTTTTCTACGACAAAAAACACACACGAGAATCCCGACAATGACATTTCATACGAGTGAAAACATCCGAAGAAACATATATATATACATTTGGTTTTAAGTTTTCGCGGGCGCTAAATGTTTTAGGTGGTTTCCCGGAATTCATCCGCGTAGTTGATAATTGATCCCTGCCGGGATCGATGGTAAAATGACGACGTTTCGGCAGAGTCAAATCTGCCCTCTTCAGGTCATAATTCTCGTAGCCTTCTGCTTTCGCTTCTAGTTACTCGAATACAGAAAACAAGAAAATTTATTTCAAAATATATTTTTGCTATTACTGCGATGCGATAATTATCACTCAGGTGCCTGTGTCATTGTTATTTAGTCATGTGACTTTGAAATAACCTTTTGCAGATCACAAAAAATTGTATTAATATCACTTCAGATGTAAAATTTCACGCTCTTCCCGAATACGGTGTCAATAACAGGGGTTGAATAAGTTTTGTATCAACTTTTTTTGTACCATACTTAGAAACCAAGCAATTCGGGTGCATAGATTAAAATGGCCCACCCTGTATATATATATATATATATATATATATATATATATATATATATATATATGTTATTAAGTTTTCGCGGGTACTAAATGTGTTAGGTGGTTCCCGGGTATTCATCCGCGTAGTTGATAACCGATCCCTGCCGGGATCGATGGTAAAGTGAAAACGTTTCGGCAGAGTCACATCTGCCCTCTTCAGGTCGGTTGGCATAATTCTCGTAGCCTTCTGCTTTCACTTCTAGTCACTCGAATACTAAGATTTTCAGGAGAGCGCACACTGTTATATAGTCGCAGCTCGGCGCCTATCGGTTGGCACCGTGAACGGCTGCGTGTGATTGGCCCTTGGCGCTCAGTGGCCACGTCTCCCGCTGGCTGATTGGTTATATCCGGTTGAGTTGTTATAGGACGGGTCCGGGCCGGTACAGTGTTTAATAGAATTGTCCAACAATTCGATAAGTTTTGGATTTCATTGCGTGGGTTTAGACTGTGAGGCCTCTTCGCTACTTCAATTGCCTCTCTTACGAGTCTTGATTTTTTATATTTGCCAGTACTCTGGTGTTCTCATAGTCTATTCGGTGGGATGTCGTGGTGGCGTGTTCCGCAATGGATGTTGTTTTTCCTGCTTTCTTATGGCGTTCTGGTGTTCATCACGTCTAACTTGAATTATTCTGTTAGTTTGCCCCACATAGGTTTTATGACAGTCTGCACATGACATCTCGTACACTCCCTGTTGTTCTAAAGGGATCCTCGTCTTCGGAGTCCTCAACACCGTGCTTATTTTTTGGCTGTATTGAAAATAGTATCGATATTGTGTCTCCGTAGAATTCTTGCAATACTCTCCGTGGTACCCTTGACATACGGTAAATAAGCCTTGGTTATTGGTGTCTCATGCTCCTCGTCCGTTTGTCTCGGTTTTCACTTTAGGGATCTATTTCGTTCTGTAGATCCGTTTTGTCTCAGAGCTGTTTTTTATTTGAAAAATTCGACACATTTCATCGAAATACTTAGAAAAACGGTCTTACAACCAGAGTGTCTTCTTGTAAGTTTTGACGTAGTGTCCCTTTTCACCAACATCCTTATCGACGAAGCCTTGGATATCATAATAGAAAAATACAAACCACCTCAACACCTTGTAGATTTAACAAGGCACTGTCTGATGAATACCTATTTTGTTTACGAGAACCAACGATACAAACAAGTGGAAGGAGCTCCAATGGGATCGCCACTCTCACCAGTTATAGCGAACCTTTTTATGGAGAACTTTGAGGAGTTGGCACTAAGAACAGCAACCCTTAAACCCAGTTTATGGTTGCGATATGTGGATGATACATTTGTGATTTGGCCTCATGGGAGGGAACACCTCAACACATTTTTAGACCACCTTAATGGCATCCATCACAAAATAAAATTCACCATGGAGGTTGAAGCCAATAATCAACTGCCATTCCTTGATGTTCTCATAAATAGGAAGGAAGATGGAACCCTTGGCCATACAGTATATAGGAAAGCAACTCACACCAACAGATACCTTTATGCTAATTCTTATCACCACCCAGCCCAACTACAAGCCGTCGTCAAGACTTTAGGAACCAGGTCACAAAGACTAGCTGACCAGGACAACATCAAACAGGAAATGGACAGTTTAAAAGCAGCTCTGAGACAAAACGGATTTACAGACCGAAATATTTAAAGATCCCTAAAGTCAAAACCGAGACAAACGGAAGAGGAGCATGAGACACCAATAACCAACGCTTATTTACCGTATGTCAAGGGTACCACGGACAGTATTGCAAGAATTCTACAGAGGCACAATATCGATACTATTTTCAATACAGACAGAAAAATAAGCACGGTGTTGAGGACTCCGAAGACGAGGATCCCTTTAGAACAACAGGGAATGTACAAGATTCCATGTGCAGACTGTGTGTGGCAAACTAACAGAAGAATTCAAGTTAGACGTGATGAACACCAGAACGCCATAAGAAAGCAGGAAAAAACAACATCCATTGCGGAACACGCCACCACAACATCCCACCGAATAGACTATGAGAACACCAGAGTACTGGCAAATATAAAAAATCAAGACTCGTAAGAGAGGCAATTGAAGTAGCGAAGAGGCCTCACAGTCTAAACCCACGCAATGAAATCCAAAACTTATCGAATTGTTGGAAAATTCTATTAAACACCGTACCGGCCCGGACCCGTCCTATTACAACTCCACCGGATATAACCAATCAGCAAGCGGGAGACGTGGCCACTGAGCGCCAAGGGCCAATCACACGCAGCCGTTCACGGTGCCAACCGATAGGCGCCGAGCTGCGACTATATAACAGCGTGCGCGCTCCTGAAAATCTTAGTATTCGAGTGACCCCCGGTAGGGCAGA